>CM064489.1:25366076-25664810 GCA_032716605.1 Paralithodes platypus | reverse complement strand
AAGATAATGACAATATGTACCAGTATATATACAGTAAAACCTCGCCATCTAGGACCTCTAGAAGTCGGAAACCCGTACTAGTTCGGACTGGCTTAATGCATCTCCGGACATGCACTTCGGTAGTTCAGACATTTCCGTCATCGTTCCGACAGTCTCTGACGTTGTGCGACTTTATATAAGTATTCGGAAAAAGGTCCGATATTATAGTTTTCAATTTCCATTGCATTAGAAATTATCAAAAGATTACAAGAAGTCCAAATGAAGGACATAGTTAGGTTAATGTATAAGGGAGTCACGTAGATGCAGTAGCGAGATAGAGAGATAGAAAGAGAGAGTTACAGAGGGGGAGATGTGAGCGTATAAACACGAAATATTATGAGACGGACTTCATTGGTTCTGAAAAGACAACTAGATAGAAAGAGAGTTGCAGAAGGGGAAGTGAGCGATAAACACGAACTATTATGAGACGGACTTAATTGGTTCTGAAAAGACAAAGGAGACTTTTCTATTTGACCTCTTTGTCATGTTATTATTTGTGTGGTAGAAGGGACATATTGTTTTCAATTCCATTGCATTAGAAATGATTCAAAGATTACCAAAAAGTCCAAATAAGACATAGTTATGTTAATGTATAAGGCAGTTACGTAGATGCATTAGAGAGATAAGAGATAGAAAGGAAGAGTTACAGAGGGGGATTTGTGAAGCGATAAACTAAACACGAACTATTATGAGAAGGACTTAATTGGTTCTGAAACGCCAAGATAGATAGAAAGAGTTGCAGAAGGGGAAGTGAGCGATAAACACGAACTATTATGAGACGGACTTAATTGGTTCTGAAACGACAAAAGGAGACATTTTTTATTGACTCTTTTTCATGTTATTATTTGTGTGCTAGAAGAATAATATGATTTCCAAGTCCATCGCATGAGAAATTATTTATAGATTACAACAAAGTCCAAATAAGACATAGTTATGTAAATGTATAAGGCAGTTAGTTAGATGCATTAGAGAGATAAATAGATAGAGAGAGAGTGGCTTGGGCGAGCGAGCGATAAAAATACTAAACATAGACGAGAAGCACTTGTTTTTGAAAGACAAAGGAGAAATTTGTATTTACTCTCTTTTTCATTTTATTTATTTGTGTGTTAGAAGGGTAATAGTGTTTTCAATACCATCGTATTAGAATTGATTCATAGATTAAAAAAAGACCAAATAAGACATAGTTATATATATGTATAAGGGAGATAGATGCATTTAAAATAGAGATTAAAAAAAAAATCTCAATTTCTCTGGTGAAGCAGGACTTTCCTCTTATAATTCGGAATTTTCCCTCTCTTATGTCGGCCATAAGTCGGACTTCGGACATGTCGGATTTTTCGGTCATTTCGGGCTGGGTCTACCCCCAATTAGTCAGAGATAGCGAGGGGTACTGTATAGGCAAAAAAGTGGAAGTAAAACAATGGATGGGGGATTATACAAAAGTCATGTCTTATGAGAACATTTATACAAAATACAATTACACCATAATAATTATGTGAATAGTGACACCATATGTAGTAATAAGTGGCATACGGTACATATGATGACAAACCTATTAGAAAATATAGAAATCAGTGAAAAAAGACACAACTAATAATTGTATATAAATACGTTTACAAAGCATATCACTAAGTGAAAGTGACACAAGACCTACTTATTTGAGTGGCAAAAGTATAATAAACCCCTGTGATACCGAATAATCCCCCCAGTGCCTAAGTATACTAATAAAATGTTACCGTATCGAGTGAAAATGAGCATAATCAGTGACAGTGACACTCTCTAAAGCATATTTATCAAAGTGAAAGTGACACAGGAACCTAAGAATGCTGGCCAAAGTATAATAAACACCTGTGATAACGAATAATCAGTGCCTAATATAAACAATAACCTACATCAATTACTAATGAAATGTACAGTATCGAGTGAAAATGAGCATTATCTAGTGACTGTAACACTCTCTAAAGCATATTTATCAAAGTGAAAGTAGACACAAGACCTACTACTTGATGGCCAAAGTTATAATAAACACCGGTGAGAAAGAATAATCAGTGCCTAATATAACGAGAACCTACCTCAATTACTAATAAAATGTACGGTATCGAGTGAAAATTAGCAATATTAGTGACAGTGATACCATAATAAACATACTTTATATTAATGGCCTCAAACTAAACTATAAAAATATCAAATAAACATCACATTCTCAATATCAAACACTAAAATCGTCTAAGGGAGATAAACACTTTGGCGCGACGAGCGGCTAGGTGCGTGGTAGCCGTGGAAAGGGGCGACGCATCCGAACGAGGAAGAATTTTCCGCCGAAAGCCACTCGTATTCCCGCGGCTCACCATTATCCAATCACTGGGGCTAGAGACCTCTACTACAACGTCATTCTACAGAGGAAGGTTTGTGGAACATTTTACTTTTTTAGTCATAAACATTACCGCCATATTTATTGAATTACAGATGATTTAACATAGCCCAAAGATCGTCAAAAACCCGGTACCAAAGCACAGTCGAGAGCTAGAGTGCCCGGGGCTGGAGGGTTAAGAGAGGGAAAACATTTCTGAATTATAAGACGAAAGTCCGTGTCAAAGATTTTTTTTTTTTTGTAATGTGAAATTCATCATATTGTAATGACAAATACGAACCTTATTATTGTTTCAGGGACAGTAACAGTACATAGTAATTAAGATTAAAAACAATAATTAAAGGGCAAAGGCTTCACAATAATCCTAAAATCAATTAAAACCGAGTGATCGAGAAACATTGTAAACCGCGACACAAATCCCGCCCAAACTCGGAAATTTCCAAAGATATACAGGACATGCCTGAGAACCATGCGGGTTTAAGACTAAAAAGAGTCCGAGTTAGCGGGCGTTTCCTGTACTCTCATTCCGCCCAAACATTAGACACTGGCTGCTAGTTCCCCTGTAACCCCCTTGCACCTTCGAAACTGCCATCCTCGTACACTCTTGGTGCGCGTATGTTCCTCTTCCTCTTATCCCCAACCCTTTGCAAACCACCGCTATCACAATACTCCCTTCCCGACCTTCCCCCCCCTAAATGTTTGTTCCTCCTACAACCAACCCTCCTGTCATTATGACACGTCACATATCCTTCACCACATGATTCGCCAGGTGATTCCGCCTTACCTTATACTGGGAGACTTCAACGCCCACTCCCCCCTTTGGGTGGTCTAGGTAAATGGACACGCTGGTGATTTCTATTGAGAAATTACTTTCACACTCTCCACTGGTGATGCCTTAATCTAGGGAACCCCAACTTCTCGGTCTAAATATACATCATACGTCTTCTGCCATAGACCTATCTTTTTTTTCGGAGGACGTTGCCACGCTTTCTGAATGGTCGGTTTTAGAGGATCGTTACACAAGCCACCATCCCCCGGTACTTCTATAAATACCGATGTCCTTGCGCCCTCCAACCAACTACCCCGCTGTAATCTCTCCCGAGCTGAATGGGAGTCATTTAAGTTATCTGAAGCAAACATAGCAGATTCTTTTCCAGACATCCACCCCTGCGGATAACTTTAAATATTTCACAGCATTATTAGATACAATCGCTCACTGTCACATCCCACTCACCTCCCCACGGAAGCGACCCTGACAGGAGTTCCGTGGTGGTCACCTGAGATAGCCAGGATGGTTCAGTTTCAAGCATCGTGGTGAATGCCTCCTCTCCAAGCTGAGTGCTCGACAACGGCGGATAAAGAACTCTCCCCTACACCTTCCCTCCCCTATCCGTAACCAGGATTTCCTCCTCATTACTATCACCATCGAAAGGATCGCCTCAAAACGTTTTATAATAAAATATTTGCATTCCTCAAACTGCTAGTATTATCCAAAGCAAAAATCTTTCGTGGCGTACATATATCTCGTCCTTGAGTTCTCGCACCCCACTCTCCGTCTTGTGGAAGAAGTTTTGGAGTATCAATGGGCGCACCGTTGCGCCACCTCGGTCCCCATTAAAAGATCCTGCCTCAAGACTCACTACATCACTGATTCCGTTTACATAGCTGAACTGTACGCGATCATTTCCGTTATGTTGGCTCCGATCCGTCATTACCTCGAACTTTATTAAACCTCCAGCCACGGCTACTGTTATTATATATAATTCCTCGAAACCCGGCCGTGTTTGGCCCGAAAAAAAAAACAAAACGTCTAGGCCTAGGCTACAGGATATGTTTGTTCTTGTTTTTCTTAATCTGACTGATTCCCGCATTCCCGCGCTATTCCCCAAGCGTAGCTGTGTTATTTACCTGTCAGAATGGCGTTAAGTCGAGCTCTATAGTATCAACTGGTTGAGGTTGTGATTGATTGATTTCATTGGAGATAACTTTATGGCCAAAACAGCCACTGTAAACTACTTTTCGATACTTAACAACAACATACAGGCACCCAGGAACAAAGCGACGCTCTCCTTCTTGTGGCCGGAGATGCGGGGCGGCGGTCCAGAAGGCTGTTGTTTCACATGCGTCGGACCGACGCCTCGCACACGAAGCTCACACGCTTTCAACCCACTGGGCGTTCAAGAGCCCTTCCGGGCAGGCTGTTATATGCTTTTTTATGGGCGTTTCAAGAGGCCCTTACGTGGTTGAGAGGGTTAAGCACAAAACCGTAAAGGAGTCTATTAATCTCTCCTTCGTGGTGGTGGTTGTCACAGTACTATAAGTCCCTTTTTACATTTCCTGAGCTGCAATTTCGCACTAGGCGTTGCCCGGATACCTCCCCTGGCCCGGCGGGTTTCCATACGAACTGTTCGACATCTCCACCCTCGTGCATTACAAATATTTACATCTTACAAACAATGCTGGCGTAGCAATTATTTACCCGTCTTGGGGACATGTCTTGTCACCATACCGTCCGGAAACCCGGGTAAAGAGCATAGCCTCCTTTTCAATAAATTATCGACGATTGTGCTTACTTCATGAATGGGAAATTGATGGAAAAAAAATTATAAATTTTTTTTTTTTTTTTTTTTTTTTTCCCCCGTTTATTGCAGGATGCTGAAACGCGGGAAATTAATGATCTCTGTATCAGGAATGGCTCTCGCCGGCCGTCTAGCACTCTTCATTCTGGTAGCCTTTGAACATCAAATTCGGGATGGGTTCAATAAGAAAACGACCTACAGTGGCCAAAAATTTTGGCCATATGCCCAAGGCGTACGACAACGCGTGGAGATACAGGATCGTGGAACCCTACTTCAACCTCCGGTATGCGTGGCCCTCTCTCCCCAAATTTTATACAGTACTGTACTTTCTTTGCCGTACTTTCAGGTTAAAATAATGGACTTTATCTGAGCGTACGATCCAGGATAATGGCTTGCCGCAAGGTGTGCCCTCAGCAGAACTCTCTTCCTAATGGCAATCATTCTATCACACAATTGCCTTCAGACTGCCGTTAGTATACGCCTTTACGTTGACGATCTTTCGCCATTTATTACACTTATTCCTACACTATCCCACATTCAACAAATTTTTTTTTTTTTTTTTTTTTTAAGAGACAATGAACGGCGGAAGGAAAAACACCGATAAAACAAAAAAAGGTCCATGTGCCTAAAGGCATCCTCCATTCATAAAAATGTATGTTAACAACTGGATTTAAACATTTGTAGATTGTAAGTTTGTGGAAAGCAATTCGAGGGGAATAAGTTGAATTCCAAAGAGTACGTAGCTCTGGGGATAAATGAATTATGAGAAGCAGAAGTTCTGCATTGGGGAGGAGCAGTCCAAATGTAAATTCATGGGCGCTCTCAGCTGCCCTAGTTCTACGGGGAAAGATGTGGAGAGGCGGCACAATTGAAGCAAGTTCCTCGGGAACAATTGCTGTGAAAAGTCTGTAGAATAATGCAAGGGATGCAACGTTTCTTCGTATGGATAATGTAGGAAGGTCCTGTGTGATATGCAGGGTTATTGATTAATTTTTTTTCATCGCTTTATTTTGAATTTTGTTCAACTGGCCGCAATGCAAAACCACTCGACTTCCTACCCCAAGGAGGTGAACAGTAATCCATCTGAGAACGCACATGACTTTATTATATCACGGCCCAATGCTCGTCAGTGAAGAATTCTCGAACTCTGTATCAGGAGTCCCAGTTTTTTAGAGGCCTCGTAATGCAATGCTTCTAACATAAAGTGTCCAACTAACAGTTAGTAGTTAATGTTACACCGAGAATTGTCAATACTAGGGCGAAGTGGGAATATGTACATCATTAAAAAATATATGGGGAGTCAGTGAGGATTTCTGTCGGTTAGAAAATTGAATGTAATTGGTTTTCTGTGCCTAAAGGAAACTAGATTCTTTTGTCCCCATCCATTACACCGTTCTAGCACAACCCACCCCCCCCAGAACGGTTCCTGGTTCAGAGAAATTGCAAGTGTTTATTTTTGAATTTATAAGATTGGGTTGGGTGAAAGAATTGGTAAATGTGAAGGAACTGTGGAGTGTTGTAGTCATCTGCGTAGGAATGTATTGGATTATGAGTGGCAGATATGAGTAGCAGTGATATGAATGAGGAACAGAATTGGGGCCAAAAATGATCCCTGGGGAACACCAGCCATTATTGAGTGAAATTTGAGAATAAAAGGCCATCTACCATTAAACCTATTTTCTTGTTATGAAGAGAAGAAGAAATTAGTGGATAATAATGATGCAAGCCTCGTTAGTGTGACATCTTCGACAATAAGGATTGATGCCAGACTCTATCAAATGCCTTTGATATATCCAGTGCTATTGTATGGGTTTCACCATGTTGGTCTGTAGCTTGGTTGGTTTGTTGCGTAAGAGGTGCAAAGCATGTCTGCAGGTGATAGACATAGTCTAAACCCATATTGCCTATCACTGATGTATAATTTCTTATTCTCAAGATGCTTAATTCTGTGGATATTTAATATAAATTTCAAAGACTTTACCAAGAGTGGAAGTTATAGATATTGAGTCTGTAGTTTGATGGATCTGAAGACGGCACCTTTTTTAGGAAACTGGCTGGATGTTTGCTTCTTTCCAGGGTACTGGGTTCGCATGAGGTATGCGTACACAGACGGACATTTTTGCCAATACAGGAGCGAGCACAAAGGAGCAATTCTCAAGTACTATTGGCGGACTTTCAATCGGGACCAGGAGCCTTATCTAGGAGAGATTCTGCAAAACTAGTTTTGGCATGTCTGGTGTGGGATGCTTAAGGGAGGGAATTTCAGGCGAAATTTAAAATTAAGTACAGGGACATCTTGAATTTACGTTCATCTAAGGTTGAGTTGGTGGAGAAAATATCCGCAAGAAGGTTAGCTTTACCTCGTGGGTCACTTACAAGATTGCCAGTCGGAGATTTTAATGGTGGAACTGGGTGAAGCAGTAGTGAAGTTGGATTTAAATGAGTTTAGAGTAGACCAAAATATTTTGTTATCATTTGGAGTATTTAGAAGTTTATTTGCCGGCTTGTGGAGGAAAGTTTGATTTAGTGATGTTTAATACCGGTTTGGCATGATTTCTGATGTTTCTAAAAGTAATTAAGGGCTTCAGGTGTTTTTGATCTTGTGTATGCATTGTAGGCTATTGCTTTTTTGTTCAGTTACTCTAGCACAATTATGGTCAAACCATTTAGGTGAATTAGATCTTTTACTGTACTTTTTGATGCGTGAATAAAAGTTTCCATTCCAATTTTTACAAAATCTTGTATGTGGCTCCAAGGGGGGAGTGTGCATCATTAGAAAAGAACAAGAGGACAGGGAATATCAATAAAGAAAACCTTGAAGGACCCTCCCAGTCTGCCCTATCGTAATGCCCAATTAGTCACAATAACAGGTTCAGAGTTGGGAAGGTGTGGTAGGTGATAGACAGGTGGCCTGTATCAGACAGTGATCAGACGATCCAAGCTGGGGACCTCACGGTACAACATCATAATTTTCTGAATTGGTTGTTAAAAATAAGTCCAGTACGTGGGTACTTCTGATTAGGATTATCTGGTACACGGGTGGGGTGGATTGAATAGTTGAGCTGAGCTGTAAATGACTCTGCAAATAGCTCACATTAAAGACCAGCATCATCAGTCGGGGCTCGAATGAGTGAGCCATTCAACATTATGGACATTAAAAACACCCAACACAGTGATGTCAGAAGAAGCATTTAAGTTGGAGGACACTGAGTTGTGAGGGACAGAGAATCAAAAAAGACTTTGCTCTGGAGGAGTATTTGGGGAACGGTAGATGCAACATATGTATTTAAATTTACCAGCAGAAATTAATTTGTATATCGAATAATCAAAATAGGGCCAATTGAAACTCAAGTAACATCCTCCAGGGCAATTTTCAGATTTTGCCGCAAGAACCATACACCTCCTTTAGGTCTGAAATTTTTGGAGCAGTTGATAACCTGGGAAAATTAAATCTAGACGTGTCAGATGTGGATGTTACTTGAGTCTCTGTCAAAAAAAGGAGAGTAGGGGATTCTGCTTGAAGACATTGGGTGTACAGAATTGATGTTAGAGTGAAGTCCCCTTATATTGATAAAGAAAAAGCTGCACCGAACGAGCAGCTTTGGGACGTTGCAATGCTCTTGACACAGCTCGCCTGATGAAGGACGGGAGGGACCTGTGTCAATGACCCAACCATGCCGGGGGGTGGATATCCGATGGGACCACCGGGTTTGCTCGTAACAATTGTTACTGCCATATTTATTGGGTAAGGTGTATGGTGTTACATGTATGTAATGTACTGGGAAGAGTAGTGTTTTATGGATAGAGGATAGCAATGTAGGGCAATGTCTGTTAAGTGGGATGTGTATGTTATATAAAGAGGGTTTTCCTGGATAACCCTGATGTGTGAGGCCAGAAAGATATGGATCCAGCTACCAAGGCCTGGGAGAGAAAGCGAATTCAGGCTATTCCTGGAGTCTCCCGAAACCTTGGCGGTAGTACTAATGCTCACACAATGCTCTGTCCTCATTCGTACCTGGTTCATCCACTACTGGCTTTCAATTCTCTTACGGAGGAAGACTTATGCCGTTTATTTTAATAGTGAGGTTCGGGCAATCCGCAAGCAATCCATCATTTAACCTTCCCACAAGGGCTCGCCTCCTAAGGACGTTGTTGAGATCCGGGCGATCTGGCCGGAAAAAAACTTATTAATAGGACTACCGTATCTTTGTAATTTAACTGCTGAAATATTCCCACGCATCTCTAAACGTACTGCGGTTTCCAATCTGGAGACTAGCGTTGAGTAGAGCTCTCTAAGTCAAAATGGTTTCAGTTGTGATGATGATTCCGTGGAGAGAGTTTCGAGGCGATGTTAGAAATAGAAACACTTTGTAACACTAAATCTGTCTGGCAAACCACACAACAACAAGCACTACGTCTGATTGCTTATGGAAGGTGCGTGCGTCGCCTACGACCAGCGGTTTACATACGTCGGGACGTGCGGCTTTCAAAACAAGCTTAATAGGCTTTCAAGCTAAGGGATTACAAGGGATCACCCGGGCTCCTGCCCATCTGCCCCGGTGTCCTTTTAAAATGCTGGCCCGGGCGGGGAAGGGTTAACTTTGGGCCACGCAAAATATTCGAATACTCACCTCTGCAAAGATTTTTGGGCCTCATTATTCGACACTACTTAACTGGGAACGTCTCACCATAAGCTAATGTAAAGGCCGTGTCTTAAATGTATGAACGTACGTAAAAATCCATTGCGCGAGGCCATGGGGGTGCTGATCGTCCCTCACTATTCTTATTCTATAGAGCCACCCATTCTGTCGGTACTGATTATGGTTGCTCGGTATATGGTACAGCCTCTGATGCAGCACTACGGGCATTAGATTCGGTCCATTACCTCGGGGTGCACATCAGTTAGGCGGGCGTTGCATTCATCACGGATCTCCAATGTCCTCTGTGAGGCTGGGGTGTTGCCCATGTCTTATCCACCGTTCCTCTGGGTCCAAATGCGGACAGGCGATTCAACTAAGCTCTCAGCCAAAGCTGTCGGATATCTTCTTCCAACAGGAGGAAAGTGTGTCACTTTCGTAATCTTAACCATTTATTGTCGCGCCAGCTCTTTGCTTCTACAACATTTCACCATTCCCCCGCTTCCCTCTTATTCACAGGGGGTAGGGCAAAAGGAACCATCCATATCTTCAAGAAAAAAATTGGATAAAAAGTTAGAACCATAGAGACGGGACAACACGAGCGTAGCCCAACTCTGTAAAATACAATAGTAAATACAATTAGGCAATAGGTCAATACACACCTCTCTACCACGTGGACTTTACCCGCCCTGACGTTGCTTTACCTAGCGGACGCATGTGCTGCAACTTCACCCGCTGAAAATGTGTTAGCATTGCTCGGCATAATCTGTCAGGGTCATGGCCCTGCTGAATTCATATACACGATGGCTGCGAAACAGGCTGAAAAGACGCGGCGGCCGCTGCAATTTCACTGTGCATGATACATATCAGTGGCACCCGTTATCCCTACTCACTGTCTTTACCACAGGAATTATGGGCTATCCACTGGGCCCTGGCCATCGTCTCCATGATTCTCAACACCTATTCCCGATTGTCATTTGCTAGTGATTCTAGAAGCGCTTGGCAGGAGTTATCGGTACGCTCCCACCGACACGTTAACAGTTAGTGAAAATCATTCTTACATGAATACACCTTTATACAAGTGCGGGGGTCTTTCCTTAAAACTTATGTTGGATCCCGGCACATGTTGGGTAGAGAGGGGAATGAAAACGTGACCTTCTTGCAAATAAAGAGGCTTGTCGTGGTTCTCCCTCTATTATTCTCCAGGGGCCAAAGGATGGTGTTCCCGGTCTTACAGGCAACCGGACTTGATGCATGGCGTCTTGAGTGGGTTAACACCTCGAATCTAAGAATTTCCGTTCACTTAAACTCCTCAGAAACGGAAGGGCTCTGAGGGTACCATTAAAAAATAACACCGAGCTGCCCGGTAAGGTCTATGAGGCCACCAATGAGCTGAAAGCCCTGTAAGCTTGGTTGGGGCGCAGGCGTCCGTCCGCCGCATGTAAACAACAGTCCGGCTGGACCGACGCCGAGCAATTCCGACCACACGAGACGGATGTTGGTCGGCTGTTCGTGTGTGCCTGGATGTAGTGTACGTATCGAAAGTAGTGTAAAGTGGCTGTTTTTGCCATAAAGTTATCTCCAATGGAAATCATCATCACAACTGAAACACAGTTGACTTAGAGAGCTCTACTTAACGTCATTCTACAGGACCAAAAAACATCTACGCTTGGGAATGCACGGGAATGCGGAAGCAAGCAAAATAACAACAGATGCGGTTAGCCTAGGCGTTAGCGTTTTTTCGGCCAAAACCACCGGTTTCCAGAGGGCGTTTCAGCACCCTCCTCAGCTCACTGCCTTGGAGTGGGCTTCGGTAACCCGGGCTTTGTAGTGGTAAGCAGGGAGGATTTTCGTCGGTGGGCGATCGTTATGGGCTTGGCCTTGCTAGAGACCTTGGGGCTGTTCGGCCAGACAGCCTGGGGGAAACAACAACAACAACTTACAGAGCTCTACTCAACTCCAGTTACAGATTGGAAAACTGCAATACATTTAGAGATGCGTGGGAGATTTTCTAGCAGTTACAAATAACAAAGATACGGTAGACTAGGCCTAGAAGTTTTTCGGCAAGCGCTCGGGTACCCGACACTGTCCTTAGGAGGGGACCCCGGGTCAGAAGGGTTAAACAACTTGCTCATCTCCTCCAGTGTCGGAAACCACCTAGGTCGTCTTTATACTGCTCTCCTGTATCCTCCTCTGATTCTCTCCTGCAGCCTCTCCACCTCATCGCCATTCACCCTCCTCTCGACTCCCTCCAGATCTCGTAACCCCACTTCTATTTCCTAAATTTTAGCTACTACTACAAATGGTTAGGGACAGACCCATCCAAAATCACCCCGGTACACCCTCCGCATCCAGCACAGATGTTTAATTCATCATCCACCCATTACTCAATCAGGCTTTCGTTCCCACTGTCTATCCTTATCCTTCATACTCCGCACCATCATCCAATGTCTGTACCTGTGTTATCATTCTTTGTCGGGAAGAAGGTGTTGGCTATCCACAGCCTTCTCCCCAACACATACGTCCACAAGTGCACTACCATTCCCATTAACCTCTGACGGTACCCCCCACCTCCCACCACTCCATCAACTTAACTATCTCCCACTTCCATTCATATCCCCAATCAGAAATATTTCTTTGGTTCTCGCCAAACGTATCAAGGCACGGCCTCCACATTCACCCAGAACTCCTCTTTTTCTCTTAATTTTTTATTCTCTGTCGGAGCATACACACACCACAATCACACGTTGTTTCATACTTTCATTCTCACCCACCACAATCCTTGAACCACAGACCCCATAATTTATTAAGTGGACCCTCCATCATTGAAAAACATGCCTAGTACATAAGGCATCCTCTTCAAACCACTAATCCGCCGTAGTTGTGAATCTACCGCGCAGAGCATTTAACAATCTGAGGAGACTTCATCAGGAGCGCACGCGACCTCACTCATGGCTTCAGTCATGAGGAATTGGGTTCTCACTACGAAAAAACTTCGGGAAAAAAAATAAAAAGAAACAAGAAAATAAGAATAACTATCCAATAAGCTTTCCATCAGATCGTGGATGTACTTGGGTGGATCTTTGGACCAAGACGCTGATTCAGGCGTCATTATCCTTCTCTGCTCTGCGCTCAGCCTGCTCCGGCCGTGTCTCCCCACGCTCCGCTGGTTCCGCATTTGCTGCGTTCTAGTGAGTTTTTTCTCATTGGTTTACTTCCGGGATGTATCGAGTAAGGTTAGGATATGTGTAGCAGGAGTGTCCTAGGCTGGTTGCCCGCAGTGCAGTTGTATTTTGGGTCGTGTGTTTGGGGGCATCGATGTCGGATGTACCCTCGTGGTCCTGTTGTGGACATGTGATCTTTTACACAGTTGAGTTAGCTTGTGATGCAGGCGGCTGTAATTACGCGTTATTTTATGCTGCCTCTTATCGTTCTGATGAAGGTAAGCTGTGATTCTGACGTGACCAGCGTATTTTTCTTCACTTAGTTGAATGTTTTTCTGGGGCCCGAGTCAGTATTCCCTTAGTCGGAAGTCTGTACTACAATGGTGTGTTGGCGGTGGTTCCTGTTGTTATATTTCCAGTGTTTTTGTTTATATTTCAACCTTTTTGTAGCAGTCTGCTTAGGCCTAGCCAGCCGCTCGTAGCTTTGCCACATGTACAAGTGTTATCCGCTTTATTTTATAAATATGTCCCCTACTGTGTCATGTGGATCCTGGTTTAGTTGTGTATTGGCTAAATCCACGGACTTATTGTGGGGGGCCTGGGCTAGTATGTGCTTGGCTTTCCCAGGTCCTTTGTGCGTTCAGTTGGGTGCCGAACGGGGTGGGTTCACGGGTTTTTTCTCGGTTTCACCATGAAAAAACCGGCCGAGAGCCGTGTTGGGGAAACGCGTGGTTTCAACACAGGCTTGTGGCCCCGGGCGAAGGACGGTATGTATGTGGCTCTCCAGAACTGCGTTCTCTGTGTTGGTGCCGGTTTCAGGCTCCCTATGATTCCCGGCGGTCTGGCTGTAACCATCTACCTTGGTTCATGCGGACAGATGTTATGGAAGTTTTTCTACCCGGTTTTACAAACCACATAGAAAAACATAGCTGTTGTTTTGAGGGCTTTCGTCCCCGGCGATCTTTTACAAAGAAGTGGGGACAGGAACTTATGGGGTTACCGTTGTTTACATCTCACCCGGCAGGGTGCACCTTGGTAGGGTGGGATGAACGTCTGAATCATTCAATTTCGTTAACCGATCAATTTTAAGTGGAATTTAGGGTATTCTCCGCCTTCAGACCGGACAGATTGATCGAAGGCTCAATTAGGTTTAACATCTTTTTACAAATTTCTCACACCGGCGGGATGGTGCTCCTGGGAGGAGGAAATAAGGAATGTAACGATTACATATAGTTAACCAGTTAATTGAGAGATACGTTGATGTATCGCCGCCCTTAAAATTACGGCGGTCCTTGTGACAATGCGGTAGAAATCAGGTTCTCGTATCAGCCTGACCTGTGGTATTGCTAAAATAATTCTGGGCCGGCGTCTTTATGGGGGGGTTGTTTTTCCAAAATTGAATATTCAGACAGTCACCACCAGAAAGACTATGTTATAAACGCAATACTGGGCTTTATATTTTGGTCAGAGGATATTCTTAACTTTCTTAGGGACATGTTTCGATAGGCGAAATATTTATAGAATCCGCCGCGTAGCGAGCTGTGATCGGGTGGTGACATGAAGGCTCGTTACCCGGGGGTTTAGTGACACACAGTGGTGGTGTTGTGTATGACGATCATGTTGGGTTAAACCTTATGAGCATGCACTCATGGAAATTTTTTTTTTTTTCCAGAGCTGGGCACCGGCGGACCACCAAACAGACCCTGCAGTAGTTTTCCCCACCAGTCTCTGTCATGGCTACCCTGCCCCAGTTTTTGCTTTATGCATTACCCCTACCTGTGCCGGTATCCCTATTTTTGCGACCACTCTGTGCATCAAGTGTGTTAAACGTCTAGACCGTTCAAGGGGTCTGTGGGTGACGCGAAAATGTTTCCTTTTGCTCACAATAGATAAAAAAACATCAAAGGCCTCTGCGATAATGATAAGACCGCCAGCGGTCGCCTTCGGAGAGGTTAGGCAACAGATGGCGGCATATACTACGATTGTTGTAGCTCATAAGTCACTTCAATGTGGGACAACGTCCCTCTTTTGGATAGGCTTCTTGTTGAGCACCCTACCCTCTAAACGTTCCCTCTCGAGTAACTAGTCAGTTAAGCAGGGCAGACAGAGGACTGGTTAAGTTCTGTGTCGGCCCCTAACGCGACTGCGAAACGTCGACGGGAGCCTACACCCTGGCGGCAGCCTCCTCGTTCCACGGGAGAGATCTCGGTCTAGGTCACCTCTCAGAAAAAAGCCATATAGTCTTGCCTCTTCACCATCGAGTAAGAAGAGTAAGACAGAAAGTTCCACCAGTGGTCACGGCGATAAATACCTATAAATCGAAGAGTAGTTCACGGTCACACACACAGCCATAAATCTTCTAAGAGGGGATTATTTTTTCCATGATAAAAAGGCCTCAACGACAATTCACCAGTTTCTAGTGCTTCTCATCGTACCTATACCCCAGACAGAGTTGGTTCGTCGGGCTCAAGGGTCCAGTGTAGTGCCTGTACCCAAAGATGATTTACCAATTAACATTTTAAACTGAACTTAGAGGGAATTCAGGGGGCTCAGGGGGTGAGAGTGTTGAGGACTCCCAAGGGAGTTTAGGCCAAGGCCTAGGTGTTTGGCGTTATTCTCAGCCAGGACATGGCCAAACACTACGGGCTCAACTACTATTCACACAGTGGCTGATCGTCCACCGGGACGCGGCGATCCCATCCTCTATTCCTGGCTTATCTTGGCAACAAGTTGATACCCCAGCTTCGGCGGCCTCTGCTCAGGCGGAACAGGATAAAAAAGACGAGGTTTCAATTATCTCAGATATGGAAGGGCAAGAGTCGGGTTCAGGCTTAGACGCCGCACAAGATCTTAATGATTCACTAGTTAGTACATCATCAAGTCAATTTGTCACTGAACAGGAAATTGAGGGGCTACTCAGTAATGCTTTATCTAAATTTTTTAGCCAACAGCAGGGAAATCCCACAGTGGACTTGGGCGCTCCCACGACAAGCTCTACGGTACGGCCTCTGATGACTTCTATTGCTTTAACTCAGATCCCATCACCCTCCCCCTCTGTAACCCTCAGTGGTTACTAGGCCTGCTACGGCGGCATTGACCCACCTTCCAATGTGAAGAGGTGTAACGGAATTGTCAATACACCCACCCTAGGACAGAGCGCCTCTTCAGAAAGGTGGCCTATGCCCTTGCTTTACGGACCCAGCAGAAGAGTCATGGGTCCTTTTGAACCAACATAAACCAGAGATTGCCCAACCTACCTTGGCAGGGAATCTCCCAGTACCGCGTGAGTGGGTCATCCAGGGCAATAACTCTAGGAAATTAAGGGCCTTGGATACTTTAGGCAAGGTAACGAGATGTCAAACATCAAGGCTATACCTAGTTATTATCACCAAGATTATTTTGTTTATGCTGCTAAGCCGGCTTTCCCCCCTGCCTCAGCTTCAAAAATCTTTTCAGAATGGGTCGAAGCATGAAGGATTTAATGATCTAAGACTCTGTCAGCTATCACTCCAGAACTCGATTTGCTAAACCGTCACAGACACAGCAGCTAATCCAGTCTTGAAGGTGGGGCAGTTGGGTCCAGTACCTTGGGTGGAATGGGGAGGCAGAGGCATCAAAAATTTTGCGACCACATTTACTTCCAAAACTCCCCACCAGATCCCTCAAAGATACTCATTCTTGGTTCTCCATGACAGTGTGTGCTGCCGGCGGAGTCCCTTCAGCCGTGTTTTGCTTTCTTAGCTGCCCCTAAAATTAATCTTTGTGAGCTAAAAGAACCTTTCACTACCCCTACCTTAACTCACCTAGAACGAGAATTTAGGCTAAGGGGGAAAAGCTTTTCGCCTGTTCTCTCAATCACATAGCGTCTCTGGAGAGATAGGGACAAAGTATTTGCTCCGGTCCACTCAGGCAATCGCAGACGTGACGCCAGAACGATCGGTTGAATTGTCCGGCGGCGACTGCTTCTTCAGTCGGCAATCCCATATTTGGGTGACATCCGCACCGCCTGGATTGAGGCGGTCACGAGCCGAGACAAGACCTCAGAATGTCCTTAGTCCGAAAACTGACTGATACGCATTGCGCTCAGGTGGTCATGTCACCATTTGCTCACTCCCTCTTTATGGACCCCTGACGTGTGTGGAGAACGGTGTTTTCAATTAGGCCCAGGCCTTTAAACACAGTCCCACCCCTTCTAAGACAACCTGCCTTTAATCGTCCCCAAACCCAGGCCAGTCCGCTAAGGATCAGCCGCGGGGGATCTAAGGCCCCTTTCTTTCCACCCTAAGTCCCTCCTCTCCCATCAAGGTCAGTACAGGCATAGGACAGAGTAGGTTTTCAGGTTCAAAGAGGACGCGGCTATAATAAGCCAGGTCAGGGCCCGTCTTCAGCCAACGCCAGCCCAGCCGGCGAAGCGTCCACCACCACCAACGCCACCACCAGAAAAAACTAAAGTCTCTCTCACTCCCGGTTGCCAGTCTTAAGGCCGGCGGATCCGAGGGTAGTACAGCCGGTGAACACTTGTCTGCTAAATGGGTCGTTCCGAACGTGTCACCAAGAGTGGCCGTTAAAAACTTGGGCACGGGATGGTGGCACGCAAATGGCAAACTTGGCAGTGGCTCCGGCGACCTCGCTTACGGTCTGCCGACAACGGCGAATTTTGTTTCATTTAGGAGGTGGAGTCACTGGTCAAGGATAATGATTGCCAAGAATGGTCATCATCCCGGTCACCCCAAATTACCCTGTATTAACATCCAAGCTATTTTTGGTTCCCAAAAGGGACAGTGTGCAGCTGAGACCAGTCGTAGACCGGTCTTATGGAACCTTCACATTCACAACGAGTCATTCCGTATGTTAACAGTACACCAAAAGCAGGCTAACACTTCCGCCGGGAGGTTGGAGGTGTTCCCTAGAACTGACAGAGTTACGCTTGGCACGTATCGGTAAACAATAAGGTTTCAAAAGGTTTCTGGCCTTACGGATCAGGCACCATAAATTTGTTTTTCAAAGGATGCCATTCGGTTTGAACCTCGGCACCTCGATTATGCATCGAAGTTAGTCGGGCAAGACCTGTGATGCCGTTATTAAAGCAAGGAATCAGAGTGTTGTGGTACCTAGGACGAATGGCTGGTGGTGGCAGAGACAGAGCAATTATGCATCAAACAATGTCAACATAATTTTAAATCATGTCAAAACTCTAGGGTTCAAGGTAAATCTGGTAAAATCAAACCGTGTTCACTCACGAGTAGATTCAGTGGATAGGGCTGGTCTGGGACACAGCTGCTCTCACTCTGAGTCAGACGTGTGGACAATCGCAACAGGTTTCGCAGGAAAACCTGTTCATGTTTCTTCACAGTCTGACTACGGACACGAAGGGTACTGGGAGTCTCTGGTCGGCTCTCTCAACTGGATTCAACTAACTCTAATATTGGGCCGATTGAAAGTACAACGTTTAATATTGGAAGGCAACAAATATTTCCCATTTTTACCGGCGGGAAAGTTATGGCGCATCCCAAAATTAATCCTCACGTGACTAGCGGTCTGGGCGAAGAGGGAAACGTTGCACTCAATAATGTCATGGGCCTATCCTCCGCCAAAAGTAGGGTTAGGACACGGATGCGTCAGGCACAATAGGGTTGGGGCTTTCAGTCAAATCAGGGGGCACCATGGGTCAGGGGGCTTTGGTCCCACTTAGAAATCTCTCACATCAATGTCAAAGAATTACTAGTCCCCTTGTATTTCCTTCAGGATCACGGCCCTGCGTTAAGGTGCAAGTCGGTGGCCTTCAGAATGGACCAATCTGAAAGCAGTAGTTCACTGTATTCAGAAACAAAGGGTCAACAAGGTCAAGGAAGTTGCTAAAACGTGTCGGAAGAGATTTCTTACCTTAGCCAACAGACTAGAAATGTATCTTCACGCATCTTATCTCCCAGGCCGTAGCAAAATCTGGGCAGACGCTCTGTCACGGAGACAGAGCACGACAGTAAGAATGGGAGCTCAAGCAACCCCATTTTCAACCAAATGATTGCAGAGCTCTACCATCCACAAGTGGATCTGTTTGCATCCGAGGAGACTCACAACGATCCCTCTATACCTCACCCGCCTGACGAAGACGCCGGCAGGGGGGCCAGACGCCCTGGTGACAGATGGGAAAAGATGGAGCTCCATATATCTGTTTCCGCCGCCCGCACGCGTCAACTAATGTGCCACATAGTGAAAACAAACTACGAGATTATCGACGGCTTAGTCTCGCTAGTCGCGCCCCTGTGGCCGGCGCAGTTGGCCACCGCCAACTCTGTTGGTACCAGCAATTAAAGACGTGGTGCCCGCACCCGGTGTCGCGCCGGTCGGGTATTTCCACTTAGACACGATTGGCAACCTAGAGGAATCGCTGACTTTTGCATTATGGACATTCAGGAGGCCAAGTGGCTAGATACAATACGGTAGAGAGTGACCAATAAAATTATTAAAATCAATATAATCAGTCTACCGAAACGACAGTATCAATCACATTGGCAAACCTTTACGTCTTGGATCATTCGCACAGAACAGACTGTTGCGTCGGGTTTAGATTTAGTTTTCAATTATTTAAATTATCATGTTTGAAGCAGACAACGTTTATCTGTGGTAACGTTAAAAAATCAGTAACTGCGATTAGAGTGCCCTTTTTGGACCTTACAGGTCTCTCCATACCGGTATTGGAGGAAACAGGTTTTATGAGGGCATGTTTTTAAACTCCGCCCACATCCCCGTCAGCTCATGCCTACTTGGTCTCTGGGACAAGGCATTGTCTTTACTTAACTCTAGTCTGTACCAAAAATACGGCAGATTTTGCATTACTCTTAAAAAAGGCTGTATTAATTTGGCTTTGGCCACCGGGAACAGAGTGTCTGAGCTGGCGGCGAGTGAGCAACACACCTAATTGCCTTAGGTTTGGTAGACGTAATAAATGTATTCACATTGCACCTTCCCCGGGGATTGTAGCCAAGAATGAAGCACAGTGCACCACGTGTTTTCTGAGTTCCACCGTTGCCGGCGTTAAAAAGGGGAAAGGTGCACCATTAATCTATGTCCAGTGCAGGCTCTAACCAAATATTTGCGAGTAGCGCCTCTCAAACCCAAGGTGCTTTATGGGTAGCGGAGTGTACGGGTAAACGCTTATTGACTGAAACGGAGATTAGCGTTATCTTCTGGTCGAAGTCATTAAAGAGAGTGAGAGAGTAATCCCGGCGTTGTGGGTAGGGGGGTGGGGGCCCACGATTTACGCAAATGGGCGGCCTCTTTACGTTTCCTGAAGGAAATTTTCTGTAGAAGATATTGCGTCCACACAGTTGTGGGCGTCTAATTCATACGTTTTTTGAATAGATCATTGTCAGTTGCTCTGGAAAAACCTTCATTACCATGTATAGGCTTTTAAGGCAGAGGGTCTAGGTGGCCCTACGGGTCACTTTTGTTTAATTGCAAGGAAAGAGGGGAGGGGGGGGTGCAGTCAAAGGAGTACAAAGGAGTACAAAGGAAATCAATCAACAACAGATCTAGTGGCCCTTCTAGGTTGCTTGTCCTCCAAAACACTGTGGATCAAGGGTCAAAAGAGTGGTTTTTTAGATGTGGGTAAGGGAACATTGGAAAGGGAAGTACTGACATGGAAATAATGTCCGTGGCAGGGAGTAGGAAGTTAGTAGGGGGACAGATAGGGGTAGTAACTGAGGGGGGGATAAAATAAAGTTATTCATTTTAAAACGCAGTCCGTCCGCGGGTTTGATGCGAGATATTTGTCTAGGCGGTAGTTTAAATGAATCAACGGTGATGCGGTCTTATAACAGTTTGCGGGGGAAGCCCATTCCACAAGTTGACAACTCGATTGAAGAAGAAATTCTTAGATTCGTTGTGAGTGTTACAAAGATTTACCAATAATTTTGCAAACCGTTTCCCCGCTGGTAATTAGATTGGTCGATAGTGAAGTACTTACTACAGTTCATATTGTGGATTGGCCTTTGATGATTTGGAAAACACTTGAAGTAAGTCACCTCTTAATCTGCGCTGGGTTAAAGGAAAGAGATTTAATCTCTCTAAGACGCTCTTCGTTATGGTTTGTTCTTTAGGCTAGGTATCATTTTGGGAACTCTACGTTGAACGCGTTCTAGCTTGTTTATATCTTTTGGTAATAAGGGCACCAGGATTGAACGCAGTATTCCAGAAGAGGGCGGACTAATGAATTGTAACGGGTTTTAGGATAACTTCTTTGGATGGATGCTCAAAAAAAGGGCATGCCTATAAAGCCACTTATTTTGTTTGCCTCTTACCAACTTTCTGAACATGGGTGAATCGGTTTTAGGTTACTCGATATTGTTACTCCCCCAGATCGGTTCTCTGTAACATTCTTATTTAGCTGAGTGCCATCATCGAATAGTTGGCTTTATCATTTAGGTATCCGATATGTAGTACTTTAATTTATCCGCATTGGAACGCATTTGCCAAATTTGGGACCAACATGTGCCAATTTTCTAGATTGTGTTGCATATCGTCAACTTGTTCTTTTGAGAATAAGCATTTGCAAATTTTTGTATCGTCAGCAAATTTGAGATTGTACAGGTGAGACACTAATACTATGTCGTTGAGGTAAATTAGAAAAGAGAATTGGTCCTAGTACCGCTCCCTGGGGTCACCAGCTACTTACATTGGTCCTTTTGATTGCCCTTACCGTTTATGGACTACTCTTTGCTTTCTGTCGCTGAGCCAATTTTCTAGACATTTCACCAACACCGTATTGTATTCCATGCGATTTTAGTTTTAGCAGTAACCGTTGTGGGGCAATTTGTCAAAGGGCCTTTTGAAACTCAAGGTATATAATATCTACAGCTTTACTCTAATCATAGAGGTTGAGGATATCGGAAGAAGTCTAAGACGTTTTGTTTAAACAGGGAAAGTTTTTAACGAAAGCCGTGTTGAGTATCGTTAAGTATGTATTTCCTCTAAGTGATTTACGAGTCTGGTCTCGTATGGACGTTTACTAGCATTTTACATACAACTGAGGTTAAGCTAATTGGACGATAGTTAGGGGTGGGTAGGGATTGGCTGCCTTGGTTTTGAATATCGGTGTCCGTTGGCTCGCTTCCACTGATCGGGAATAGTTCCAGACTGCAAGGATTTATTGAATAGTAACTTCAGTGGTTTAGAGAGCTCATCCTTAGCTTCCTTTAGAACTCTAGGCCGAGATTGTCTCAGGTCCAGGCGTTTTAGTTACCTTGCGTTTATCTAAACAATTCAATACTTCTCTCTCTGTAACGGTGATATTGCTTAGAACATCTGAAGTATCAATCTGGAATCGGCGATGGTGTAGGGATATCACCTGCGGTCTTCTGTTGTTAAAACTGATGCAAAGAAGGTATTGAGGGGGGCATATCATTTTGTCTTCGTTCCTTGGGGTATTCTCCATTTTCATCGAATACAGTCAGTGTAAAAATAGGACACCCTAGACCCCGCCGGAGTATGAGAGCTGTGATACAATTTAAGGTTAAAATGTGTTATGAAAATTTCTCAGTGAGAAATTGTGCTAGTACAATGTTAAGTACAAAACAACGGTGTTGTTAGAGTAGTTTAGCTGCGAAAGCAATTTAGTTTTAAACATTGGAGTTCTTTGCAAATTATCTCTCCAATATGATGGGGTTTATTATGTGCACATGTAAACTTATAACTTGTTATTTTTTGTCACCACTCGTTGAGTGGGGTGCCTTTGTAACTACAGATCTGTGTTCAGAATCTTCAGGGTTACCACTTTTTTGTCAAGCAGGCTTCTTTGAAGCACGCACCTGCCTGAACCCCCTTTTTTGTATTTGTTCGGCTACGCCGTTAATTAAATATATTTTCAAAGTAAGAATACTATGTGGTTGTTTTAATTATCTGCTTTTCTAGAGTTATGATATGATTACGAATGTCCCCCTCCAGTCTTAGAAATCAGGCATGTTCGTCAATGATGGAGGGGCCACTAATAAATTATAGGTTTGACTCCTGTAAGGAGATAAAGAAAACCTAATATTTAGTAGTGGCCCCGTAATCATTGACGACTGGGGCCCTCCCGACCGTCCCCTTCCCATTCATTGATGTATTAAGGATTTTGGTTTACTTGATATGTCAGTGAAGGAAGAATGACGCCTGAATCAGCGTCTGGTCAGAAATCCACACAAGTACATCCACGATATGATGGAAAGCTTATTAGATAGTTATTCTTATTTTCTTTTTGTTTTTATTTTTTACGAAGTTTTTTCGTAGTGAGAACCCAATTCATAATGACTGAAGCCATGAGTGAGGTCGCGTGCGCTCATGATGAAGGCTCCTCAGTTTTTAAATGCTCTGCGCGGTAGATTCAAAACTACGGCGGATTAGTGTTTGAAGAGGATGCCTTATGTAATAGGCATGTTCGTCAATGATTACGGGGCCACTACTAAATATTAGGTTTTCTTTATCTCCTTACAGGAGTCAAACCTATATTCTTCAGTTTCGTCAAAAGATTTGTTTAGATATTCTGAACCCCGCCGCGTAGCGAGCTGTGATCGTTGTGTCATTACATCTCGTTATCCGGTGGGTTATTAACACTTGTATGTGAACATGTTGGGTTAACCTTATGAGCATTAATTCCTGGAAATTTTTTTTTTTTTCCAGAGCTGGGCTCCGGCGGACCAATACAGACCCGGCGGTAGTTTTCCCCACCAGTCTCTGTCATGGCTACCTCAGCCCCAGTCTTCTCTGGGTAATGCGCAATTGTTCTTTTTGCTCCCAATTAGCTGTCAAGGTCCTTTGCGACAATGATAAGACCGCGGCAGTAGCTTTAAGAGAAGTACGGCAACAGATGGCAGCCTACACTACGATTGTTGCGCATAAATCACTTCAATGTGACAACGTCCCTCTTTGGGATAGATTGCTATTTGAACACCCTCCCCCTAAACGTTCCTCTAGAGTCACGAGTTATAAGCCGGCGGAGACTGGTCAGGGTTCTGTATCTTCTGCTACTACACCAAAACGTCCAAGAGAGCCTACACCCCCGGCATCCGCCTCCTCGTCTCGGGCGAGATCTCGGTCTAGGTCACCTCTCAGACGCCAGTCTTCTAGTCTTGCCTCTTCACCAGCGAGTAAGAAGAGTAGGACGGATAGTTCCACCAGTGGTCACGGCGATGAATCCTCCAAATCTAGGAGTAGTTCTCGGTCACACCGTAGCCATAAATCCTCCAAAAAGGATTCCCAGAAACGAAAGTCCTCCCTACATTCACCAGCTTCTAGTGCGCCTCATCGTACCTCTACCCCAGACAAAGTTTGTGTTAGGTCTCAAGGGTCCAGTGCGGTGCCTGTCCCTAAAGAGGATTTACCTATTAATATTTTAACCCTGGAATTGGAAAGTTCAGGGGGTTCAATAATTGAGAATGTTTCAGACTCCCAAGAAAGTGTAGGTCAGGGCCTCGGTGTTTGGCGGTTTGCTCAGCCAGGGTCTGACCACCCATGTCCGACTCAAACGAGTCACACAGTAGCTGATGTCCACAGGGACGCGGCGATCCCATCCTCTATTCCTGACTTCTCTTGGCAACAAGGTACCCCAGCTTCGGCGGGGTCTTCTCAGGAGGATCAGGAGGAGAAAGACGAGGTTTCAATTATTTCGGAGATGGAAGGGCAAGAGTCAGGCTCAGGCTTAGACGCCGCGCAGGATATTAATGATTCACCTGTAAGTTCATCATCTAACCAATTTGTTACTGCGCAAGAAATTAATGGGCTACTTACTGATGCTTTATCTAAATTTTTTGGCCAACAACAGGAAAACCCCACAATGGACTTGGGGGCTCCCATGACAAGCTCTACGGTACGGCCTCTGATGACTTCGATTGCTTTATCTAAGATCCCTAACCCACCCACTCTGTCACCATCAGTGGTTACTAAGCCTGCTACGGCGGCATTGACAACTTCAAATGTCAGGGTCATCACGGATGTCAATCCTCCCCCTCTAGACAAGGCGCCTCTCAGAAAGGTGGCTATGCCTTTGCTTTATGGACCAGACGAGTCATGGGTCCTTTTGACCCCCACTAACCCAGAGCTCGCCCAACCTACCTTGTCAGGGGAACTCCCGGTACCGCGTGAGTGGGTCATCCAGGGCAATAAATCAAAGAAATTAAGGGCCCTGGATAATTTGGGAAATGTACTGGACGTAAACATCAAGGCTATACCTAGTTATTATCACCAAGACTATTTTGTGTATGCTACTAAGCCAGCTTTACCCCCTGCCTCAGCTTCGAAACTATTTTCAGACTGGTCTAAGCTGGATGGGTTTAATGATATTAAGACTCTGTCAGCTCTCACTCCTGAACTTGATTTTACAGACCGTCACAGACGAAGCAGCTAATCCAGTTTTGAAGGTGGGGCAGTTGGGTCCAGGACCTTGGGTAGATTGGGAGATAGAGGCTCAAAACTTTGCAACCACATTTACTTCTAAATCTTCCCACCAGATCCCTCAGGATACTCATTCATGGTTCTCCATGCCGGTAGGTTCTGCCGGCGGAGTCCCGTCAGCTTTGTTTTCTTTCCTAGCTGCCCCTAAGATTAATCTTTGTGAGCTAAAAGACCCTTTCACTACCCCTACCCCTACTCACCTAGACAGAGAATTTAGGCTAAGGGGGAAAGCTTTTCGCCTGTTCTCTCAGTACATAGTGTCTCAACAGGTGGCTAAATCTTTACTGCGGTCCACTCAGGCAATCGCAGACGCGGATGCCAGAAGATCGGTTGAGTTATCCCGGCGACTGCTCCTCCAGTCGTCGATCCAATCCTTGGGTGACATACGCACCGCCTTGCTTGAGGCGGTACGAGCAAGACAAGATCTCAGAATGTCTTTAGTTCGCAAGTTACCTGATCGCATTGCGAATCAGGTGAGGTGATCATGTCACCAGTGCTTACTCCCTCTTTAATGTCCCCTGAAGTGTGGCGAACGGTGTTCAATATGGCACAGGCCGTTAAGCACAGTCCCACCCCTTCTAAGAAACCTGCATTTTAACTTCCCCAAACCCAGGCCAACCGCTAAAGCTCAGCCAGGGGGATCTAAACCCTTTCTTCTGCCTAAGTCCTCCCACTCCCCCCAAGGTCAGTACAGGCATAGACAGGGTAGGTTTTCAGGTCAGAGAGGACGCGGCCAGCATAAGCCAGGTCAGGGCCAGTCTTCGGCCAACACCAGCCAGCCGGCAAACCGTCCAGCACCACCAACCCCACCATCAAAAAACTAAAGTCTCTCTCACTCCCGGTGCCAACCTTAAGGCCGGAGGAACCGAGGGTAGTACAGCTGGCGAACCCTTGTCTGCTAACTGGGTCGTTCCGAACGTGTCACCAAGCATGGCCATTAAACACTTGGGCACGGATGGTGGCACGCAAAGGCATCACTTGGCAGTGGCTCCGGCGACCTCGCTTACGTCAGCCGACAACGGCGAATTTTGTTTCTTTAGAGGTGGAGTCACTGGTCCAGGAAATGATTGCCAAGAATGTCATCATCCCGGTCCCCCCAAATTACCCTGTATTCACGTCCAAACTATTTTTGGTTCCAAAAAGGGACAGTGTTCAGATGAGGCCGGTCGTAGACCTGTCTTATCTGAACCTTCACATTCACAACGAATCTTTCAGAATGTTAACAGTACACCAAATCAGGCTAACACTTCCGCCGGGAGGTTGGATGTGTTCACTAGACCTGACAGACGCCTATTGGCACGTCTCGGTCAACAAAAGATTTCAAAGGTTTTTGGCCTTAACCCTCTCACCACGGAAGGGCTCTTGAACGCCCATAAAAAAGCATATAACCGGTACCCGGAAGGCCTCTTGAACGCCCAGTGGTTGAAAGCCTGTGAGCTTCGTGTGCGAGGCGTCGGTCCGACGCATGTAAACAACAGCTGGCTGGACCGACGCCCCGCATCTCCGGCCACAAGAAGGAGAGCGTCGCTTGTTCGTGTGTGCCTGTATGTTGTTGTTAAGTATCGAAAAGTGGTGTAAAGTGGCTGTTTTGGCCATAAAGTTATCTCCAATGAAATCATCATCACAGCTCAACCAGTTGACTTAGAGAGTTCTACTTAATGCCATTCTACAGGTAAATAACACAGCTACGCTTGGGGATGCGCGGGAATGCGGGAAGCAGTCTGATTAACGAATATACGGTAGCCTAGCCTAGACGTTTTTCGGCCAAAACACCCGGGTTTCGAGGAATATATATATAATACATAGCCGGGGCTGGAGGGTTAAGGATCAGGCACCAAATTTTTTTTTTTCAAAGGATGCCGTTCGGCTTGAACCTAGCACCTCGATTATTCACGAAATTAGTCAGGCAAGCCCTGATGCCATTGTTAAAACAGGGGATCAGAGTGTTGTGGTACCTAGACGACTGGCTGGTGGTGGCAGAGACACAACAATTATGCGTCAAACATGTCAATATTATTTTAAATCATGTCAAAACTCTAGGCTTCAAGGTAAATCTGGTAAAGTCAAACCTTGTTCCCTCACGAGTAATTCAGTGGATAGGGCTGGTCTGGGACACGGCCGCTCTCACTCTGAGTCAGAGTGTGGACAATCGCAACAGGTTTCGCAGGAAACTGTTCATGTTTCTTCACAGTCTGACTACGACGCGGAGGGTCTGGGAGTCTCTGATAGGCTCTCTCAACTGGATTCAACTAACTGTTATGTTGGGCCGGTTGAAAGTAAAACGATTAATATTGGAAGGCAACAAATATTTCCCGCTCTTACCGGCGGGAAAATTATGGCCATCCCGAAATTAATCCACACCTTGCTAGCGGTCTGGGCAAGGAGGGAAACGTTGCACTCAATAATGTCATGGACCTCTCCTCCACCAACGGTAAGGGTAGACACGGATGCGTCAGGCACAATAGGGTGGGGATTTCAGTCAAATCAGGGGCACCAGGGTCAGGGGCTTTGGTCCCACTTAGAAATCTCTCACATCAATGTCAAAGAATTACTAGTCCCCTTGTATTTCCTTCAGGCTCACGGCCCGGCGCTACGGGGCAAGTCGGTGGCCTTCAGAATGGACAATCTGAATGCAGTTCACTGTATTCAGAAACAAGGATCAACGAGGTCAAGGGGGTTGCTAAACGTTTCGGAAGAGATTTTTACTCTCGCCAACAGACTAGACATTTACCTTCACGCATCTTATCTCCCAGGCGTAGCGAACGTCTGGGCAGACGCTCTGTCCCGGAGACAGAGCACGACAGTAGAATGGGAGCTCAAGCAACCCATTTTCAACCTAATGATTGCAGAGCTCTCCCATCCACAAGTGGATCTTTTTGCGTCCGAGGAGACTCACAAACTCCCTCTATACCTCACCCGCCGGGCGAAAACGCCGGCAGGGGGGCCAGACGCCCTAGTGACAGACTGGAACAGATGGAGCTCCATCTATCTGTTTCCGCCGCCAGATGCGTCACTAATGTGCCACGTAGTGAACAAACTACGAGATTATCGAGGCTTAGTCTCGCTAATCGCGCCCCTGTGGCCGGCGCAGTTGTGGTACCAGCAATTGAAAACGTGGTACCCGGACCCGGTATTGCTCCCGGTCGGGTATTTCCACTTAGACACGATTGGCAACCTAGCGACCTCGCTGACTTTTGCATTATGGACATTCAGGAGGCCAAGTGGCTAGCACCATACGGTAGAGATGTGACCAATAAATTAATCAATCAATATACTCAGTCTACGAAACAACAGTATCACTCACATTGGCAAGCCTTTACTTCCTGGATCATCAGAACGGAACAGAATGTGCCGTCAGTGGCTTTAGTTTTCAATTATTTAAATTATCTGTTTGAGCAGAAACATTTATCTGTGGTAACATTAAAAAATCACTTAACTGCGATTAGAGTGCCCTTTTTAGACCTTACAGGTCTCTCCATACCGGTGGCGGAGGAAACAGGTTTTATGAGAGCTTGTTTTAAACTTCGCCCACCTCCCCGTCAGCTCATGCCTACTTGGTCTCTCGACAAAGCTTTGTCTTTACTTCACTCTCGTCTGTACCAAAATACTGCAGACTTTGCATTACTCTTAAAAAAGGCGGTTTTCCTTATGGCTTTGGCCACCGGGAACAGAGTGTCTGAGCTGGCGGCGATGAGCAACACACCTAATTGCCTTAGGTTTGGCAGACTTAATGAATGTATTTACATTGCACCTTCCCCAGGTTTTGTAGCCAAGAATGAGCACAGTGCACACGTGTTTTCTGAGTTCACGGTGCCGGCGTTAAAAAGGGGAAGGGTGCATCATAATCTATGTCCAGTGCAAGCTCTAACCAAATATTTGAGAGTAGCTCCTTTTAACCCCCAAGGTGCTTTATGGGTAGCAAGTACGGGTAAACGCTTACTTAAACGACGATTAGCCTCTCTTCTGGTCGAAGTCATTAAAGAGAGTAATCCCGGCGTTGTGGGTAGGGCCCACGATTTACGCAAATGGGCAGCCTCTTTACGTTTCCTGAAAACATTTTCAGTAGAAGATACCGTGTCTAATCATACGTTTTTGTCTAGATACTTATCAGTTGCTCTAGACAAACCTTCCTTACCATGTATAGCTTTAAGGCAGAGGGTCTAGGTGGCCCTGCAGTCACTTTTGTTTATTTTCACGAGAAAGGGGGGGGGGGGGTGCAGTCAGTTGACATAGGACACCCTAGACCCCGCCGGAGTATGAGAGCTGTGATATAATTCAAGGTTAATGTGATATGAAAATTTCTCAGTGAGAAATTGTGCTAGTACAATGTTAGTACAAAACAACGGAGTTGTTATAGTAGTTTTAGCTGCGAAAGCAGTCTAATATTAGAACAGTGGAGATCCTTTGCAATTTTCTCTCCACGATTATTTTGGGGTTTATTATGTGCACATATAAACTTATAACTTGTTATTTTTGTCACCACTCGTTGAGTGGGGTGCCTTTGTAACTACAGATCTGTGTTCAGAATCTTCAGGGTTACCCTTTTTTGTCAGGCAGGCTTCTTTGAAGCACGCACCTGCCTGAACCCCTTTTTCTTGTATATTTTTGGTCTACGCCATATTTAAATATATTTTCAAAAGTAAGAATACTATGTGGTTGTTTTTATTATCTGCTTTTATAGAGTTATGATATGATTACGAATGTCCCCCTCCAGTCTTAGAAATCAGGCATGTTCGTCAATGATGGAGGGGCCACTAATAAATTATAGGTTTGACTCCTGTAAGGAGATAGAAAACCTAATATTTAGTAGTGGCCCCGTAATCATTGACGACTGGGGCCCTCCCGACCGTCCCCTTCCCATTCGTTGATGTATTAAGGATTTTGGTTTACTTGATATGTCAGTGAAGGAGGAATGACGCCTGAATCAGCGTCTGGTCAGAAATCCACACAAGTACATCCACGATATGATGGAAAGCTTATTAGATAGTTATTCTTATTTTCTTTTTGTTTTTATTTTTTACGAAGTTTTTTCGTAGTGAGAACCCAATTCATAATGACTGAAGCCATGAGTGAGGTCGCGTGCGCTCATGATGAAGGCTCCTCAGTTTTAAATGCTCTGCGCGGTAGATTCAAACTACGGCGGATTAGTGTTTGAAGAGGATGCCTTATGTAATAGGCATGTTCGTCAATGATTACGGGGCCACTACTAAATATTAGGTTTTCTTTATCTCCTTACAGGAGTCAAACCTATAATGGCACCGCTGCGGGTGAACCAGGCCACGTACGAGGCCCGTTCTGGTCTCATTTTGAAGCTATTTTCGCCTAGTTTTCGGCAGAATACAGTTCATTTAATGCAGATGCTTGATTAATCATTCAGGAGTGCCTGAATATGCCCTAAATAGCCCAAAACACCCCACAGAGAAAGGGTTAAATGTTTGAAAAGCTTATGGTGTATTTGAAGTGAATAGTACATTAGTCTTACCTTTTATAAACGAATATATATAAAATGAAGCGGTTAGGCTATAAGCCTAGGCTAGGCCTAATATTCGTGGCCAAGTTAACAAATTTCCATAGCCTAGCCTAGGCCTACGGTCTCGATTTCAATCGTATGGGTGAGTAATTATATCCTACTGTCTCGATTTATTTATTTCCATTTGAATTGATACTTATATTTAGTGCGATATTTATTAGTGCGTGACTTCATGGTCTCACTTGCGAAATAGGTTAGGCTATAGCGGTGCTTCACTTCAGTTAGGCTAGGCTAGTTAATTTGATTGATATTAATGTTTTCTTAACCTAAACTAAGTTTATTAGGTTACCCTAATCCCATCAAAATGCCTCAAAGCATGTAGGCTAAATATTGCATATAGGCCTAGGCCTAATCACTGACTCATTTTAGTAGTGTCAAATAGGCTAGTGTTAATTTTGAAAGTATCATATAAATGTACAATAAAATTTTATTTTATTCTGATCTGCAGCTATATTCTGAGCATCATAATGAATATAGGCCTAGGCTACTCTACTTTCTATTAAATTACTTAATCTAGGCTATCTAAAGTAGACCTATCTATTCTATTTATATTGCCATCCCCAAGGCCATGAATGAATCACCTCTTTGAACCTCTGTGATCTGGCGTACCTCCTCCCGAATGGTGCAAATTTGCGAATACTGATTATTACTGAAGGACTCTCCCCGAAAATAAGTCGCCCCAACGTTTAATTACCTATGCCGGACAAACGAAGTGGCCTATCTATAGGCCTATCTATAGGCCTATATATTATATATATATTTTTGTTGATAACCAAACCTAACCAAGTTCCTCATACAAAATGTGGGACAAAAGTTTTTGGGGCTCACCATTAACCTAGACTAAAATAAACTGTAAGCCTATTAAACTTTAGGTAAGAGTTGTGTTAGCAGGCATACCATCTGCTTTGTTTACGTAGTCGCACGCTCACAGTTACATGCGTTTCTAATTTGACTGTTTTTGTATTGCTACTATTTGCCCCTGTTGATAATATACTGTATATGACGATGACAATAAGTCATTGGGGATGAGGGGGCAAAGCCCCCCTCAACCAATATTGTAGAATTTGTATCCCACGGCCGTCGGCCGGTAACAAAACAATTTACCCAACACCTGGCCGTGGGATATAATAAACTCAACCCATTGATTTACCCTTGATTCTGTAGTTTAAATTAAACAAATAAAAACAGGTTTGCGTTTGCTGATTTGCATTTGGGAATCGGAAATTTCACGAGGTTTGCTGATTTGTGTTTGTGGAAGTTATGATATGGGTTTGCAAATTTGAGTTTGTGGACTAGATTTTTTGTTTGTGGTGCCCAGCTCTGCTATAATCACACCTACCCTATACTGACACTTTTGTCTGTGCCCAATCCCCTCTGGGTCCAATCTCGTATAGGCCCAATCCCGTATGGGCCCAATTCCAAATGGGCCCAATCCCATCTGGGCGCAGTCCTGTCTGGGCCCAATTCCGTATGGGCCCAATCCCGTCTGCACTTAATTCCGTATGGGCCCAATCCCGTCACATTAGTTATTTTTATATGAATTTCATATATTTTAAATTTATATTAATTTGTTTTAAATAAAAGTTCATCTGATTTAAATTAAAGTTCATATAATTTAAATCATAGTTCAGTTGTTTTAATTGGAGATTCATTTGTTTTAATATGAAATTTATTTATTTTAATTTGAAATTCAGTTGTTTTAATTTGAAGTTAAGTTGTTTTAATTTGAGAATGAAAAGGTGTAGTTATGAACGTACGAGTCGTCAGTCAATGACTCAATAAAAATGAATGCTGTGACACAGTGACACTATCTATTACACATGCTCTGCTGCTGGGTCAACCTCAGGTGCTGCACGTAAACACGTGACGTTCGTGTCATAACACGACTCTTGAATCATGTCTTGTCTACGTGTGAATGTGACGTACAAAGGAGTACAAAGGAAATCAAGCAACAACAGGTCTAGTGACCCTTCTAGGCTGCTTTTCCTCCAAAACACTGAGGATCAAGTGTCCAAGCAGTAGCTTAGAGTGGGTAAGGGAACATTGGAAAGGGAACCACTGCCCTGGAACTAATGTCCATGGCAGGATTAGGAAGTTAGTAGGGGACAGAGGGGTTAGTAACTGAGGGGGGGGATCATATATAGTTATTCATTTACAAACGCAGTCAGTCGCGGGTTTGATGCAAGATATTTGTCTAGGCGAAGTTTAAAAGCATCAACGGTGCTGCAGTCTATAACGTTTCGGGGAAGCCCATTCCACAAGTTGACAACTCGATTGAAGAAGAAATTCTTATATTCGTGAGAGTTAAAAGATTTACCAATAATTTTGTAACCGTTTCCCCGCGTGTAATTAGATTGGTCGATAGTGAAGTACTTACTATAGTTCATATTGTGTGGTGATGGGCTGGTCTATCAGAGTGAGAACTGAGCGATCTCTGCCATACCCATAGCTTACTCCGACTGTTCCTATTACTTATATATTTTCTAGATCTCAAGTGACGGCGTCTCTTCCGTGGATTGACCTCCCAATCTACCAAGATTGGAAGCCAAAGCATCACATTTTTCCTTTGCCCCTCAACTTTCTCTTCATAATTGCTGAGGGGCACAGGGCCCTGGGTGGGGCTTTGGTTTCCCGGGCGTTTCCGCACCCTCCTCAGCTCCCCGCCATGGAATGGCTTTGGTCACCCAGGCTTTATTGTGGTCGGCAGGGAGGGTTCTGTGGGGGCGCTCGGTTATGGCCTTGGCCTTGCTTGGGGCCCTGGGGCTGTTCGGCCAGGCAGCTTGGGGAACAACAACAACAGTTCATATTGTCGATGCCTTTGATGATTTTGAAAACTTGAATTAAGTCGCCTCTTAATCTGCGCTGGGTTAAAGGAAATAGATTTATTTCTCTAAGACGCTCCTCGTATGGTTTGTTTTTTAGGCTAGGTATCATTTTGGTAACTATACGTTGAACTCGTTCAAGCTTGTTTATATCTTTTTGGTAATAAGGGCACCAGGATTGAACACCGTATTCCAAAAGAGGGCGGACTAAGGAATTGTAAAGAGTTAAGAGAACTTCTTTGCATTTATGCTCAAATGACCTGCCTATAAAGCCAATTATTTTGTTTGCCTTCTTAACAACTTCTGAACACTGTTGATTCGGTTTTAGGTTACTCGATATTGTTACTCCCAGATCGGTTTCTCTGTCTTAATCGGCACTCTTAAGCTGAGTGCCATTCATCGAATAGTTTGCTTTCTCATTATGGTTAATTTAGATAAGTGGACTGTATATTATTGATATTGAATGAGTATTAACCATATAGAAATACTGTAATTACCCTTTGATGAACTCGGCTGGTGATTGGAGGATGGCGGAAAATAGGCTAGATGACTCGAAGTGGTTAGTAAGGTAAACAGCGTATGAAAAGAGGCTACAATAGGCTAGGATAGGCTAGATATTTACGTTAAGTTTGTGCTAATTAACAAAGATGATGATGTAAATGACTATATGGAATATGAGATGAAAGTGAAGCGAAAACACCTGGTGAAGTAAAGGAACTATAAGAAGAAGGCTTAGCGTGTGTAGCTGGGACGGAGGTTGGTTGGAGAGTGAGCGAGCGCGTTATGTTTGTCTCTGTCGTGACATACCGCGCACGCGCATAACATATGGAAAATGTATCCCATCCTTTTTTACAATGAGATACTTATGAATAATCTTAAATAATACAAATATATATACAGTAAACTTCCGTTAATCCGAAGGGCAGCGGACCGGCTCTCGTTCGGATTAGTGGATTTTTCGGATTATCGGACTTTACCCCTATGAACCTGTGTATGACGAAAACATTGAGACATTAGGCCACCCAAATGACACAATGGTGCACACACACATATCATATGTTCATGAAATCACTTCAAAAGTTTACCATTGTCATTGTAGCCTATTAACTACTTCAAAACATTCAGATTAATGGTCAAAGGAATCTGCTGATATAAACGTCTTCTTCTTCTTCCGTCTACTAGCGAGTTTGTCTTGCTCTTGAAGATCAGATGTGGTTCGGGAAGTAATGCCTTAACAACGGCACTTCCCTGAGAGGTTCTTGTAATTTTCCTTTTGTGACGTGCTCTGTTATATTATTGTATTGAAAGCACCCTTGTCTTGTTGTCTTGAAAGCACCCTTGGGATGCTCCGATCACTGAACTATAAATAGTAGCGTGTCGGAACATCCAAAGGTGCGTTTTCAAGCTCAAGACTAATACGTCCAAAGGTGCGTTTTCAAGCTCAAGACTGAATGCGCTTGCAGAAAATGCGGTGCAAGCCAGTAGCGCATCGGAGCGTCCCAAGGATGCGTTCAAGAGCAAAACAAACTCTCTAGCAGACGATGTGGAAGAAGAAGAAGACGAAGGTGTTTACGATTATATCAGTAGCTTCCTTTGACCATTAATCTGAATGTTTTGAAGTAGATAATAGGCTACAATGACAATGGTAAACTTTAAAAGTGAATTCATGAACATATGATATGTGTGTGCTCCATCATGTGTCATTTGAGTGGCCTAATGCCTCAAAAGGGGACTTTGGGACTTCTTGAAAGGTGCGTTTTCAAGCTCAAGACTGAATGCGCTTGCAGAAAATGCGGTGCAAGCCAGTAGCGCATCGGAGCGTCCCAAGGATGCGTTCAAGAGCAAAACAAACTCTCTAGCAGACGATGTGGAAGAAGAAGAAGACGAAGGTGTTTACGATTATATCAGTAGCTTCCTTTGACCATTAATCTGAATGTTTTGAAGTAGATAATAGGCTACAATGACAATGGTAAACTTTTAAAGTTAATTCATGAACATATGATATGTGTGTGCTCCATTATGTGTCATTTGAGTGGCCTAATGCCTCAAAAGGGGACTTTGGGACTTCTTGAAATTCGGACCATCGGGTGAATTCGGATTTGGCCTCAAATTGAAAAATTCGGACTATTGGGAGATTCGAATCATCGGTCGTCGGATTAACGGACTTTTACTGTATATATGGGAATTATAATCCTACAATACTTTCCCATATACAACTATAGAATAATATATTCTACCCAATCATGGAACGTTCGACCAAGGTTATGGAAGCGTTCAACTTAAGACTACGGAACGATACGTAACGCTACATCAACCCAGATTACGTAACATCGAGACTGTTCATACTAGTTTGAGTACTCTAAGTATGGACATATTCCCACCAACAGAAAATATACAAAATTTACATGATTAGATTTGCCCGGAGGCAATCTTATCCCGCCAAGCTTGGGAGGATATCTGGGCTGCCTGTCGACGTGGGCGGACGCGTCAACAGGCTGCGCCGAAGTAGAAGCCAGAGAGGGGACATCAATGGATAACTGATCCGAGGGGGTGTCCTTGCGATCGAGGTCACCCTCAAGAGGATATAGTCGTACTGTTGGCCGTGTGATTACTTCAGTCCTGGTGCGAAATTTTGCTACCCGAACCTCACCATCACGACCTGGTAACAACTCCTCTATCCGATCCAATTTCCAAAATGCGCGCGGGCCCTCCTCATGGATGGTTACCACATCCCCTACCCTAGGCCAATGACCTTTTAATGGTGTTAGTTTATTTTTTTGCGCTTCCCTTAAAGTCACCAGATATTCTGTTGACCAGCGATGCCAAATATCTCGCGATAATTTACGAATATATTTGTAGCGGGCCGATATCACGTCCCTACTTATGTAGTCTGGATCTTTCATAGTATAATAATAATAATAATAATAATAAGCATGTTACTTATTTCTCATAAGCGCCAATTTTTCCGAAGAATTCACTAGCGCTCGAAAAGAGAAAGAAAAAAGAACAAAAATCAATGCATCAAAAGAAGGCTCATATACAACACACATTTAACAATCACTAGCAGTGGCAAAATAGCCTAAACTCTATAGCCATCTGTCATGACACCTCTCTCAAGATCATAGCTTCTCTCAAAGAGAAAAGTCTTAAGTTGTCTCTTGAAGCATTCAACAGAACTCAGTTGTCTCATGGACAGCGGCAACCTGTTATACAACCTCGGAGCCATGTAGGAGAATGACCTCTCAAAGAAAGAAGACTGCTGGAAAGCCCTTGGTTCATCAAGACGAAAAGGGTCATTGTCATGACGCACAACTACACCATGGTGTGCCGGTGGGCGCCTGAGCAGCTCCGCAAGGTACCTAGGCTCACCAAATTTGAGAACCTTAAAAGTCACCAAACACAACTTAAATTCTATTCTTGCTCTTACTGGCAGCCAGTGCAGTTCTATGTGAAGAGATGTAGTAGGAGTTCTAGGTGGAACACCAAAAATTAGTCTTGCGGCCCTGTTAAGAACAGACTGAACTTTCTTCAAAATATAATTTGGAAGACCCACCAACAGGGCATTGCAATAATCAACACGAGAGAAGACCAATGAGTGAACCAACGTCAGGAGGCAACGTCTGGTTATAAACGGCTTCACCAAATAGAGATTTCTGATGTGCAAGTAACAACTTTTAACTATCTGGTTTACATGCTCTTTGAAATCTAATCGGGAGTTCACATATACACCCAGATTTCGAACAGAGTTGGCCGGTTGCAGCTGAGATCCACCCACATTGATGGAGAGGGCACCTACCATATCATCAGCTCTTCTATTTCCTCGGATGATGAGAATATCAGTTTTACCATCATTTAGTTTAAGTTTTCTCGCTCTCATCCACTTCTTGATATCAGACATCAACAATTCCATCTTACTCCGTATATCAACTATATTTGTGATTCTCACATAAATCTGGGTGTCATCTGCATAAAAGTGAAAGGTGACATTATGTGCACGAAGCAGAAGAGACAAACTGCTAATATAAATTATAAATAGGATAGGACCCAAAACTGATCCCTGTGGAACACCATACTGCAGGGGTGTCGAGTCCGAGACCACTTGATTTACCATCACACTCTGGGATCTACCTGACAAGTACGACCCAAGAAGCAAGAGAGCGGAGTCACGCACACCACAATCATAAAGATCACTCAATAACAACTCATGATCCACTGTGTCAAAAGCCGCAGAGAGATCAAGCAAGACCAATAGTGAGGCCACACCATTGCAAATGTTCTCAACTAGATCATTATGTACTCTAATCAATGCTGTTTCAGTTGAATGATGCTGTCGGTAAGCAGACTGAAAAATTGGGATAGTTTCATTCTGCTGAAGTAGTGGTTGTAATTGGTCAAGTATTGCACGCTCTAATATCTTTGATATGAAGGACAGGTTGGAGACAGGACGATAGTTCAACATGTTCTCAACATCAAGTCCAGGTTTCTTTAGAGTAGGTCGGAGTAGTGCATGCTTTTCAGAATGTGGGAAGCTACCTTCAGAGAAGCACTTATTAATTATTTTGGAAATAAACTCAACTGTGTGATCATAGACTCTTGGTAGCTTGGAAACATTTATGGGATCCAACGGGCAAAATGTTTTATTGAGGTTTCTTATGTAGGACGAGATCATGTCCACCTCTACTGAGTGAAAGGATGAGAGGACATTGTTAGGAATGTGTCGGGGTTGGAGTACAACTGAAAGTTCTTCACCAACAGAAGCATCATCCAATTCCTGTCTTATGCGAGTTATCTTGCCAGCAAAAAATGCCACAAAGTTGGCAGCCAACTCGGCATCAGGTACAGGTCTTAAGCTGACTCTTGTTTTTCCAAGTAAACTGTTTACAATTGAAGCCAACCTCCTCTGGTCGTTACCACACGAGTCAACTTTTCCCTGATAATACACTTTCTTTTCATCTTTGATTTTGTAGACCACAGCTCTTCTGGCTGACAGGTATTGCAACCATGTAGAGTCTGTTTTATTTTTCCGCCATTCACGTTCAGCTCTTCTACGCGCTCTTCTAAGAAATTTAACTCGAGTGCTATACCAGGGCGAATCATCTCGTACTATGATTTTCTTCTCTACTTCTGGACAGTGATGATCAAACACTAATTTAAGTGCATTTCCATGTACCTCCACCAGCTCATCTGAAGTAAGGTTGGAAGTATCAATACTTCCCAAGTACTGTTTTACTTCACTGCTAGCCAAATTTAGGTCTGCATTTTTATAATTTCTAAATCTGATTACTTTTTCATGTGTGAGTGGCTTAGGGAAATCAAAGCTGAAAGTAATCAAAGCATGATCAGAGGTATTAGGGTCAGCATTCTCAACATCAACATCCAGAACACCACCACAACCCACAGGAGAGAAAACCAAGTCAAGGGTGTGTCCTAAGATATGAGTTGGGTGGGACACATGGTTTACAAAATTGTTCTGATCAGTCAACTCAAGGAACTCAGGAGAGAATGGCTTCAGATGAGGGCTGTCAACCCAGTAATTAAAATCTCCACACATCAAAAGTCTTCCAGTTTTAGCAGAAAATTCCTCGAGAAACTGCCCAAACTCTTCCATAAAACCCCTATCTGTGCCACGATGGCCAGGCCTATAGACAACTGCCATTCTTAGAATTTGTTGATGGAGTTTTATTTCCACTTCCAACAGTTCATAATAAAGAGGGGCTGGGTTATGGCTTATTTGCAAGATATTCACCAGAGATGTGGAGTAGACAACTGCCACTCCACCACCCGGATGATCTCCCCTAGGCCTAGGAACATTTATTATGGAATGGGTTTTAGGCAATGCCGCCTGGATAATATTCAGATCTGACTCGAACAACCAGGTCTCAGTGAGACATAATACATCAAGGTTACGTTCATCCAAGATCTCGCAAATATGATCCATTTTGTTACGCAAGGAACGAACATTCAACAGACCCAGTTTCAACCGGCTCCCATGTGCATTTTTCAGTTTTTTGAACCTACAAAATCGGTGTCCTCGTCATGCTCTTCAGGAAGATCCCGCAGTCTGTATCCACGTACCAGTACTGAGGGTGTGATTGGGGTAAGGTCTTCCAAATCACCAGAAGCATAGTATAGAGGGCGATCATTTACGGTGGCTTCAATCTCCAAGAGTATGGTGTTGAGTTCCTCAATCGAGATGAGAGATCTACCCAACACCTTCTTCAGACCCGCCTTCACGATGCCTATGGCTCTCTCCCATATGGCGCCAAACCAAGGCGCTCTGGCGGGAATGAAACGCCATTCACATTTTACATCCGCTAGGCCGGTCTGAATCTTAGGATTGTTGCTCACTTCTTTGAGATATGTAGATGCCCCTATGAAAGTCTTTGCATTGTCACTCAGCATGATACGCGGATATCCCTGTCTACTGCAGAATCTTCGGAAGGCATGTAGGAAGCTATCACAAGTGAGGTTGGTGACCAGTTCCAGGTGAATTGACCTGGTAACAGCACAGGTGAAAAGTATCATATACACCTTAAGATTGGGTGAATCTTTCACAGGGATTGCTCCACTGTAGTCAACCCCGGTAACTTTGTAAGGGTCACCTGGGGTGGTTCGCAGGTTTGGTAAGGGAGGAATTCCGACGGGATCATAATGTGTTCCCTGTACTCTTCTACACTTTAAGCATTTGTGAAGGACTTTCTTGACCACCTGCCTGATTCTAGGCACCCACCATCATTGTCTACATAGGTGACTATATGACCAACCCCATAATGACAACAGAGTCGGTGACACCTATCGATTATAAGATGGGTGAAGGGATGATTGGGGGGCAGTAGTATTGGATACTTACTTGCCTCAGAGAGGGCTACCAATCGTAATCTGCCTCCGCAATGTATCAAGTCCCCCTTCAAGTGGAAGCCCAACTGGTTGATCAGGTTATTCCTAGACTTTGTTCCCTTAACCAGTAATTTATATTCCTGCGTATATATTTCTTGTTGACATAGCTTATGTAATAATTTATCTGCAATTCTGATCTCCTTCACATTGAGGTAAGCACTACCTGTAGGCGGTGTGCCTTTAATTTTTGCTTTTTCATTTTCTACAAATCGTATCACCCATGCTGTAACACGTTGTAACTTCTCATAGCTGCTGAATCTATCCCAGTCCCATAACCGTGTGTCTTCGTCAGGCACCGAGTCAATTACCGGTGCCACAATAGCAGTGTGTTGCTCGCTCAAATCTATATTCTCTGGCCATTCGTTGGGATTATTAAGCCAGCATGGGCCATTCCACCACAACGCAGAAGATTTGAGAAATTTAGCAGAGACACCACGAGTAATGCAGTCACTTGGATTCTCTTTGGTAGACACATACCGGAATTGTGCGGTTGGGAGCAGGGTACGAATTTCGTCGACACGGTTGGTGACGTACACTGGTAGCTTCTTTCGGCTATGTAACCAGTAGAGCGTAATTTGGCTGTCACTCCATATAACTGTCTCCGAGATATTTAGCAAATTTGTAAAAGTTTCCTCTACAAAGTGAACGAGTCTAGCAGCCAACAGAACTGCAGTCAGCTCTAATTTCGGGATGGAAAGGGATTTGATCGGGGCGACTTTCGCCTTCGCCATGACTAGACGGCTGCCACTTGTGTCAACAAAGTATATGGCGGTGCCGTACGCGACCTTGCTAGCGTCTGAGAAGGCATGAATGGAAACAGGATGGTCCATGACAACTCTCCGAGGAAAATTAAAACCCTTACAGAGACGAAGATCCGAAATAATGTCTTCCCACTCCTGAACCAGATCGCCAGTCAAAACCTCATCCCAACCTAACTTTATCCTCCATAATTGTTGAAGGAATAATCTTGATTTGATCGACACCGGTAGAACTATCCCCAAGGGGTCAAAAAGTTTAGCCGTCATACTCAAGCAAATTCGTTTTGTAATTAAAATGTAAAACTTGCAAACTAAACAAACCAAAATTGGGACAAGGACAATATAAATTCAAATTAAATTATCAAAATCGCTATGTGGAAACAACGCTTACTAAAATGAAAATTATTAAATAAAAGAACACAATCCACCACATAGGGTGTACATTACTACATGAGCAAGTTAATCTGTTTCCCAAGCAAACTAATCGCACATATAACAACGCACTATTGTCACATTAAAGGAAGTAGTCAAGTTTGGGAAGTCCGGGACGTTCTGGCAAATTTTACTAAACTCTGCATGAATAAAGAAATTACATGTTAAATGTCAAAATATTATTTAAAATCAAATTTGCAACATGACAAGACATTAACAATAGTACAAAATACAAATATTGATAAGATATCTATACTATTATAAAATAATATATAAAATACAGTACAGCACTCACTAACGATAGTGCTATCGGGTAGGTACCTGTAAGCATAGCATGCCTCAAGTGACCCCTATCAATAACTACCCTACAAATAACCTACATTTATAGCACAAATAAACTAAGGAAATCGCAAAAGTAAGCAATTGATACTATCGACAATGAATACATATAATATAAAGACAAATAATTGCAAAATATGAAGTAACAACAGATTTAAACAAAGAGTACCGTACTCTTTTAACAAGAACAATAAATTTAAAAATCATCAATATTAATATTAATAATAGAAAAAGAAAAAGATAAACAATAAATACAGACAAAAAACAATAAATACAAACAAAAAGTAAGCAGAGGTTATACAAGAAACTTCAAGTTAAAAATGCTTGATTAAAATTATTGATGTCAAATTTTAGAATAGTCACAATAATTGACCCTAAAAAGATTAAATTTATGGAACAATTTACTTGCCTCAAAACCTCTGTCCACTAAGAGTCTGTATAGTAACCTAGCTCTAGCCCAAAAGTCATCTACTTTAGTGCAGATTTTACAAAATCTTATTAATTGGGAATAAAAACAATTATAAGTTATTTTACTATCGATATTACTACTAGGGAAAGGAAAGTTTATTACGTTAAAATTAAAATCATCAACTTTGTGATATACTTTAAGTATGCACTGTTCATTAACAATCTCTATATTTATATCAAGAACATTTTCAACTTTATAATTTACGTTACATTGTGTGAGGGGAATAGAATTAGGGTAAATAAGTTTAGCAACTTGACTAAAATTTAACAAATTGCAAACGAGAATATCATCAATATATCTACTATTATTACTTAACAATTTAGCAAGTGCTAATTTTTTGGGGATTTTATTTTTCTTGCTACTGTCAACTAAGTCTTTTATATATTTAAATTCTAAAGCAAGCAAGAATAAGTCTGCAATTAAAGGGCTAGCATTTCCACCCATAGGAATTCCTAATATTTGTTTGAAAATGTACGGCCCGAATCTAACATAAGTATTGAAAAGGAGGAATTTAAGGGCATCTTTAAGTTTAGTTCTATCAAAATATACAGAACTAGTGGGAGTAGAGCTAAGTGATGCATTATTAAAATATGTATAAACATTTATGAAATAATTACCATTCCTAACGAACCTGTCAAAGTGCAAATCTATAATAAAGCAAAGCTCTGAATATACTAAATCTAAAGGCAAATTGGTATACAAAGTTGAAAAGTCGAAGCTATGTACCGAGGTAACTTTCGGCATGGTATTTATTTTATCAATAACTTCTAACGAATTGTCAACACTCCAATAATAGTTAATGCCAGTTCTTCTCATGATGGTATTACAATATCTTTTATGAGTACTTTTAATGTATTTTAAGCAATTTACGACTTGTTCTGATAGAGTTTTAGTGGTAGCAAATTTTGCTCCGGCAATAAAGCGATATTTATAAGGTCTTTTATGAAATTTAGGTAACATGTATAATTTTGCAATGCACTTGTTCTTATCAGAAAGTTTAATATCAAATGTTATATTTTTCTTGGTATGTTCATCGATTAAGTTATCAATATTCAGATTATTTTGAATTTCATAAACAGAATTATCGCAAATATTTTTACGTAATATGTTACCCTTAATACCTAATTCTTGTTTCATGTTTTCAAGATAAAATTTATTACATGTGAAGCTATAATTATTGCTGGCTTTATCTACTGTAGTGATTACAAAATGTTTATGTAAATTTATTAAATCAGCTTTAAGCTTATTATAATTATAGTCTATAAAATCTGAAAGATTAAATTCATTTTTAAGCGAGAAAATTTTATTTCTAATTAACTTAATTAATAATTTAGACCATGCTTCTAGTTCTCTCGCATCGCTGCACGCAATTTTTAACAATTTATCTTTCAATTTATTGACTGAAAAAACAATATCTTTTAAAATTATGTCCCATGTTACTTTATTACTCCCTATTCTAAATTTAAACCCTTTACGACATAGCTCCGCTAATTTGTCGTTTGCAAAATGTTTAACTAGTTCTACATCACCTGTTAATATGTGACATATCGGACTATAAATTAACTTTGCTAGTGCATCACGTCTGCTAGCTGGCATATCCATGACTCTTTCACACACACATTTATTATTATTGAAAATATAATTATCTGAAAGATTTCCTAAAACTTTATTATAATTACAAATAATAGACCCAACAGGTCGTTCATATGAATACACTATTAATGGTCTGAAATCTTTACAACCATCTGGTAACATGGACTTAACTTTCTTTGAATTAATAAGACTGTTAACATTAATTTTGTCTAAAATTTTAGAGGAATAATTTAAAGTGGACATGACTTTATCTTTAATACGGTTATCTTTGGATTTCTTAGAATTAGCTCTAATATATCCCATAAAAGCAAAGACTATATTCTTAAATTTATTTGTGAAATTATGTTTATTGTTTAGAATATTTTCTATAAAAGGAGCAAAACTTTTCTTTTGTAGGCCTTTCAATGAATCTTTTAATTTTTTAATTCCGAAATTTCGATATAATGAATATAAATTATTAACAATAATTTTAATATCAGACCTGTTTTTCTTTTTATTAAATGTATTTAGTCTTCTATTACCGTGTCTACCAGGTCTTCTGTTTAAAACAGGGAAGTTAAAATATGGGTTATTAAAATAGTTTTTTAATAAATCTTTATACAAAATGTTGCCTACATTTTTTATTTGATTGTTAATATCTGCGAATATTGCGCGTACTGAACGCCGAATGAGAGGGTATCGGTGTCCGTTTTCCAAAGCAACCCTAGCACTCTAACATGTTCCTGCTGTACAGACGCCACACCATCCCGTTGCAGTACAGTCCGCAAAACAGGATTATTAGTCGCCCATTCACGCAAATGTAGATGGGCGTCATTCATAATTTCTCGGACTACAGCATAGGTATCAATCAGGAAATCTTCTTCATTTCCTGTACCCAGTAAATTGTCTATGTACAACCCTGACCGAATCTGATGAATAACCTGCGGATCTGCACTGACATACGACAAATGTTTTAAAATAGTGGCGTTTAAAAGGAATTGGGAACAAGTCGCGCCAAATAAAACTGCCCGGAACCGGTAACAAATTAGGGGGGAATCCAGTTGCCTTGGATATTTAGGCCACATAAATCTCGTATGGCATAATAGTCCCCCTATATAAGGGCAAAGGGGAAAGAGGAGTGTGTGGTAACCACCGAGGAATATGTCTTCTAAGCGTAGTAGGGAAGGTATACAGTAGGGTAGTGATTGAGAGAGTGAGAGTGAGAACGGAGAAATGGATAGGCGACGAGCAGGGAGGTTTTAGGAAGGGAAGAGGATGTGTAGATCAGATTTTTACCCTGAATTGTGTTGTGGAGAAGTATCTGGAGAAGAAACAAAAGGTGTATGTTGCCTTTATGGACTTGGAGAAGGCCTATGACAGAGTGGATAGAGAAGGTTTGTGGAAAGTACTTAGAATATACGGAGTAGAGGGCAAGTTGCTGAAAGCAGTGAAGAGCATGTATGAGGGTGCAAAGGCGGCAGTACGTGTGGAGAGTGAGCAGAGCGAGTTCTTTGACCTGAATGTTGGTTTGAAACAGGGGTGTGTGATGTCCCCGTGGTTGTTTACTGTATATATGGATGGAGTTATGAAAGAAATACTATCAAGAGCAGTGGATGTTGGTGTATCGCTGAAAAGGGAGGGAATTGAGTGGAAGCTACCTATACTGCTGTTTGCGGATGATACAGTTCTGATGAGTGATAATGAATGGGAGTTGCAGGGTCTGGTAAATGAGTTTGGAACAGTGTGCGAAAAACGGAATTTGAAGGTAAATACGGGGAAGAGCAAGGTTATGGTCTTCGAAAGGGGTGAAGTCACAGAGTGTGAGGTGAAGCTGAACGGTCAGGCTATGGAGATCGTCAACTCTTTTAAGTATCTGGGCAGTGTGTTGAGTAAAGATGGGACTATGGATGAAGAGGTGCGGGAGAGGGTACAACAGGGGAAGAGGGTTGTAGGAACGCTAAAAGCAGTAACAAGAAATAGGGTGGTCAGTATGGAAGTGAAGAAGTCCTTGCATGACAGTGTGGTAATCCCGACACTGACTTACGGAAGCGAAGCATGGACGTTGGTTGAGAGACTCAGACCAAGAGTGAGAGCAGTGGAAATGAATTACTTAAGGAGTGCGTGCGGAGTTACATGGAGGGATAGACAGACTAATGAGGAAGTAAGAAGGAGGTGTGGTGTGGAGGTAGATGTGCTGGAAAGTGTGAAAAGGAACAACTTGAGATGGTTCGGCCATATGGAACGTATGGAAAGCGAGAGAATGACTAAGAGGGTGTACGAGAGCGAGGTGGAGGGACAGAGGGGGAGAGGTAGACCGAATATGAGGTGGAAGGATGGAGTGAGGAAGTACATGAACGAAGGCGGTGCTGGTTGGGGGGAGGGGCGTCGACTGACTGGGGACAGAGGTGCATGGGGGCGGTTCGTTCGTGGCCACCCCTTCGGGGATCACGGCGTCAGGCAATAGATAGATAGATAGATAAATCTCGTATAGTCCTGGTCGTCTTCATGGAGTCAACATCAGAAATGCCTTCTCAATATCAGACACCCAGGCATACTTACCGAGTCGAAACCGAAGCAAAACCTGCGCCAAGTCTGGCACCAGTGAAGGTCCAGTGTACAGGCAGTCATTAAGGCTAGGATGACGTTCACTCATCTTGGCGGAACAGTCGAAGACAATACGCACTGGCGTAGTTTTGCTCTCCTTGACTACACCATGATGAGCCAAGTAATGCCCGGTATCTGATGTATCAAAAGGCACCTCTTCTATAAAACCCCGGGACACCTGTTCCTTTATGACTTTTGAGTATTCCTCACATAAGTCAGGCTCCTTGATGAATCTTTTCTGAAGTCCCCGAAGACGGCCTATGGCCAAACCCTTGTTAGTTGGCAACTGATCCTTGGAATTGTTCCAGGGCAGTCTCACTTTATACTGTTGGCTGTCGGGATCGTAGGTAACGGTATCCTCATACGACGATAGTGCTTGACGCTCAACCAGTGAGTATTCCTTAGGGGTTATCCCGATATGATCTAATTCCCACAAAACATTTAAGTCATATTTGCATGGTGAAATATTACCAGTGGACATGTATTCGTCCATTGGTGTTACTGCTACTTTCAATACAGTAATTACTTCTGTGCTGGAGCTGGTAGGCTGTGTCACATATGAACCACTTATGGCATACCCGTACTTGGTAGGAAGCAGAATTAGGCTACCTGACCTTTTATATCCAGGTTGCACTATATCGTAGTAGTGATCCGCACCGATGAGCAGCTCCAGCTGATCTGTGTCCGTTGCGTGAGGATCGGCTAATTTTATGCCTTTACTTTGTAAACTAACCAGTTTAGACTTTAGGTTAAGTTCACCTTTATGTTCTGGCAATTCATCAACCACTATTGCGTCTAGATGATGAAATTTACCTCTGTGTTTGTATTGCAGTGCCACAACATTATATTCCCTAGAGGCTTGTTTCCCGGTAAATCCGTGAAGACATAACTCCTCAGTTCCTTTAGAAATGTAGGAAAGGGAGGATAGAACAGAAGACTTCACAAAGGTCCTCTGAGAACATTGGTCAAGTAGCGATCTGATTTTAACACAATTATTATACTTACCCTTTACCGGCAGCTGTACGGTGGGCAAGATTACTGTATTTTTACCTGTGTCAATGGACATTGTAGTTGAAGTAGCAGCAGTCTGCTCTCTCTTGGTGTTATCCTCCGCTGGTCTACTTTCCTTCCCTTGTTTTTGTGTACACAGGGAATGAAAGTGTTTGCCCTTACAAAACTTGCAGCTTCTTATGTTAGGATTAGTACAACCCGAATGGCCATGGTCTTTTGACAAGCACCCAGTGCAGAGACGTAGTTGACGGGCTCTTTTAACTTTAACTCTTATACTTCATACACTTGTACCATAAATGATTGGTGCCACTACACAGAACACAGTTGAATTTCCTGTACTCACTCTGGGCGGTAAATGTTGCCGTAGCCATGGGTGTACCCCCTACTCTGTCTTGACCCGCCATATTGTACACTTCAGCCTGGAGGCAATGAGTGAATTTCTTATAATCCAGGCTCGAGTCTCCCATTTCCCGTTTTATGGTTTCTTTTAGTGGTGATGGTAATTTATTGACAAGAGTCACCACACAAAATTCCTCCAAACAAATACCATGGCTAATGATTGACCTCATCACACTCTCATAAAAGTCCTTCAGGTCAGCTGTTTGGTGTTTGGGTGACACTAATTGATTGAATTTGATAACGTAAGCTGCCTTGATTCGATCTGGGTGCCCATATGTCTCTTGCAGGAGCTCAATTGCTGGGGCATAGCTTGCACTTTCGATAATGAATCCTTCGACTAGCTTATGTGCATCACCCAGAAGCTGACCCTTTAGATAGGTGAAGCGTTGTATATCTGTGAGGTCGGGATTGTCATGGATGGTACACTTGAACATCTCCCAAAATCCCGACCACAATGTGGCATCACCTTCAAATTTTGGAAGAGTAAGATGTGGTAATTTGACTGCGGATTTCCTTGGCTCTTTCTTGACCTCCTTCTTGACCTCTGGAATCAAGATCCCCTTCAGTGTGGCAACGATTACTTGTATGCCCTCCATATATAGGGTATCCTCTCTTATCACCTCGATATACTCGGCGTCCTCGTAAATGTCGGCCAGGTCCTCCTGTGTGACCTCATACTTGTCAAGTTGCTTTTGAATACTGAGCAACCTGGCCTCCACCTCCACTCTAGACGCTGAATCAAGGAATTCGTCAATGTCAGAGGTCAAGACCGTCAAAGAGCCCTTAAGCCCAGCCCGACGCTTTTGTACACTTTTAGCCATGATTATACGGGAAGGAAATCTATTGAGGTTAAATCAAACTATCAATGCCAGACCGAATAAGTTGCGGACAACAATACAGTACTCCGAGAAATCAAATAAATCGCGAGCCGAAAATAAAACACCCTCACGAAATGCGGAATAAGAATTGTGCGCAATGTAGATTAGCAATCCGGAGCTTTTCAATTTAACTCCTTTCATAATAGTTATGAAATTATAGAATCATTACGCCATAAATTAAGAAAAGCCGGGAGGGAAATTTAGTACAATACAGTATAGGCCAAAAGTCTCCAGATGTAAAAAAAGAGAGGTACCGTTTAACGTTATAATAAATTCAAAAATTTGAAGAGAGAGAGAGCCTATAGGGTAATTTAAACAGGCTAAACTCAATGGGTACCGCTAATTCTATATTATTAAATTTAATAAATGTGAAAATTGTACACAAGAAAAGTTCATCTCAAGAAGTCACAAGGAAAAAAGTTTTGAGTTGGATTAACACACACTCAGCCTATCAGCTATCATAGTACCCCGCCTTCAGGGCACACGACGAGAGTAGAATTTAGAAAGATATGTGAATGAATAACCTTTAAATTTTAAAGAAGTTATTTTTCAGTATAATTTTGATCTAGATTTAAATTATTATACGGTACAGTATGGATGAATTTAATCTTAATGCCGTGCCAATTGTGCAATATTTTCTAGGGCTAAAGTAGTTTTAATATAATTTAATGAGCCCGAAAAAGCATTTTACCCAGTGAGACCCAGCGTCGCACGTGATGCGTCGGCAGTGTTTGATCACCAACTCCCAGCGACGCATCACGTGCGTCCGACATATTAAAATCAGTTACGTGGCTCGTAAGGTAGGAAATGGCGGGAGAATAGGAAGGGGAGGTACCGTAGTGTGTGTGGGAGCCGGGCCGGTAGGTGTGAGCGGGCCAAGACAGCCGCGCGGCTGGTGGTGGTGGGCTTAGTGGGGATACTTTACACCCTTAGTTCACCACCACTTTGAACCTTCATTACTCCGGTCGTATGGGAGCTAGAGGCTTGAGATTTATGTGAGACACTCCTTAGGATGTATGCCGTACAATGCCATACTCAGTTTTCACCCTAGTGCTCCCGGGCGGGTGGTCATGCGGGGGAGACAAACTTTCGACGCCCCCCAAATGACCAAGGCGAGTTTTTTTTTATTTTCTTCATTTCTCACCATTCTCTTCCATTTTGGCTCAACACATTTTTTTGAGGCCCCCCCCCCCAAAAAAAAAAATATCCGAGGTGATTTTTTTTTTTTTTTCATTTCTCATCCTTGTCTTCCATTTTAGCAAACAAAAATAAGAAGTGAAAATGGCTTGGGACTGGGGTGAACAAAATATTATAACTAGCCGGGGCTCAACGGGTTAAAGTAGGCTAATTATTGTTTTAAAGTACTGTACTGGATCAAAGCACAGTAAGGAACACCCTCAGGTCACTTGCTCACACAAAATTTGGACACAACAAAGAAACTACCACCACAGTATATAAACAATACATAAGATCAGTGATGGAATACACAAGCCCAGCCTGGGCTTCTAACCTAGCTGAAACACATCATAAGACCTTACAGACTATTCAAAACAAAGCCCTGAAGATCATTACAGGCTGCACAGCTACTGCACCCACAGATCACCTACATCAAGAAACCAAAATCCTCAAAGTCAAAGACCATCTGGACATGAGAGGCACTCAATTCCTGGCAGCAGCCTCCACGAACCAAGACCACCCACTAAACTACATGGCAACACACCCACAGACACCAAGAAATATCAAAACAACACCCAGCACACGGTATCACACACAATTATTGTCCTCTCTCCCTCCCTGCCCACCCCGAACCAACTTCCAGAAGCACATCCATACTCATATCTCTCACCGATCCATCCACTCACTCACAGACAACACGCAGCTGCATGCACGACCTCCCGAAATCCATCCTTCCGAATCCTCCCTTCCTCGCGAGGACAGAGTCCACCTGGCCAGGCTGAGATGCGGACACCATCCAGCTCTCCTGAGCTATCAGAAGAGACTGGATGACTCCGTTGTCGACGCCTGCCCGGGATGTAACACAGCACCCCATACCATTAAACACATCATAGAAGACTACATTTCACACAACCACTTACGCCAACAACACAATCTACACTCAATGAGAGCTCTGTGGGAAAGCCTGATCATGGCCATGGCCTTTCTCAGGGACTCGGGGCTGTTCGGCCAGGCAGCTTAGGGAACAACAACAACAACAACAACAACAACAACTAAACCCAATCCTCTACCCATAGTTTTCATTTTCACCTCCCTCACCACACCATCCATATATATACATTAAATAACCACGCTAACATTACACAACCCTCTCGCAGACCTACATTTACTTCAAACCATTCACTCAACATATTAGTTCTTACTCTAACACACGCTCTGCTCTCTTCATAAATACTCTTGACTGATCTTAACAGTAGCTGTGCAGCCTGTAACAGCTACTGCACCCACAGATAACCTACATCAAGAAACCAAAATCCTCAAAGTCAAAGACCATCTGGACATGAGAGGCACTCAATTCCTGGCAGCAGCCACCACGAACCAGGACCACCCACTAAACTATATGGCAACACACCCACAGACACCAAGAAATATCAAAACAACACCCAGCACACGGTATCACACACAATTACTGTCCTCTCTCCCTCCCTGCCCACCCCGAACCAACTTCCAGAAGCACATCCATACTCATATCTCTCGCCGATCCATCCACTCACTCACAGACAACACGCAGCTGCAAGCACGACCTCCCGAAATCCATCCTTCCGTATCCTCCTTTCCTCGCGAGGACAGAGTCCACCTGGCCAGGCTGAGATGCGGACACCATCCAGCTCTCCTGAGCTATCAGAAGAGACTGGAGTCGACACCTGCCCGGGATGTAACACAGCACCCCATACCATTAAACACATCATAGAAGACTGCATTTCACACAACCACTTACGCCAACAACACAATCTACACTCAATGAGAGCTCTGTGGGAAAGCCCGATCGTGGCCATGGCCTTCCTCAGGGACTCGGGGCTGTTCGGCCAGGCAGCTTAGGGAACAACAACAACAACTCTTTTCTTTCTGTCGCTGAGCCAATTTTCTATCCATTTCAACACACCGTCTTGTATTCCATGCGCTTTTAGTTTTAGCAGTAAACGTTTGTGGGGAACTTTTTCAAAGGCCTTTTGAAAATCAAGGTATATAATATCTACAGCTTTACTCTCATCATAAAGGTTGAGGATATTGTGAAAGAAGTCTGAGAGATTTGTTAAGCAGGAACGTTTATTACGAAAGCCGTGTTGAGTATTTTTAAGTATGTATGTTATTTTCCTCTAAGTGATTTACGAGTCTGTCTCTTATGAGCGTTTCTAGCATTTTCCATACAACTGAGGTTAAGCTAATTGGCGATAGTTACTGGGTAGGGATTTGCTGCCTTTTTTAAAAATCGGTGTTACGTTAGCTAGCTTCCAATGATCAGGCATAGATCCAGACTGCAAGGATTTATTGAATAGCAATGTCAGTGGTTTTGAGAGCTCATCCTTAGCTTCCTTTAGAACTCTAGGTGAGATTGTAGCAGGTCCGGGCGTTTTATTTACCTTGAGTTTATCTAAACATTTCAATACTTCTCTCTCTGTAATGGCGATATTACTTAGCACATCAGAATTATCTATCTGAATCGGCGATGCTGTAGGGATATTAATGAGGTCTTCTGTTGTAAAAACTGATGCAAAGAAGGTATTGAGGGCATTACTCATTTGTACTTCGTCTTTGGTATATTCTCCATTTTCATCGACTAACTGTCCAACAGTTGAAGTAACTACTCTCTTCTTTCTGATATAACTATAGAATTCTTTTGGGTTGGTTTTACTTTGATTCGCAACATGTAACTCCAGGGTCTTTTTACTTTGCTTAATCAACTTTTTGGCTTTGCGTCGTAGTTCTACAAATTTCACCCGTTCTTCGTCATTTTGCGAGGATTTTAATCTATCATTAGCAAACTTTTTAGCAAGCAGACAGTTTGAAATATCTTTATTCCACCATTTGGGCTTATCATTATGGCCTGTATGCCATATTTTCGATGGTATGCAGTCTTGCACTGCTTTTAGGTAAGTGTTTGCGAATGATTCCCAAGATGTATTTATGTCGTTATTGTTAATTAGAAAGATCCAGTCAGTTTCTTTAACCCTTAAAAAGCGGCACGCAACATAAGTCGAGTTAAAGAAACTGGCAAAAAACGGGTGAAAAATGGGTGAAAATCGAGTGAAAATGGGTGGAACAGTAATGAACCATACGTCCGACATCTGTGGCCTCCCGGCCCACACTAACTCCAGTTCCCCCACCGCACGGGAGGATGACAGTGTGACCAATAGTTCGCTAAAAGTGAACAATGTAGCAAAATCCGCTAAACTTCCATCTTTGAGGTAACACTGTCAGTGCTCCACGAGTGCTACGTAGCTGTATGTGGTGTCATTGTGTAGCGATTTCCACCTAGTTTTCGGCACAATACAGTTCCTTTCATGCTGATGGTTGATATAGCAGTCAGAATGGCCTGAAAAGGCCCAAAACGGCCACAGACCACCCGCTAGACTAGGGTTAAACATTGCTCTAAGTTTACGAAAGTTTGCTTGCTTGAAATTAGGGACTTTCTCGATGCTGCAATTTGGTTCGTTACTAGTAAACTTTAAACTGAAAGTTATCGTACGATGGTCGCTGTTGCTGAATTTATCACCGACATTCAAATTCTCTATCAATTCTTCTTTTGTTAAAAGAACAAGGTCAAGGACATTATTTCCACGGGTTGGAGATCTAACAAATTGATCTAGTGAAATCTCTTGCAAGTTTGCATACAGGTCTTGTCCAGAGTGTGAAGTAATACTATCTCCCCACTTGGTCACAGGTATATTGAAGTCGCCAAAAATTACGGTATCTTGCGAGTTACTTAACCCTTCCACGCTCATATGACGCAGAGGTTGCCAGATTAGCAATAAGAAATAGAGTTCTCTCACTCTTATAACTACCTCTCCAAAATTAGTTTCTGCCCACAGCTAACTCAAAGACAACTGCAGAGGTTGAAGTACGAAACTAAAGGTTTCTAAATACCCCTGATGGTAACAAAGGTTTTTAAGTATCCCTAATGGGCTCAAAATCGCGTCATATGTCGGAGAGGGTTAAGTCTGCAATTTGCTCATAAATTTCTCTGTCAGTTTGCACTGATTGAGCTGGAGGTCTGTATATTAGTGCAAGTATTATTTTTGTACCTTTATTATTCTTTATTAGCACAAAGGATGTGTCGACGTTCACAATTTGAGGTTTTGACAAGAGGGTCGGGTTAAGGCTTTCTTTGATAAAAAATAAAACTCGCCTCCATTTCTATTAATTCGGCTTTTCTCAAACATTACATAACCGGGAAGTGAATACTCTGCTAAAAAGTCTCTGTCTTCTGTATTGAGCCAAGATTCTGTTATGCCAATAACATCGTAATTTTCTGTAAACACAAGTTCCTCTAAATCTGAAAATTTATTGCGTATGCTACGAGCGTTTGCATAGAAAAAATTTAAAGTTTTGGATTTGGAATTCACGGAACGCTCTTTATTCAAATTCTTGGTTCTGCTCGGATCTACATTTATGTACCTGTCTGTCCTCAGTCATCGATCCTCGTCCCTGGTTGTCCTCGGTCCTCAGTGTCCTCGATCGTTGTCCCTAGTGGTCCTCGGTCCTCGATCATTGTCTCTGGTGGTCCTCCGTTCTCGCTGTCCTCGATCGTCGTCCCTGACGTGATATAGTCAGTGTAATACCGACTGTTGCAATGTTGCAATTACATTATCACATAAATATGTGTAATTTTAGGGTATGCAAAAGTTTTTGACCAATACACCTTTTTTTTTTACCAGCGAATGCACATTAGCGGACCTACAGTTAGCTGCAGTAAATTTATCGGAAGTTAATCGGTCCCCTAACGATTTTCAAAGTTGGCTTATAAGCTAACCAGCTAACAAAAAGTTTAGCTTCTCTATTAGCTGTTAGCTGATTAGCGGAAACTAGTTGTGCCCACCACTGTATATATCTATCTATCTGTCTATTGCCGGATGCCTTACTCCCTTTGATAAGGGTGGCCATACACAGAAGGCCCCCAAGCGGACTTACCCCCTGTAAGAGGGCCAACCCATGCCAGTTTACTGAAGGACTTACAGGATTGACCATTCAATTTAGGGCCCGTCCTAACCCCGAGCCCCTCTACGTATATTTTTAGCACTATTTGTCTACAGTGGTGTTTGGCTACTCCATCCACTAACCTGCTTCACCCTTAGGTAAGCAGTACTGATTTGTATCAGGTTTACTCCCCTAGACAGGTTGCCGACCAAGGCTGACGAGTCCCATCCACTCGGAACTGTATATACCCTGTATACTGTACAGTATAGGCATATATATATATATATATATATATATATATATATATATATATATATATATATATTTATGTAGCCTACTGTATTTATATAGATATGTAATTATATATTGTATATATATATATATACCCGGTATCCATCCATCTATTGGCAGACACCTTGATTCCCTTAACCCCTTCATTACCAGTGCTGTCCTTTTAACTTTATTCTGGCTACTATTAGACGATTATTATAGGTTTGACTCCTGTAAGGAGATAAAGAAAACCTAATATTTAGTAGTGGCCCCGTAATCATTGACGATTATGCCTATTACATAAGGCACCCTCTTCAAACACTCATCCGCCGTAGTTTGAATCTACCGCGCAGAGCATAAAAAATTGAGGAGCCTTCATCATGAGCGCACGCAACCTCACTCATGGTTCAGTCATTATGAAATTGGGTTCTCACAAATAAAAAAGAAAAAGAAAATAAGAATAACTATTCATAAGCTTTCCATATAATCGTGGATGTACTTGTGTGGATCTTTGACCAGACGCTGACTCAGGCGTCATTCTTCCTTCACTGACATATCAAGTAAACCAAAATCCTTAATACATCAACGAATGGGAAGGGGATGGTCGGGAGGGCCCCAGTCGTCAATGATTACGGGGCCACTACTAAATATTAGGTTTTCTTTATCTCCTTACAGGAGTCAAACCTATAATTTAGTAGCAGTCTCTACGTTTCCAACGTGTGTGAAACACGGTCGTGTTTCACAATGCATCCCGCGGGATGCATTGTGTTTCTTTCCCTTTGTGACTTTTTGTTTTATTGTTTTTTCATATGACTACGTGTCGATGTTTTACAAGACTTGAGCTTGAAGTTTCTCTGGATTCTGCTTTGTGTGAGCATAGGCCGCATAGCCTTTATTCTCTCACAAACATGCTGCTTTGGTCTCAACTGACCTATAGCCCTTCTGACTTGTTTATTAAACTTGTCCATAGTTGGTGGTCTTGTATTTCGGGGGGGGGGGGGGATGCTTCCCGCGGGATGCATTGTGTTTCTTTCCCTTTGTGACTTTTTGTTTTATTGTTTTTTCATATGACTACGTGTCGATGTTTTACAAGACTTGAGCTTGAAGTTTCTCTGGATTCTGCTTTGTGTGAGCATAGGCCGCATAGCCTTTATTCTCTCACAAACATGCTGCTTTGGTCTCAACTGACCTATAGCCCTTCTGACTTGTTTATTAAACTTGTCCATAGTTGGTGGTCTTGTATTTCGTTCGCATGGTTCACGCTTTTGTCAGTTCCTTTTCGTTTCCCCGAGCCTACTTGACTCGTGGATACGTGGTTCTGGTGAAAATGTCGGTCAAACCCTAGGCTATCCTCCTTTTATTTTATTAATTTAACGTAATTGTGGGGCTTCTCGGGCAGTGTTTAGCTTTGTTACTAGGTTTTTTCACTTGGGGTTGACGCTGCCCTAGTATTTTCTCTTTTATGTGAATTGTGTAACTAGGCTAGGCCTGTGTTTTTAACTTGAGCTGACCGCCGTCGGATTGGGCCACATAGTCCTGTCCTTCTGTTTTCCTCTTGTCTCTACTGACTTGCTGGTTGGTCTTCTACGCTCTTGTTAAAATTCTCATTAATTGTGTGTTTAAGCTAATCGGTTTTTGCCTTGAGCTGCCCGCCGTTGGAATGATCCACACAGGTCCTTTCCTTCTGCCTTCCTTTTGTCTCAACTGACTGGGAAGTCTCGGTCTCGTAGCTCTCGGTTAAATTCTCGTTTTTCTTACAGTACATGTTTCTGTTCTTCCCCTGCCTGTGGTTACTTGATCGCTAAAAAGGCGGGGGAAGTCTGGAAACTGTACGCGATAGGGGCCCCGCTCACAGGGAGGATATGCTTGGACAAGTTGACTAGATTTTCGTGTTTACTCACGTTTTTTCGCCACACAGGCAAGGGTCTTCTGGTGTCCTCAGCTCCTTCATCTTTTTAAATCCGCCCTACAAGCGCCTTTATCTTTTTGATGTGCCCTGTGCCTTGTCAAGGCCTAGGCCACATAGCTTTTCACTTGACTTGGTTTATGCGCCCTGTTCTGCCCCCCCTATTCATGTACCTGGACAGGGCTTTTTGGACAACGGCTGATTGGCTGTTTTCCTATCCCTTCTGTCCTGTTCCTTGTGTCCTCCTTCTGTACCTGGTTCCCGCCCTACGGGCGTCCTCCTTGTATACTGGGAGGACCCAAAGACCACCTGAAAAGTCCTAGGACTCGACCCAAAGTGGCGATGTCCTGTGTGTTTTGGATTCCCTCCCCGCCCCTATTTACACTTATAGGGTACTGTTGGGTTGCTCACACTTGACTTTTTCCTTCCAGCTGGTGCCCGCTCTACTGCCGGCTGTCCCTACGCCGCCGCCGCTTCGCCGCCTCCTCCCTCCGCTCTCACAGAGGGTTCTCAGGTCTTTCGAAGGGTACCACTTTCCCCACGATTTTGGTTAGGACCTGTTCCCAGGGTTGGGCCTGTTACGACCTGGCACTCGGGTACACAAGGGCTCTCAATCAGGACTCGAATACGGCTCGCTGCCACAACGGAAACACACGATCCCAACCCCTGAGTACTGCCAGCCGAACAAAAAACACCAATACCCTCCAGAGTTCAATCTGCTATAACGGGGTATACAAGAACTCGGTACTAGTGTTCAACAACAGACTAATAAAGAGACAGGAATTCTCTAGTCTGGTCAACAATCAAACAAAGAAGTAAGAAACAACAACACCAAAGAATAGTGTTGGCCGAAGCCGAAGTAATCCACCCTTGACTAAGAACTTAAGAAGTCCTCCACCCTCTACTTCGGATCGGCACTATTACGTTACGTTAATTAATAGTCCTTAAGCATCGAGCAAGGAATCTTCTGAAAAAAGTTAGATGCTTCTCGGATGCTCGTAAGAAGTACGTATCGGATTTTGAACAGTAATTCAATAAGCAAAAACACTGGCAATTAAATACTATTAAAGGTTTAAATTGGCATAAGAATAATTAAAAGAATATGCAATAGTAAATGGCAAACATTAAAAAGAAGTACTCCGCAAATGCAACGGCAATAGCCTACTCGGATTGTGCTCGTGGGCCACTAATCACTAAAGTAGCCAAGCGTGCAACACATGAAATCAATAGTGCATAAACAATACCATACATAAGGAAAGCTTCAATACTATTCTGTATCTACTAATCGAGTAAAGTCTAGCTGGGGTACTGTGGGCAAAAGGTAGCAGTGACTGAGCAAAAACGGCTCGTAGCCTAGCGAAGTCCTCACAACTGTTTAAAGTATTACGTTAAAACTAACAAGTGTACTTTGAGAAATCCAGATCCCTTGTATCTGGTTTTCTCCCGGCTCCTTGACAAAGTAAAAACAAACTGTTAATAAAATACAGGGTGGTTAGGCTCTTGTCCTCACGCACTGTAAATTATTAACTCAACACAGTCAGCCGCGAAGACAACCTAGGCTTCACTGAACCGAAACGAGTATGCAGGTTTATCGCTTAACCACTGCATCAAACAACAACTCGTAACACAGAAAAGCCTTACCCCAGTCTAGCATTACCTAGACCAGCAGAAAACAGGAATAATAATAATAACACACAGGGAAATGCATATACAAGTGCAACAAACATAAATCAATCCTATTCTAAGTTAACCCTTCCAAAATAGGCTATCTAATAGGCATGTATCTCATGAGAACTCAAGCGATAATACGTTGGCTGACTAGCTCTGCACCAACGGGACCATGGAAGTTAAAAAGGGTAGGGAAAAGAGGAGATAAGAATGTAAGGTAGTAGAGAAAGTTCACATCAGTCAGAAGAATATATATAGTTAGCAAGGGAAATGAGAAGTCGCTCTGCCTAATGAGTTCTGATCAAAAAATGGCTAGACTTCCCTTTTTATACTCGGCCCTCTAGTGAGCCCAACGTGAACTACTAAGGACCGCCCACTGACAATCATTACGTAATTTCTCTCTCTCCTCTGGGATAGACAAAGGCTCCCCTAGCACTGAGGGGAGGGGGGAGGGGGGCGTGCTAGTGAGTTAGGCCCACCTCCCGCATGGCGCACCCACTGACCCCCAACGGTGGCTGATTCTCCCCCCATCACCACAAATAAGTCCCACACACAATACCCACAACCAATGATATAAAATAGAACTCGTTGACTCAGATGAAAACAAAATACATATTCATAATACTTATAGTACAACGGCTCACATGAACTAAGTTAGGAAACTCTACTTAGACTACAGCCAAAGTTCCTGCCCTGACGATCCTAGCGAGAGTGGGGCATGACTAGGCGTTCTGTACAGCATGCTCACACTGGACATGCGTCACAGGCCTCGCTAAGGGGCTTGTCCCAGCCCTGGTGTTGCGGGTCTCTGGTATGGGTGTTTTCTTTTGACTTTCCTGTTATACTTGCTACATAGCTTCTTACTGGATATTGTCTTATTGAGTCTTACATGCTGAATTGGCTCTACTGCCTTATATTGCCTGTCTCACCTCTACTGGTGGGTAATGCTTCCCCATTTTTCAGTGCTGTGATGCCGGCTCCTCCCTGCTCTCGGCCGACGTGTCAGCGGACGGCCTTGCGGGATCATCGGGAATGTTGCCTCCACACGGCCTGCTATGGGAAGGATGTTTACGATCCCCGCCGGTGTGGGGTGTGTCTCTCCACTCTTCAACTACTCGAGACTCTCCCTACGTCGGCGGAAGGACAACGGGCCAGGACATCTCTACGCCAATCATGGGATGTCATCTCCCGTCACGTCCAAAGGGTCCTGCACAGGGCTCCTTCCTTCCGTGAGGATGACGTCCGGGTGTTGTTAGGGATCCCACCTAGCTCCGATGCTGCACGCTGTTCCCGCTCCCCTACTATTCGTCACTCTCGCTCTCCTCATACGGCTCGGGGCTCCCCTCCCGGGAGTTCGGGTCAGGCGGGCGGGAGGGCGCGTTCCAGGGAGCGGGCCCCCAGGCGTCATGAACGTCGTGTGCCTCCCTCTGACCTATCCATGACTTCTGGAGCTTCTGGCAAGAAGACACGTCGCCGATCTCCGTCCCCTGCTGATCGACCCCGTCTTGCTTCTCCTCACCTCAGGATGAGCCCCCCTCCTTCGCAGGGTTCCACGGTCTTCAGGGCCAAACGCCGTCCTGCCCCGCCTGCCGAGGAGGTCGTTCTCCATCCTGCACCATCTTCGGCCACTGGTGGGGTGGAGTTCGAGCCTCTGCCTGCCTCCCAGCCTGTGAGGGGTCCCGGCCTCTTCCCTATGGCGGGCCCGGCTGTGGTGGTCCCGGCGGCGATGCCCTCCACGCCTCCTCCTCAACCTGGGGGTTCCGACGCCTCGATCCCTTGTGGCCAGCAGTCTCCTCCTCGTCTCCCTGACCATTTGGAAGATGTTCTTGAGATGGAGGTTGCGGATTTTGATCGGCTGGAGGACGAGGATATGGGGGTCGACTCGTCTTCGGGCGGTGCACCTGATTCGGGCCAGGAGGACCCCGACGTGGCGGCACAGTCCTCTCCACCGTCCCCTGCGTTCTCCCCGCTCACGGACCATGGGGCCCGTGGGCCCAGTGAGGCTGGTTCCCTGTCTCCTCTACAGACGTCCTTCCCTCCTGCTGCGGAGACGGAGTTACGGGCGGAGTTGGCGTCTATTCGTCTTGAGATGGCCTCCAATAAGGCAGACATCCTCTCCTCTGTCACGGCGGCCATGGAGGCAGTGGTCTCCCGGTTGGGTACTACTAACCCGGTGCCTCTGCAGACTCCGCTTGTGGCTCCTCTCCCACCTGTTGCCGACCACATCCCATCTCGGCCTGCTCTCCCGGTCGTGGTACCGTTGTCATCATCTACTTCATCACCTGCACCTCCGACACCGCCTACGACTCCTCTCTGGCCCGTTGTTATCCCGGGCCAGGGTTTGGGGTTGTTCTCTCACCCCCTCTCCGTGCCGCCTCTCTCCAAGTTTAAGATCCCCAAAGTCAAGATGCCATCCCTGTATGGGGATTCTGTTGCTTGGAGAGCTGTGATCGCCTCCAACCCTGAGGGGGCGGTCCACCTGCCGGCCGGAGAGCGGGCTGGGCTATCCAGGTGAATGTGAAAAACATCTTCAGGGCCATTACTCCACAGGGTCTGGTCCCTGAGGTCGATGTGAGGGTGTACCCTAACCGGCAAGACATGCGGTATTTTTCATATCGTCCGTCGGTCTTGCCTTACACTGCCACCAAGCCCTGGGCTGACTACTCCCGCCAAGACCTGTCTGCGGATGTCCACTCCCTCTCTGCCATCTCAGGGACGCCGTACCTCAGGAATGTGCGAGATCGGGACGGGGTCCTGATGCTCGAACTCCCGCACGTCTGTCCGGGTCCCTGGGGTGAATGGATCCGTGAAGCAGTGGAGTTTGGTCAGTCCATGGCTGAGACCTTGCCGGCCATCCCATCCATGGAATCATCTTTTCTGTCGGGCATGCTCCTTACCTCCTCGGGCTTCCCTCTGCCTGTGTGGGAGTGGCTCAATGCTCCCAAACTGTCGGTGGGCCCCCTTCCGTGTTCCTTTTTCACGGCACCGGAGAAGGCGCCACTGGACCGGGACTTTAAGTTCCGTCAACGAGCGGCGCACCAACTTTCAACTCTTCTTGCTCAGTTGGAACTGGCGCGGGTTCCCCTCCGCCTTATTGAGTCGCTGGAATCGGCTGATCATCGCCAAGGTTTTGAGCATGTCCGACGGATCGCCCTGCAGCTTGCCCTCAACCCTGTTCAGGACATCCGCCACTCCCTCCATGAAGCCACTCGTTGCCGTCAACAACTTCGGGTGGCTTTCTGTAAGAAGGCCCCTGCTGACGTCCGCAACCGCCTCCTACTGACTGACCTTCTGACCCCTGGGCTGTTCCCTGAGGAGGCTTGGCAAGGGGCTTTCTTACTGGCGCAGTGACACGTACTCTGCTCAACGGAAGGTGGTGGCGAAGCCCACTTCATCCTCCTCCACCCGCGGACGCGGGGGCAGGTCTGTCGCCGGCAGAGGGCGCCAGGCTAGAGGTGTGGCCAGGGGACTGGCTCACAGGGGGCGTGGTGTACCCGCCTTCCGTGGTCGTCGGTCCCCGGATCGCCGTCCCCGTCAAGAGGGGATGCGGCGCTGGCAGGCGCAGAGCCCCAGTTCCTCCGCTGCCAGACACAGCCTGGAGGGGGATAGGCCGGAGCGCGAGGCTCGTCCATCGTTTCGGCGGGGCGGGGGGACGTCTGGAGGAGGACGTGGTGGCTCTAGCTCCCGCTACGATAAGTCCAAGAGGGGCTCCGCGCCAAAAAACGCGTAGTTCCTCCTGGCCAGTCCCCTCTTCCCTCGCCCGACCATCTCGTCGAAGCGGTGATGGGCCTGACACAAGGCGCCCGCACTGGCTTCTTCCGCCCCACTACCGGCAATGGCCCCGCCGGTCGTGGGCGCGTCGGGTGGTCAAGAAGGGTCTGACTTGGAGGTGGAGGTCCAGGCCTCCTCTCAGGTGCCCTCCCCGACAGCGACCAGTGTCTCAGGAAGTGGCCCAAGTGATCATGTCCATGCACGAGGAAGGCGTTATCAAGGAAATATCTTCTACACAAAAGGTATTTCCGTCTCATGTGTTTCTGGTCCCAAAGAAGGACTGCGCTGCTATGAGGCCGGTGGTAGATCTCTCAGTCCTCAACTCTCACATTGTGAACACCCGTTTCCGCATGCTCACCATCAACCAGGTACGCCTGGCACTCAAGCCCTTGTCTTGGGTGGTCACCCTGGATCTGAAGGATGCTTATTGGCATGTGCCGATGGCTCCTCGGTTCCAGGGCTGCCTAGCACTGCAGTCGGGTCAACGGGTGTTCCAATTCACCAGACTACCATTCGGCCTCAACATAGCACCGCGGGTCTTCACCAAGCTGGTGAAGCAGGCTCTGACCCCCTTGCTCTTACAAGGGATTCAGATCCTGTTTTACCTGGACGATTGGCTCATCTCCGCAGACTCTCTCACACACTGTGTACAAGACACGCTCACTGTAGTCAGACATATCACAAACTTGGGGTTCAAACTAAACATTCCCAAGTCCTGCCTCTCACCGTCACGAGAAGTGACGTGGGTGGGCTTGCACTGGGATCTCCAAAGCGCCACCGTTTCCCAGAGTCGAGTGAATGCGGCGAAACTTCGAAGGAAGCTCTTTGTCGTGTTGCACTCGATCTCGATAACACGAAAAATCTGGGACTCCCTACTAGGGTCTTTGAATTGGGCGTCTCTGACCGTGCCCTTGGGCCGGCTCCGACTAAAACGCCTCATTCAGCTGGGCAACAGGCACTTCCCTATCTCGCCCCCTTACCGTTTGTGGACGGTACCGCGCTCAATACATCTGAGACTGACACACTGGGTCGCTCGGGGCACGCTCTCTGCGGCTGTGCCCTGGACTGCTCCTCCGCCGACCATCTGGGTAGACACAGATGCGTCGAGCGAGGTGGGGTGGGGCTATCAATCAGACATGGGACATCAAAACCACGGCAGGTGGTCGGGGCTCTCACACTTCCACATCAATGCCCTGGAACTGTTGGTACCGTTGTTCTTCCTGCGGGATCACAGACTGGCCCTCACGAGCAAGTCGGTGGCCTTCAGGATGGACAACATGTCCGCGGTTCATTGTATCCAAAAGCAGGGCTCCTCCAGGTCTGTTGTGCTCCAAGACCTGGCGGAGAAATTGTTTTACCTGGCCGATCATTACAGCATCGCCCTGCATGTGACTTACCTGCCCGGGACGGCCAATCTTTGGGCGGATGCTTTGTCGAGAGGACAGAGCACCAAGGTAGAATGGTCATTAAGACAAAGCGTTTTCGACGACCTCGCAGCCTCCTGGGGCCATCCGCAGGTGGACTTGTTCGCCTCCTCAGGGACGAACAAGCTGCCGGACTACCTCACCCGCTGGACTTGTACTCAGGCGGGGGGGCCGGATGCCTTCAGCGAGGACTGGAGCAGGTGGCAGTCGATTTACGCTTTTCCACCGCCCGACGCACTGCTTATGTGCAAAGTCCTACACAGGCTGAGAGAGTACCGTGGCAAGGTTTGGTTAATCGCGCCCCTCTGGCCGGCCCAAGCCTGGTTCGCTCAGCTGAAGCGATGGTGCCCGAGTCCCGTTCCCCTGTCTGTCTCAGACTTCCACTTGGGACAGATTGGAGACCTAGGGACCTCGTTGGCATTCGCATCGTGGATGTTTGTGAGGCAGGGTGGTTGCCGAAATATGGACGTTGCTTGACTGATATGCTTAATCAGCACTGGACTAAGGCTACTTGGAAGACTTACGAGTCTCATTGGAATACTTTCACTAAATGGATCATTGACACCGAACAAACAGTTCCGTCGGTTGCGTTAGTCTTCCATTACCTTAATCACTTGTTTGCGACACGCACATACATGTACAACACCATTAAGAACCACCTGTCCGCTATTAGGGAGCCTTTTGAGTCCTTGACGGGGCTGGTTCTCCCTCACAAGGAGCTGTCTTTTTTCATGAAAGCCTGCTTTAGGCTCAGACCGCCCCCACGCCAGATACCGCCTCAATGGTCTCTGGCGAAGGCTCTACGGCTCCTTACCTCACCCATCTACACCACTAACCCAACACCTGTTCACCTGCTTGATAAAACTTTGTTTCTTTTAGCGTTGGCTACAGGAGAGAGGGTCTCGGAGTTGGCTGCCATGTCGAGGGCCCCGAATTGCATGAGTTTTTCGCCTTCCTTGGGGTCAGTCACTTTGGCCCCTTCCGTTCATTTTGTGGCCAAGAATGAACGTGAGGCACACATTTTTAAGCCGTTTACTGTACCAGCTTTAAAATGTGGGAGCACGCATCATCCGCTATGCCCGGTAAGAGCCTTGCATACGTATGTGCGTGCCGCTGTGCCGACGTCGGGGACGGCGCTCTGGTTGGCCCCTAAGACGGGGTCACGGTTAGGCAAACGTGCTGTGGGCCTTCATTTACGCCATGTCATTACTGCGAGTAATCCCCTTACGAAGGGCTCCGCTCATGATGTCCGCTCTCATGCAGCGACTGTGAGGTTTCTCAACAATTCGTCACTTTCGGATATAGCCGACACAGGGTTATGGTCCTCCCACAGCACTTTTGTCTCGTCGTACCTGTCCATGTCTACTGTGCCAGGTGTGCCTTGTGTTGCGTTAGGCCAATGTGTCACGTGATTCATCTCCATCCTGTGTCTCTTCTCATCCCATACTGTATTTTCTTCCTTTCCCTACACTGGGGGGGGGGGCATTTTGTATGATTGTACAATGCCTTTCTCTCTTTCATTTTACATGTATGTCATCCCTGTTTAGTATTAAGGTTATCTCTCTTACTTCTTTACGTATAGACTCTATTGTCTAGGGGTTACTTGTTTGGTATGTCTATGCCTCATACCCGGTTTTTTGTAATTAAAGAATGTCCTTGGAGATCTTCCGCCTACTGTGCCTTGCCTTCAGATTCTTGTCTTCATGTACAACTTGCCTTCATTCTTCCCGGATTGGTGTGCCATTCTCCGGTCGACATGACCTATTCCTTAACCTGCTGCGGCACTTTTAAGACCCTAGACTGATACTGGTAACATGTACTTCCTTAATATGCACCGTACTGTTACGCTCTTTTTCTGATAATAAACTGATTTGTTTATTTGTGTCTTTTCTTGGTCCTCTGCTTGTGCTATGGCTTGGGGTTTATGGTTTATTTGATGTCCGCCTCCAATTTGGGGTTCAAGCCCTACGTTGGAAACGTAGAGACTGCTACTAAATTGGGAGGTTTGACGACCTCCCTTATAACCAAATAAGGAAAACCTCTTATTTGGTAGCAGTCTCGGAGTATCCAGCGACAGAGTATCCCGCCCTCATGCCGATCCCCTGCCCATCCAATCTAAACTGATTACTTGATACCTCGATACTTTGGCAGGTCCTGGCGCAGGCTCATAGAACATGGAGCATGGCTCAGAGGAGAGCAGCTAGATTAAATGGGTAACTATAACAATTCTTTCTCTCCTTCGCTATCTCTTCTTTCCTAGTCGTCTCGGAGTGTGTACAACGTGCCTAGTAGTGAATTGAGGTGCAACTCTAGAGATTATTTGGTTACTTCGCGTGAGTACCGATAAATCGGCCCGCTGTGGTAGCGGCTGAGATCATAAGCCCTACGTTGGATACTCCGAGACTGCTACCAAATAAGAGGTTTTCCTTATTTGGTTATAAGGGAGGTCGTCAAACCTCCCAATTTATTAGTGGCCCCTCCATCATTGACGATTATGCCTGATATCTAAGACTGGAGGGGGACATTCGTAATCATATCATAACTCTAGCAAAAGCAGATAATCAAACACCACATAGTATTCTTACTTCGAAAAGATATATATTTTGGCGCAGCACATATATACAAAAAGGGGTACAAGCAGGAGCGTGCTTCAAAGAAGCCTGCTTGATAAAAAAGGGTTAACTCTGAGATTCTGAGAACAGATCCGCCAGTTAAAAAGGCACCCCACTTAAATTAAGTGGTGAAAAAATAAAAACTTATAAGTTTACATGTGCACATATTATAGGTTTGATTCCTGTAAGGAGATAAAGAAAACCTAATATTTAGTAGTGGCCCCGTAATCATTGACGAACATGCCTATTACATAAGGCATCCTCTTCAAACACTAATCCGCCGTAGTTTTGAATCTACCGCGCAGAGCATTTAAAAACTGAGGAGCCTTCATCATGAGCGCACGCGACCTCACTCATGGCTTCAGTCATTATGAATTGGGTTCTCACTACGAAAAAACTTCGTAAAAAATAAAAAGAAAAAGAAAATAAGAATAACTCTAATAAGCTTTCCATCATATCGTGGATGTACTTGTGTGGATCTCTGACCAGACGCTGATTCAGGCGTCATTCCTCCTTCACTGACATATCAAGTAAACCAAAATCCTCAATACATCAACGAATGGGAAGGGGACGGTCGGGAGGGCCCCAGTCGTCAATGATTACGGGGCCACTACTAAATATTAGGTTTTCTTTATCTCCTTACAGGAGTCAAACCTATAATTTATTAGTGGCCCCTCCATCATTGACGAACATGCCTGATTTCTAAGACTGGAGGGGGACATTCGTAATCATATCATAACTCTAGAAAAGCAGATAATAAAAACAACCACATAGTATTCTTACTTTTGAAAATATATTTAACAACGGCGTAGGCCGAAAATATACAAGAAAAAGGGGGTTCAGGCAGGTGCGTGCTTCAAAGAAGCCTGCCTGACAAAAAATGGGTAACCCTGAAGATTCTGAACACAGATCTGTAGTTACAAAGGCACCCCACTCAACGAGTGGTGACAAAAAATAACAAGTTATAAGTTTATATGTGCACATAATAAACCCCAAAATAAACTTGGAGATAAATTGCAAAGGAACTCCATTGTTCTAATATTAAATTGCTTTCGCAGCTAAAACTACTATAACAACACCGTTGTTTTGTACTTAACATTGTACTAGCACAATTTCTCGCTGAGAAATTTTCATATCACATTTTAACCTTAAATTGTATCACAGCTCTCATACTCCAGCGGGGTCTAGGGTGTCCTATGTCAACTGACTGCACCCCCCCCCCTTTCCCGTGAAAGTAAACAAAAGTGACTGCAGGGCCACCTAGACCCTCTGCCTTAAAGCTATACATGGTAAGGAAGGTTTGTCTAGAGCAACTGACAAGTATCTAGACAGAAACGTATGATTAGACGCCCACAACTGCGTGGACGCGATGTCTTCGACTGAAAAAAATTTCAGGAAACGTAAAGAGGCTGCCCATTTGCGTAAATCGTGGGCCCGACCCACAACGCCGGGATTACTTTCTTTAATGACTTCTACCAGAAGAGAGGCTAATCGCCGTTTAAGTAAGCGTTTACCCGTACTTGCTACCCATAAAGCACCTGGGGGGTTCCAGGGGCTACTCTCAAATATTTGGTTAGAGCTTGCACTGGACATAGATTATGATGCACCTTTCCCCTTTTTAACGCCGGCACCGTGAACTCAGAAAACACGTGTGCACTATGCTCATTCTTGGCTACAAAACCTGGGGAGGGTGCAATGGAAATACATTCATTAAGTCTACCAAACCTAAGACAATTAGGTGTGTTGCTCATCGCCGCCAGCTCAGACGCTCTGTTTCCGGTGGCCAAAGCCAAAAGGAAAACCGCCTTTTTTAAGAGTAATGCAAAGTCTGCAGTATTTTGGTACAGACGAGAGTGAAGCAAAGACAAAGCTTTGTCCAGAGACCAAGTAGGCATGAGCTGACGGGGAGGTGGGCGGAGTTTAAAACATGCTCTCATAAAACCTGTTTCCTCCGCTACCGGTATGGAAAGACCCGTAAGGTCTAAAAAGGGCACTCTAATCGCAGTTAAGTGATTTTTTAATGTTACCACAGATAAACGTTTCTGCTCAAACAGATAATTCAAATAATTAAAAACTAATGCCACTGAGGGTACAGTTTGTTCTGTCCTAACGATCCAAGAAGTAAAGGCTTGCCAATGTGATTGATACTGTCGTTTTGTAGACTGAGTATATTGATTGAGTAATTTATTGGTCACATCTCTACCGTATGGTGCTAGCCACTTGGCCTCCTGAATGTCCATAATGCAAAAGTCAGCGAGGTCGCTAGGTTGCCAATCGTGTCTAAGTGGAAATACCCGACCGGGAGCGATACCGGGTCCGGGCACCACATTTTCAATTGCTGGTACCACAACTGCGCCGGCCACAGGGGCGCGATTAGCGAGACTAAGCCTCAATAATCTCGTAGTTTGTTCACTACGTGGCACATTAGTGACGCATCTGGCGGTGGAAACAGATAGATGGAGCTCCATCTGTTCCAGTCTGTCACTAGGGCGTCTGGCCCCCCTGCCGGCGTTTTCGCCCGGCGGGTGAGGTATAGATGGAGTTTGTGAGTCTCCTCGGACGCAAAAAGATCCACTTGTGGATGGGAGAGCTCTGCAATCATTAGGTTGAAAATGGGTTGCTTGAGCTCCCATTCTACTGTCGTGCTCTGTCTCCGGGACAGAGCGTCTGCCCAGACGTTCGCTACGCCTGGGAGATAAGATGCGTGAAGATAAATATCTAGACTGTTGGCTAGAGCAAAAATCTCTTCCGACACGTTTAGCAACTTCCTTGACCTCGTTGACCCTTGTTTCTGAATACAGTGGACTGCATTCAGATTGTCCATTCTGAAGGCCACCGACTTGCCCCGTAACGCCGGGCCGTGAGCCTGAAGGAAATACAAGGGGACTAGTAATTCTTTGACATTGATGTGAGAGATTTCTAAGTGGGACCAAAGCCCCTGACCCTGGTGCCCCTGATTTGACTGAAATCCCCACCCTATTGTGCCTGACGCATCCGTGTCTACCCATACCGTTGGTGGAGGAGAGGTCCATGACATTATTGAGTGCAATGTTTCCCTCTTCGCCCAGACCGCTAGTAAGGTGTGGATTAATTTCGGGATGGGCCATAATTTTCCCGCTGGTAAGAGCGGGAAATATTTGTTGCCTTCCAATATTAATCGTTTTACTTTCAACCGGCCCAACTTGACAGTTAGTTGAATCCAGTTGAGAGAGCCGACCAGAGACTCCCAGACCCTTCGCGTCGTAGTCAGACTGTGAAGAAACCTGAACAGTTTCCTGCGAAACCTGTTGCGATTGTCCACACTCTGACTCAGAGTGAGAGCGGCCGTGTCCCAGACCAGCCCTATCCACTGAATTACTCGTGAGGGAACAAGGTTTGACTTTACCAGATTTACCTTGAAGCCTAGAGTTTTGACATGATTTAAAATGATATTGACATGTTTTATGCATAATTGTTGTGTCTCTGCCACCACCAGCCAGTCGTCTAGATACCACAACACTCTGATCCCTGTTTTAACAATGGCATCAGGGCTTGCCGGACTAGTTTTGTGAATAATCGAGGTGCTAGGTTCAAGCCGAACGGCATCCTCTGAAAAACAAAATTTTGGTGCCTGATCCGTAAGGCCAAAAACCTTTGAAATCTTTTGTTGACCGATACGTGCCAATAGGCGTCTGTCAGGTCTAGTGAACACATCCAACCTCCCGGGCGAAGTGTTAGCCTGATTTGGTGTACTGTTAACATTCTGAAAGATTCGTTGTGAATGTGAAGATTCAGATAAGACAGGTCTACGACCGGCCTCATCTGAACACTGTCCCTTTTGGGAACCAAAAATAGTTTGGACGTGAATACAGGGTAATTTGGTGGGACCGGGATGATGACATTCTTGGCAATCATTTCCTGGGCTAGTGACTCCACCTCTAAAGAAACAAAATTCGCCGTTGTCGGCTGACGTAATCGAGGTCGCCGGAGCCACTGCCAAGTGATGCCTTTGCGTGCCACCATCCGTGCCCAAGTGTTTAACGGCCATGCTTGGTGACACGTTCGGAACGACCCAGTTAGCAGACAAGGGTTCGCCGGCTGTACTACCCTCGGTTCCTCCGGCCTTAAGGTAGGCACCGGGAGTGAGAGAGACTTTAGTTTTTTTATAGTGGGGTTGGTGGTGCTGGACGCTTTGCCGGCTGGCTGGTGTTGGCCGAAGACTGGCCCTGACCTGGTTTATTCTGGCCGCGTCCTCTCTGACCTGAAAACCTACTCTGTCTATGCCTGTACTGACCCTGGGGGGAGTGGGAGGACTTAGGCGGAAGAAAAGGTTTAGATCCCCCTGGCTGAGCTTTAGTAGTAGGCCTGGGTTTGGGGAAGTTAAATGCAGGTTTCTTAGAAGGGGTGGGACTGTGCTTAACGGCCTGTGCCATATTGAACACCGTTTGCCACACTTCAGGGGTCATTAAAGAGGGAGTAAGCACTGGTGACATAACCACCTGATTAGCAATGCGATCAGGTAGCTTGCGAACTAACGACATCCTAAGATCTTGTCGTGCTCGTACCGCCTCAAGCAAGGCGGTACGTATGTCACCCAAGGATTGGATTGATGACTGAAGAATCAGTCGCCGGGATAACTCAACCGATCTTCGAGCATCCGCATCTGCGATTGCCTGAGTGGACCGTAGTAAAGACTTAGCCACCTGCTGAGATACTATGTACTGTGAGAACAGGCGAAAAGCTTTTCCCCGTAGCCTAAATTCTCTGTCTAGGTGAGTAGGGGTAGGGGTAGTGAACGGGTCCTTCAGCTCACAAAGATTAATCTTAGGGGCAGCTAGAAATGAAAACAAAGCTGACGGGACTCCGCCGGCAGAACCCACCGGCATGGAGAACCATGAATGAGTATCTTGAGGGATCTGGTGGGAAGATTTAGAAGTGAAAGTGGTTGCAAAGTTTTGAGCCTCTACCTCCCAATCTACCCAAGGTCCTAGTCCCAACTGTCCCACCTTCAAAACTGGATTAGCTGCGTCGTCTGTGACGGTCTGTAAATCTAGTTCAGGAGTGAGAGCTGACAGAGTCTTAATATCATTAAACCCATCCAGCTTAGACCAGTCTGAAAATAGTTTTGACGCTGAGGCAGGGGGTAAAGCAGGCTTAGAAGCATACACAAAATAATCTTGTCGATAATAACTAGGTATAGCCTTGATGTTTACGTCCAGAACATTACCCAAAGTATCCACGGCCCTTAATTTCTTTGACTTATTGCCCTGGATGACCCACTCACGCGGTACCGGGAGTTCCCCTGACAAGGTAGGTTGGGCAAGCTCTGGTTTAGAGGGGTTCAAAAGAACCCATGACTCGTCTGGCCCATAAAGTAAGGGCATAGCTACCTTTCTAAGAGGCGCTTTGTCTAGAGGGGGTGGATTGACATCCGTTATGACCCTGACATTTGAAGTTGTCAATGCCGCCGTAGCAGGCCTAGTGATCCCTGAGGTTAACAGAGTGGGAGGGTTAGGGATCTTAGATAAATCAATCGAAGTCATCAGAGGCCGTACCGTAGAACTTGTCGTGGGAGCCCCCAAGTCCATTGTGGGGTTTTCCTGTTGTTGGCCAAAAAATTTAGATAAAGCATGAGTAAGCAGCCCATTAATTTCCTGTGCCGTAACAAACTGGTTTGATGAAGAACTTACAGGTGAATCATTAGTATCCTGTGCGGCGTCCAAGCCTGAGCCTGACCCTTGTCCTTCCATCTCCGAAATTATTGAAACTTCGTCTTTCTCCTCCTGATCCTCCTGAGAAGACCCCGCCGAGGCAGGGGTACCTTGTTGCCAAGATAAGTCTGGGATAGAGGATGGGATCGCCGCGTCCCTGTGGACATCGGCTACTGTGTGACTCGTTTGAGTCGGACGTGGGTGGTCAGACCCTGGTTGAGCAAACCGCCAAACACCGAGGCCCTGGCCTACGCTCTCTTGAGAGTCTGAACATTCTCAATTACTGAACCCCCTGAACTTTCCAATTCCAGGGTTAAAATATTAAGTGGCAAATCCTCTTTTGGGACAGGCGCTGCACTGGACTCTTGGGCCTTAACACAAACTCTGTCTGGGGTAGAGGTACGATGAGATGCACTAGAAGTTGGTGAATGTCGAGAGGACTTCCGTTTATGTGAATCCTTTTTGGAGGATTTATGGCTACGGTGAGACCGCGAACTATTCTTAGATCTGGAGGAATCCTCGCCGTGACCACTGGTGGAACCTTCCGTCCTACTCTTCTTACTCGCCGGTGAAGAGGCACGACTAGATGACTGGTGTCTAAGAGGAGACCTAGACCGAGATCTCGCCCGAGACGAGGAGGCGGATACCGGGGGTGTAGGCTCTCTTGGGCGTTTAGGTGTAGCAGCAGAAGATACAGAACCCTGACCAGTCTCCGCTGGCTTAATACTCGTGACTCTAGAGGAACGTTTAGGGGGAGGGTGTTCGGAGAGCAATTTATCCCAAAGTGGGACGTTGTCACATTGAAGTGATTTATGCGCAACAATGGTAGTGTAGGCTGACATTTGTTGCCTGACCTCTCTCAACGCTACCGCCGCGGTCACAAAGGACCTTTACAGCTAATTGGGAGCAAAAAGAACAATTACGCATAACCCAGAGACCCCTTGAACGGTCTAGACATTTAACACACCTTATGCAACGGGTATGCGCAAAAATAGGGATACCAGCACAAGCAGGGGTAGTGCACAAAGCAAAAACTGGGGCCACGGTAGCCATGACAGAGACTGGTGGGAGAAAACTACCGCCGGGTCTGTATTGGTCCGCCGGAGCTCAGCTCTGGAAAAAAATAAAATTTCCAGGAATTAATGCTCATAAGGTTAACCCAACATGTTCGCACACAAGTGTTAATAACCCGTCGGGTAACGAGATGTAATGACACAACGAACACAGCTCGCTACGCGGCGGGGTTCAGAATATCTAAACAAATCTTTTGTTAAAGAAAGTGAAGAATACCCTCTGATATAACGGTCCAGCATGGCGCTTATAGTCTCTTGGTGGTGGTGACTGTCTCAAGATTCAATTTTGTAACAAAGCAACCCCCCATAAAGACGCCGGCCCTTGAAATATTTTAGTAGAATAGCACAGGGCAGGATGATACGAGATCTGATGTCTAACGAATTGTCACAAAAGATCGCCGTAAGTTTGAAGGCGGCGATACCTAATTGTATCACTAAATTAAGTGGTTAAATCGAAATCGAATTTTGTAAATTCCTTAGTTCCTCCACCTAGGAGCACCCGCCGGGTGTGAAGAATCGATATTAACCTAATTGAACCTTCAATCGCCGTAAGTGTAAAGGCGGCGATACACATAGTATCACTTAAAATGGACTGGTTAACTAACTGAAAGACATAAGTCGTTCATCCCACCCTACCCAGGTACACCCGCCGGGTGAGATGTCCAAACGTTAACCCCATAAGTTCCTGTCCCCACTTCTTTGTAAAAGATCGCCGGGGAGGAAAGCCTAAAACAACAGCTAGGTTTTTCATGTGGTTTTTGTAAAACCGGGTAGAAAAACTACATAACGTATGTCCGCATGAACATCGTTTTATAGATGGGTACAGCCAACCCGCCGGGAATCAAAGGAGGCCTGAAACCAGGCACCCACAGAGACGCAGTCCTGGAGAGCCACAGACACCCCAACGCCGGGGAAACAAGCCAGTGTTAACAACCACGTGTGGCCCAACACGGCTCGCGGCCGGGATTTTCATGGTGAAACCGAGAAAAACCCCGCCGGAAGGAAACCCACCCTGAACAGACACCATCTGAACAAACAAGAGACACGAGGAGAGCCACGCACGACAAACCCAAGGTCACTCAATAATCCGTGGAATTAGCCAATACACAACTAAACCAGGAAACAATTATAGTCCGAGGAATTAGCCAATACACAACTAAAACCCGGATACACATGACACAGTAGGGCATATTTATAAATAATAAAATAACACTAGTACATGTGGCAAAGCTACGAGCGGCTGGCTAGGCCTAGGTAGACGGCATAATAAAAGTTGAAATATACACAAACACTGGAAATATCACAACAGGAACCACCGCCAACACACCACCGTAGCAAATACTTCCGACAAAGGGAAGACTGACTCGGGACCCAGAAAAAACTTCACCAAGTGAAGAAAAATACGCTGGGAACGTCAGAAAACAAAGCTTACCTCATCAGAAAGATAAAAGGCAGCAATAAATAACGCGTAGTGAAAGCCGCCTGCATCACAAACTAACTCAACTGTGAAAAACTTCACATGTCCACAACGGGACCACGAGGGTACATCCGAAATAGATGCCCCATACACTCGACCCAAAATACACTGCACTGCGGGCAACCAGCCCAGGACACTCCTGCTACGCCTATCCTAACCTTACTCGATACATCCTGGAGTAAACAAATGAGAAAAAACTCACTAGGGACGCAACGAATGCGGAACTAGCGGAGCGTGGGGAGGCACGTCCGGGCAGGCTGATCGCAGAGCAGAGAAGGAGGAATGACGCCTGAATCAGCGTCTGGTCAGAGATCCACACAAGTACATCCACGATATGATGGAAAGCTTATTAGATAGTTATTCTTATTTTCTTTTTGTTTTTATTTTTTACGAAGTTTTTTCGTAGTGAGAACCCAATTCATAATGACTGAAGCCATGAGTGAGGTCGCGTGCGCTCATGATGAAGGCTCCTCAGTTTTTAAATGCTCTGCGCGGTAGATTCAAAACTACGGCGGATTAGTGTTTGAAGAGGATGCCTTATGTAATAGGCATGTTCGTCAATGATGGAGGGGCCACTAATAAATAAACCCCATAAAACTAGTGGATATATCTTGCAAAATATATCCAATGCTTAAAATTAGATTGCTTCACAGCCCAAAAACTACTTACAACAACACTGTTGTTTGTACTACAATTGTACTAGCACAATTTCCTGTAATGAATAGTACAGAGAAATTTACATATCACAACACCCATAAACAGTATCACAGCTCACATATTCCGGCGGGGTCTAGGGTGTCCTATGTTGCACTGACTGCACCCCCCCCCCCCCTTTTCTTGAAATTAAACAATAAGTGACTTAGGGGCCACCTAGACCCTCTGCCTTAAAGCTATACATGGCAAGGAAGGTTTGTCTAGAGCTACTGAAAGGTATCGAGTCAAAAACGTATGATTAGAGGCCCACAACTGTGTGGACGTAATATTTTCAACATAATTTTTTTTAAGGAAACGTAAAGAGGCTGCCCACTTGCGTAAATCGTGGGCCCTACCCACAACGCCGGGATTACTCTCTTTAATGACCTCGACCAAGAGAGAAGCCAGTTTACGTTTCATCAAGCGTTTACCCGTACTTGCTACCCATAAAGCACCCTGGTGATTTAGAGGTGCCACTCTCAAATATTTGGTTAGAGCTTGCACTGGACATAAATTATGGTGCACCTTTCCCCTTTTCAACGCCGGCACCGTGAACTCTGAAAACACGTGTTCACTGTGCTCATTCTTGGCTATGAACCCTGGGGAAGGTGCAATCTGAATACACTCATTAAGCCTACCAAACCTGAGGCAATTAGGTGTGTTGCTCATCGCCGCCAGCTCAGATACTCTGTTCCCGGTAGCCAAAGCCATAAGGAATACTGCCTTTTTTAAAAGTAATGTAAAATCTGCAGTATGTTGGTACAGATGGGAATGAAGTAACAACAATGCTTTGTCCAGAGACCAGGTAGGCATGAGCTGACGGGGAGGTGGGCGGAGTTTAAAACATGCTCTCATAAAACCTGTTTCCTCCGCGACTGGTATGGTGAGACCGGTAAGGTCCAAAAATGGCATCCTAATCGCTGTTAAGTGATTTTTTAACGTAACTACAGATAATTTAAATAATTAAAAACCAAAGCCACCGAGGGCACAGTATGTTCTGTTCTAAGAATCCAAGAAGTAAAGGCTTGCCAATGCGATTGATACTGTCGCTTTGTAGACTGGGTATATTGATTCATGAATTTATTGGTCACGTCTCTACCAAATGGTGCTAGCCACTTGGCCTCCTGAATGTCCATAATGCAAAAGTCAGCGAGGTCTCTAGGTTGCCAATTGTGTCTAAGTGGAAAAACCCGACCGGGAGTGACACCGGGTGCGGGCACCACGCTTTCAATTGCTGGTACCACAACTGCGCCGGCCACAGGGGCGCGATTAGCGAGACTACGCCCCGATAATCCTGTAGTTTGTTTACTACGTGGCACATTAGAGACGCGTCTGTCGGCGGAAACAGATTAATGGAACTCCACCTGTTCCAGTCTGTCACCAGTGCGTCTGGCCCGCCCGCCGGCGTTATTGTCCGGCGGGTGAGGTACAGTGGGAGTTTGTGAGTCAACTCTGACGCAAACAAATCCACTTGTGGATGGTAAGGCTCCGCAATCATTTTGTCGAAAATGGTTTGCTTGAGCGCCCATTCTACTGTTGTGCTCTGTCTCCGAGACAGAGCGTCTGCCCAGACGTTTGCTATGCCTGGGAGATAAGATGCGTGAAGATGAATGTCCAGCCTGTTGGCTAGAATAAAAATCTTTTCTGACACATTTAGCAACTTCCGAGATCTCGTTGATCCTTGTTTCTGAATACAGTGAACCGCATTCAGATTGTCCATTCTGAAGGCCACCGACTTGCCCCGTAAAGTAGAGCCGTGAGCCTGAAGGAAATATAAGGGGACTAGTAATTCTTTGACATTGATGTGGGAGATTTCTAAATGGGACCAAAGCCCTTGACCCTGGTGCCCTTGGTTTGACTGAAAGCCCCGACCTATCGTTCCTGATGCATCCGTGTCTACCCATACCGTCGGTGGAGGAGAGGTCCATGACATTACTGAGTGTAACGTTTCCCTCTTCGCCCAGACCGCTAGTAAGTTGTGGATTAATTTTGGTATGGGCCATAATTTTTCCGCCGGCAATAGTGGAAAACATTTGTTGCCTTCCAATATTAAACGTTTGACTTTCAACCGGCCCAACTTTACAGTTAGTTGAATCCAGTTGAGAGAGCCGACCAGAGACTCCCAGATTCTCCGTGTCGTAGTCAGACTGTGAAGGACCAGGAACAATTTCCTGCGAAATCTGTTTCGATTGTCCACACTCTGACTCAGAGTGAGAGTACCTGTGTCCCAAACCAGCCCTATCCACTGAACTACTCGTGAGGGAACAAGGTTTGACTTTACCAGGTTTACCTTGAATCCTAGAGATTTGACATGATTTAATGTTATGTTGACATGATTTATGCATACTTGTTCCGTCTCTGCCACCACTAGCCAGTCATCTAGATACCACAAAATCCTGATCCCTTGCTCTAACAAGGGCATCAGGGCTTGCCGGACTAATTTCGTGAATAAGCGAGGTGCTAGGTTCAATCCAAACGGCATCCTCTGAAAGACATAAGTCTGATGCATTATACGTAAGGCCAGAAACCGTTGAAATCTTTTGTTTACCGAGACGTGCCAATACGCGTCTGTCAGGTCTAAAGAACACATCCATCCTCCCGGCGGAAGTGTTAGCCTGATTTGATTCACTGTCAGCATCCTGAATGACACGTTGTGAATATGGAGGTTCAGATAAGACAGGTCTACAACGGGTCTCATCTGAACACTGTCCCTTTTGGGCACTAGAAATAGTTTGGATGTAAAGACTGGGTAATTTTGAGGAACCGGGATGATGACATTCTTGGCGATCATTTCTCGGATCAGTGACTCCACCTCTAATGAAACTAAATTTGCCTTTGTCGGCTGACGTAAACGAGGTCGCCGGAGCCACTGCCAGGTGATGCCTTTGCGTGCCACCATCCTCGCCCAAGTATTTAATGGCCATGCGCGGTGACACGTCCGGAACGACCCAGTTAGCAGACAAGGGTTCGCCGGCTGTACTACCCTCTGATCCACCCGCCGTGAGACTGGCCCTGGGAGTGAGAGAGACTTTAGTTTTTTTATGTTGGTGGTGGTGGTGGTGGATGCTTAGCCGACTGGCCGGCGTTGGCAGAAGACGGGCCCTGGCCCGGTCTGTTATAGTTTCGTCCTTTATAACCTGCAAACTTTCCTTGTTTATACCTGTACTGACCTTGGGGGGAAGAGGACTTAGGTAGATGAAAGGGCTTTGACCCACCCGGCTGAGCTTTTGCGACTGGCTTGGGTTTGGGAAAGTTAAATGCAGGTTTCTTAGAAGGGGCGGGACTGTGCTTAAAGGCCTAAGCCATGTTAAATACAGTTCTCCACACATCAGGGGACATTAAAGAGGGAGTTAGCACCGGCGACATGACCACCTGGTTCGCAATTCTATCAGGAAGTTTCCTCACCAGGGACATCCTAAGATCCTGTCTCGCCCGCACCGCCTCGAGCAAGGCTGTACGGATATCCCCCAACGACTGAATAGAAGTCTGAAGGAGTAAACGTCGAGATAGTTCAATTGATCTTCTGACATCCGCGTCCGCGATTGCCTGAGTAGATCTTAGCATAGACTTCGCCACCTGGTGCGTAACAATGTACAGTCGGCCCCGCAAGGGTGCGCACTAAAAGGGTGCGATTCTCCAACCGTGCGGCAGATGTCCGTGTGGTGCGTATAATCCAAGGGTGCAAAAAAAAGCGCGAAAAAAGCAAAGCGTGCATTTTTTTCGCCCAATAACCCCTGAAAAACATGAACTAAGGAAAGAATACCTGTACAGTATAGAAATGTGATTATATATTAGATAGAATATGGGTATTACACTCACTTTGGATGGTTTATGTATGCGTGGAGGTTGGGATGTTGGTCTTACTGAGGGTCCGAGGCTCCTCAGTAAGACCAACATCCCAACCTCCACGCATACATAAACCATCCAAAGTGAGTGTAATACCCCTATTCTATCTAATATCTAATCACATTTCTATACTGTGCAGGTATTCTTAACTTAGTTCATGTTTTTCAGGGGTTATTGGGCGAAAAAAGGGTAAGTTTGAAGAGTCCCCGGACTACATAGTGAATTTCCCATAGGTTCTTAAGCTCCAAGGGTGCGTTTTACAAGGGTGCGAGCATGTCTCGGACTTAGGTAACCGCACCCTTGTGGGGCCCACTGTATTGGGAAAAAAGTCTATACGCCTTCCCCCGTAGCCTAAACTCTCGGTCTAGGTGAGCTGGGGAAGGTGTAGTGAAAGGATCTTTAAGTTCGCATAGATTGATTTTGGGGGCAGCTAAGAAAGCAAACAGAGCAGATGGGACTCCGCCGGCCGAGAAGACTGGCAGAGAGAACCAAGAATGGCTGTCCTGAGGAATTTGGTGCGAAGATTTTGAGGTGAAGGTGGTCGCAAAGTTCTGAGCCTCTACCTCCCATTCCACTCAAGGTCCCGGACCCAACTGCCCCACCTTCAACACTGGATTAGCGGCTGTGTCTGTGACCGTTTGTAAATCTAATTCTGGAGTGAGAGCTGACAGTGCTTTTATATCATTAAAACCGTCATGCTTGGTCCAGTCAGAAAACAGTTTTGAAGCTGATGCAGGGGGTAGTGCAGGTGTAGCTGTATACACAAAATAGTCATGGTGATAATAGTTAGGAATGGCCTTAATATTAACATCAAGTACATTACCCAGAATATCTAAAGCTCGTAACTTTCTAGATTTATTTCCTTGGATTACCCACTCTCGTGGCACTGGAAGTTCCCCTGACAAAGTGGGCTGTGCTACCTCTGGCTTAGTTGGGACCATTTGTACCCATGAATCATCTGGACCGTATAAAAGGGGCATAGCTACCTTTCTTAACGGTGCTTTATCTAAAGGGGGAGGATTCACATCCGCTACCACCCTTACACTAGAAGTAGTCAGTGCCGCCGAAGCAAGCCTAGTGACCATAGTAGGTGATACAGAAGGAGGGTGCGGAATCTTAGTTAAAGCAATGGAAGTAGTCAGAGGCCGAACACTTGAAATTGTCATGGGAGCTCCCAGATCCACTGTAGGAGTCTCCGGCTGCTGGCCAATTTTTTTCGTTAGAGCAGTAACTAATAACCCATCTATTTCCTCCGCCGTGACAAATTTATCAGATGAAGAACTAAGAGGTGAATCATTCCTATCCTGTGAGTCGTCTAAAACTGAACCCGACTCCCGCACCTCCATGTCAGAGATTATAGACACCTCATCCTTGTCATCTGGCCCATCATGAGAGGATTCCGCCGAAGCCGGAATCCCGTCGTGTTGCCATGTTAAGTCTGGAATGGATGATGGGATCGCAGCGTCCCGGTGGACGTCCGCCATTACCTGTGTCTCCTGAACCAGACGTGGGCCTTCATTCCCTGGTTGGGAATACCGCCACACACCCAGGCCTTGGCCCGAACTCCAGTTACCCCATCAACCACTGAGCCCCCACTAGACCCTTCTAGAGGGCGATCACTGCCCACAGAACTCTCTAATTCTAAGTTTATAATATCCATTGGTAACCTGTCCACCGGTAACACCCCCACCACAGTCTCTGACTCCACTCCCGCCCAATCAGATTGGACACTAGATACGTCGGGAGTAGAGGCAGAAAGTGAGGCACGAGGCTCCGGCGAACGCCGGGAGGCCTTTTGTTCATGAGAATCTTTCCTGGAAGATTTGTGGCTTCGGTGTGACTTAGATCTATCACTAGAACTGCTCTTGGACTTCTCAGATCTATCACTAGAACTGCTCTTGGACTTCTTCTCTTTGCTCTTCTTACTCGCCGGTGAAGAAGAGTGACTAAGCGGCTGTTGTCTGAGGGGCGACCTGGACCTGGACCGCGCCCGTGACGTGGAGGCTGACACCGGGGGCGTAGGTTCACGAGGTTTCTTAGATGTGCCGGGGGCTGGAGTAAGTGCTATACCCTGCCAAGTCTCTGCCGACTTTCGTACAATTACTCTAGAGGTACGTTTAACCCTTCCTACCCGGTCTGCCTTAGGTAAGGACAGCACGAAAGAAGGGCCGCTACCCGGTATGCCTTATCTAAGGCTTAATAGCCTAATTAAGCTTGGTCCGAACGCCGTGCGTACGACGTATGTCAACAAACCCAAGCGTTCGTCACCGCACTTCCCAAAACAAGAAGGAGAAGACTCCTCAATGTTATTGTTCTGACGTCATGACGAAATTAGTGTCTAAAAAGCCCCCATATTGGCAACATCTCTGCAATATTAGCTCCACTGAAATCGTCATCACAACTGAACCAGTTGACTTACAGAGCTCTACTCAATGCCAAAATACAGATTGAAAACCGCACTACGATTATAGATGAGTGGGAAAGTTCTAGCAGTGAAAATAAACATAAATACGGTAGCCTAGGCCTAGACGTTTTTCAGCCATATCGCCCGGGTAGGGGCGACCGTCATTTGGTAAGACAGCCCGGGGAGGAAGGGTTAATAGAGGGGTGCTCAATAAGTAATTTATCCCAAAGAATTACGTTATCACATTGAAGGGCCTTATGAGCCACTGTGGTAGCATAAGTGGATAACAGCTGCCTGACCTCCCGTAAAGCGACTGCCGCGGGTCTATCATTGTCTCGCAATACTTTATTACTCAATTGAGTACAGAAGGTACAGTTCCGCGTAACCCACAAACCCCTTGAGCGATCTAAACATTTAAAACATCTAATGCAAAGAGTGTGTGCAAAGAGAGGGATACCTGAACAGGAGGGTGTACTGGAAAGTGTACCAGAGGACTGGAGAAAAGCAGTGATAGTACCCTTGTACAAAGGGAAGGGTAGTAAAGAAGAGTGTAAGAATTATAGGGGAATTAGCTTGCTTAGCATACCTGGAAAGGTACACGCAAGAGTAGTAACACAGAGGCTACAGAAGATAACGGATGACAAAATAGGCGAGGAACAGGGAGGTTTCAGAAAGGGCAGGGGCTGCGTTGACCAGATAGCCTCAATGCGATTGTTGGTAGAGAAGTATCTGGCCAAAACAGAAAACTCTATGCAGCATTCATGGATTTGGAAAAAGCCTACGACAAAGTAGACTGGGAGGGCCTGTGGGATGTGTTAACAGTATATGGTGTGGGAGGAAAGTTGCTAATGGCAGTAAAATCTTTTTATAGGAATGCAATGGCAAATGTGAAGGTAGGGGATAAGTTAAGTGAAAGTTTTGAGGTCAATGTAGGTGTAAGACAGGGATGTGTCATGTCAGCTTGGTTGTTCAATATATACATGGATGGAGTGATTAGGGAATGTAGGGCTGTATCAATGGGTGTGGGAGCTAGACTGGAATCAGAGGGAAGAACATGGAAGATTTTAACATGCCTATATGCGGACGATGCAGTCCTGTTGGCGGAAAATGCTGAAGAACTTCAGAGAGTGGTCACTGACTTTGACAGGGTATGTGAAAAGAGAAAGTTAAAGGTCAATGTAGGGAAATGTAAGGTAATGGTGTTTGAGAGAAGAATGCATGAAACTATAGATTTTAAGGAAAATATAGAATCAAGAAAGAACACAAGAAAAGTTGTAAAATAAAATTGAAAAATGAAGTACTAGAAGAGGTTGAAAGTTTCAAGTATTTGGGAGCTGTACTATGCAAATATGGTAAAATGGAGAGTGAGATAAAAGAGAGAAAATGCAAGGGAGAAAAGTGATTGGAGAACTTGATAGTATTCTCAAAGGAAGAATGGTTAGCCAGGAAGTCAAAAAGTCACTCAGAAACAGTGTGCTGCTCCCAACACTCTCGTATGGAAGCGAGACATGGACAGCAAGTGACGAGGACCTCTTCAAACTAAGAGCTGTGGAGATGAGCTTTTTCAGAATGGCAGCTGGCATGAATAGGCTAGATGGGCCAAGTAATAGGGAAGTGTACGAGTCCTTTGGAATGGAAGAGCAGGCTTTGGGCATTGATTGTGGTGTGGTTGAGTGGATAAAGAGAAGTACTTTGAGGTGGTATGGTCATGTTCAGAGAATGGATGAAGACAGAATGCCAAGAAAGATATATGGGAGTCAGGTGAGTGGAACCGCTAGTAGTGGAAGACCTCCTATGGTATGGGAAAAGAAAGTGGAAAAATATATTGAAGAAAAACTTCCACGTAGTGGAAGGGGCATTGTGGCACGGGCAAGGGAGGCATGTCTTGACAAAGTAGCTTGGAGATGTTTCTGTCATGGCCATCCTCTAGTGGGGGTTTCCCAGGGGGAAGCAAGGCGTCGGAGATGATGATGATGAGGGTGAAACACACAAAGCAAAAACAGGGTCTAGGGCAGCCATGACAGAGACTGGTGGAAAACTAACCCACCCCCGGGTTTACTCCAGGTTCTCTAAAGACCCGCCGGAACTCCGCCCTGGAAAAAAGAAAATTTCCAGGAATTAATGCTCATAAGGTTACCCCAACATGTTCGAACACAAGTGTTAAATAACCCGCCGGGTAACGAGACGTAATACACAACCATTACAGCTCGCTACGCGGGAGGTTCAAAAGTAAAGATTTCAGAATATCTTAACCTGTCCAGATTTACGAATATCCTCTGACATGATATAAAGACCAGCAAGGCTTTCATAAATGACGCAGTCTTCCCAGTGGTGTTTGTTAAGTTTTACTGGAAAACCCATAAAAAGACGCCGGCCCCCGTATTATCTCGCAGATCAAAAACTGGGAAGCCTGTCTTAAATGCTAGATCTGACTTCTCCCGAAGCGTCCTAGATCGCCGTATGTCGAAGGCGGCGATACATTAACGTATCCCTCAATTGTCTGGTCAACTATACTGAATTGCAAATCCGTTAATCCCACCCTCCCAAGGTGCAACCGCCGGGTGTGAATTTAAGTTTATAACGTTAACCCCAATTGTTCCTATCCCCACTTCTTTGCAAAAGATCGCCGGGGAGGAAAGACCAATCAACAAACAGCCTAGTTTTACTGGCTTTGCAAAACTGGGAAAAACTAAACTCAACAAGTGTCCGCATGAACACTTAGTTAAATGGGTAAAGCCATCCCGCCGGGAAACACAGTAAGCCTGAACACAGGCTCCACCACAGAGACGCAGTCCTGGAGAGCCTCAAGCCACCACTCGCCGGGGAAAACAAGCCTTTTTTAACCACGCGTGATTAAAACTCGGCAACCAGCCGGGTTTTCACGGTGTAACCGAGAAAACCCGCCGGAAAAGGCAACCCACCCCGCCCAGATTCAATCTGAACGCACCAAATAGACCGTGGAATTAGCCAAAGCACAACTAACCCAGGACACACAAATAGTTCGTGGAAATAGCCAATACACAACTAATCCAGGACACACAAATAGTCCGTGGAATTAGCCAATACACAACTAACCCAGGACACACATGACACAGTAGTACATATTTATAACATAAATCAATAACACTTGTACATGTGGCAAAGCTACGAGAGGCTGGCTAGGCCTAAGCAGACGGAAATAATATGTAAACATGTCGTAATATAAACAAAAAGCACTGAATCATATCACAACAGGAACCACCGTCAACACACCACTGTAGCACAAAATTCCCGGAAAAGGGAAGAACTGACTCAGGACCCAGAAAAAACTTCACTAAGTGAAGAAAAATACGCTGGGAACGTCAGAGAAAGAAAAAAACTACTTCATCAGAAAGATAAGAAGAAGCCTAATAACGCGTAATGAAAGCCGCCTACATCACGAAGCTAGCTAACCGCGCAAACGTTTCACGCGTCCACCACGGGACCACGAGGGTACACCCGAAATAGATGTCCCAAACACACGACCCAAAATACACTGCACTGCGGGCAACCCGCCCAGGACACTCCTGCTACGCATATCCTAACCTTACTCGATACATCCCGGAGTAAACAAATGAGAAAAAACTCACTAGGGACGCAGCAAATGCAGAACCAGCGGAGCGTGGGGAGGCACGTCCGGGTAGGTTGAGCGCAGAGCAGAGAAGGAAGAATGACGCCTGAGTCAGCGTCTGGTCAAAGATCTACACAAGTACATCCACGATTATATGGAAAGCTTATGAATAGTTATTCTTATTTTCTTTTTGTTTTTATTTGTTACGAAGTTTTTTCGTAGTGAGAACCCAATTTCATAATGACTGAACCATGAGTGAGGTTGCGTGCGCTCATGATGAAGGCTCCTCAATTTTTTATGCTCTGCGCGGTAGATTCAAACTACGGCGGATGAGTGTTTGAAGAGGGTGCCTTATGTAATAGGCATAATCGTCAATGATGGAGGGGCCACTAATAAATTATAGGTTTGACTCCTGTAAGGAGATAAAGAAAACCTAATATTTAGTAGTGGCCCCGTAATCATTGACGAACATGCCTATTACATAAGGCATCCTCTTCAAACACTAATCCGCCGTAGTTTGAATCTACCGCGCAGAGCATTTAAAAACTGAGGAGCCTTCATCATGAGCGCACGCGACCTCACTCATGGCTTCAGTCATTATGAATTGGGTTCTCACTACGAAAAAACTTCGTAAAAAAGAAAAAGAAAATAAGAATAACTATTCAATAAGCTTTCCATCATATCGTGGATGTACTTGTGTGGATCTTTGACCAGACGCTGATTCAGGCGTCATTCTTCCTTCACTGACATATCAAGTAAACCAAAATCCTTAATACATCAACGAATGGGAAGGGGATGGTCGGGAGGGCCCCAGTCGTTAATGATTACGGGGCCACTACTAAATATTAGGTTTTCTTTATCTCCTTACAGGAGTCAAACCTATAATTTATTAGTGGCCCCTCCATCATTGACGAACATGCCTGATTTCTAAGACTGGAGGGGGACATTCGTAATCATATCATAACTCTAGAAAAGCAGATAATAAAAACAACCACATAGTATTCTTACTTTGAAAATATATTTAATAAGGCGTAGCCCGTATATATACAAGAAAGGGGTTCAGGCAGGTGCGTGCTTCAAAGAAGCCTGCTTGACAAAAAAGGGTAACTCTGAAGATTCTGTGAACAGATCTGTAGTTACAAAGGCACCCCACTCAACGAGTGGTGACAAAAATAACAAGTTATCAGTTTACATGTGCACATAATAAACCCCAAAATAATCGTGGAGATAAATTGCAAAAGATCTTCACTGTTTTAATATTAAATTGCTTTCGCAGCTAAAACTACTATAACAACCCCGTTGTTTTGTACTAACATTGTACTAGCACAATTTCTCGCAGAGAAATTTTCATATCACATTAACCATAAATTGTATCACAGCTCTCACACTCCGGCGGGGTCTAGGGTGTCCTATGTCAACTGACTGCAACCCCCCCCCCCCCTTTTCTTGAAAGTAAACAAAAGTGACTGCAGGGCCACCTAGACCCTCTGCCTTAAAGCTATACATGGTAAGGAAGGTTTATCTAGAGCAACTGACAAGTATCTAGTCAAAAACGTATGATTAGACGCCCACAACTGAGTGGACGCAATATCTTCTACTGAAAAATTCTTCAGGAAACGTAAAGAGGCTGCCCATTTGCGTAAATCGTGGGCCCGACCCACAACGCCGGGATTACTCTCTTTAATGACTTCGACCAGAAGAGAAGCTAATCGCCGTTTCAGTAAGCGTTTACCCGTACTCGCTACCCATAAAGCACCTTGGGGGTTTAGAGGAGCTACTCTCAAATATTTGGTTAGAGCTTGCACTGGACATAGATTATGATGCACCTTTCCCCTTTTTAACGCCGGCACCGTGAACTCAGAAAACACGTGTGCACTGTGCTCATTCTTGGCTACAAATCCCGGGGAAGGTGCAATGTAAATACATTCATTAAGTCTACCAAACCTAAGGCAATTAGGTGTGTTGCTCATCGCCGCCAGCTCAGACACTCTGTTCCCGGTGGCCAAAGCCAAAAGGAATACTGCCTTTTTTAAGAGTAATGCAAAATCTGCAGTATTTTGGTACAGACGAGAGTGAAGTAAAGACAAAGCTTTGTCCAGAGACCAAGTAGGCATGAGCTGACGGGGAGGTGGGCGGAGTTTAAAACAAGCTCTCATAAAACCTGTTTCCTCCGCCACCGGTATGGAGAGACCTGTAAGGTCTAAAAAGGGCACTCTAATTGCAGTTAAGTGATTTTTTAACGTTACCACAGATAAATGTTTCTGCTCAAACAGATAATTTAAATAATTAAAAACTAAAGCTACTGATGGCACAGTCTGTTCTGTTCTAATGATCCAAGAAGTAAAGGCTTGCCAATGTGAGTGATACTGTCGTTTCGTAGACTGAGTATATTGATTTAATAATTTATTGGTCACATCTCTACCGTATGGTGCTAGCCACTTGGCCTCCTGAATGTCCATAATGCAAAAGTCAGCGAGGTCGCTAGGTTGCCAATCGTGTCTAAGTGGAAATACCCGACCGGGAGCGACACCGGGTGCGGGCACCACGTCTTCAATTGCTGGTACCACAACTGCGCCGGCCACAGGGGCGCGATTAGTGAGACTAAGCCTCGATAATCTTGTAGTTTGTTCACTACGTGGCACATTAGTGACGCATCTGGCGGCGGAAACAGATAGATGGAGCTCCATCTGTTCCAGTCTGTCACTAGGGCGTCTGGCCCCCCTGCCGGCATTTTCGTCCGGCGGGTGAGGTATAGAGGGAGTTTGTGAGTCTCCTCGGACGCAAACAGATCCACTTGTGGATGGGAGAGCTCTGCAATCATTAGGTTGAAAATGGGTTGCTTGAGCTCCCATTCTACTGTCGTGCTCTGTCTCCGGGACAGAGCGTCTGCCCAGACGTTCGCTACGCCTGGGAGATAAGATGCGTGAAGATAAATGTCTAGTCTGTTGGCTAGAGTAAAAATCTCTTCCGACACGTTTAGCAACCTCCTTGACCTCGTTGACCCCTGTTTCTGAATACAGTGAACTGCGTTTAGATTGTCCATTCTGAAGGCCACCGACTTGCCCCGTAACGCAGGGCCGTGAGCCTGAAGGAAATACAAGGGGACTAGTAATTCTTTGACATTGATGTGAGAGATTTCTAAGTGGGACCAAAGCCCCTGAGCCTGGTGCCCCTGATTTGACTGAAATCCCCACCCTATTGTGCCTGACGCATCCGTGTCTACCCATACCGTTGGTGGAGGAGAGGTCCATGACATTATTGAGTGCAACGTTTCCCTCTTCGCCCAGACCGCTAGTAAGGTGTGGATTAATTTCGGGATGGGCCATAATTTTCCCGCCGGTAAGAGTGGGAAATATTTATTGCCTTCCAATATTAAACGTTTTACTTTCAACCGGCCCAACATAACAGTTAGTTGAATCCAGTTGAGAGAGCCGACCAGAGACTCCCAGACCCTCCGCGTCGTAGTCAGACTGTGAAGAAACATGAACAGTTTCCTGCGAAACCTGTTGCGATTGTCCACACTCTGACTCAGAGTGAGAGCGGCCGTGTCCCAGACCAGCCCTATCCACTGAATTACTCGTGAGGGAACAAGGTTTGACTTTACCAGATTTACCTTGAACCCTAGAGTTTTGACATGATTTAAAATGATGTTGACATGTTTGATGCATAATTGTTGTGTCTCTGCCACCACCAGCCAGTCGTCTAGGTACCACAACACTCTGATTCCTTGTTTTAACAACGGCATCAGGGCTTGCCGGACTAATTTCGTGAATAATCGAGGTGCCAGGTTCAAACCGAATGGCATCCGTTGAAAAACAAAATTTTGGTGCCTGATCCGTAAGGCCAAAAACCTTTGAAATCTTTTGTTGACCGATACGTGCCAATAGGCGTCTGTCAGGTCTAGGGAACACATCCAACCTCCCGGCGGAAGTGTTAGCCTGATTTGGTGTACTGTTAACATTCGGAAAGACTCGTTGTGAATGTGAAGGTTCAGATAAGACAGGTCTACGACCGGTCTCATCTGAACACTGTCCCTTTTGGGAACCAAAAATAGCTTGGACGTGAATACAGGGTAATTTGGGGGGACCGGGATGATGACATTCTTGGCAATCATTTCCTGGACCAGTGACTCCACCTCTAAAGAAACAAAATTCGCCGTTGTCGGCTGACGTAAGCGAGGTCGCCGGAGCCACTGCCAAGTGATGCCTTTGCGTGCCACCATCCGTGCCCAAGTGTTTAACGGCCATGCTTGGTGACACGTTCGGAACGACCCAGTTAGCAGACAAGGGTTCGCCGGCTGTACTACCTCGGGTCCGCCGGCTTAGGTTGGCACCGGGAGTGAGAGAGACTTTAGTTTTTTGATGGTGGGGTTGGTGGTGCTGGACGCTTCGCCGGCTGGCTGGTGTTGGCCGAAGATGGGCCCTGACCTGGCTTATTATGGCTGCGTCCTCTCTGACCTGAAAACCTACTCTGTCTATGCCTGTACTGACCTTGAGGGGAGGGGGAGGACTTAGGTGGAAGAAAGGGCTTAGATCCCCCCGGCTGAGCTTTAGCGGTTGGCCTGGGTTTGGGGAAGTTAAAGGTGGGGGCTCATGGGTTGAGATAAACATGGAATGATAATTGCCAAGCTGTACATAATTATCTTGCAAAATGCAATGGCACTGAAATAATTATTAACAATGGTATAAAGGATTTTGTGGATCGTCTATACCGGGCCTGTGACGTCACAAGAGTGTAAGTCCACCATCCAGTCTAGGCTAAGGATACTGGTGTGACGTCACTATGACGTCACAGGCCTGGTATAGACGATCCGCAAATTCCTTTATACCATAGTTAATAATTATTTCAGTGACATTGCATTTTACAAGATAATTATATGCAGGTTGGCGATTATTTTTCCATGTTTACCTCAACCCATGAGCCCCCACCTTTAAAGGCAGGTTTCTTAGAAGGGGTGGGACTGTGTTTAAAGGCCTGCGCCATATTAAACACCGTTCGCCACACTTCAGGGGACATTAAAGAGGGAGTAAGCACTGGTGACATGACCACCTGATTCGCAATGCGATCAGGCAGTTTGCGTACTAAAGACATTCTGAGGTCTTGTCTCGCTCGTACCGCCTCAAGCAAGGCGGTGCGGATGTCACCCAGAGATTGGATTGACGACTGAAGAAGCAGTCGCCGGGACAATTCAACCGATCGTCTGGCATCCGCGTCTGCGATTGCCTGAGTGGACCGAAGCAAAGACTTTGCTACCTGTTGAGACACTATGTATTGAGAGAACAGGCGAAAAGCTTTCCCCCTTAGCCTAAATTCTCGGTCTAGGTGAGTTGGGGTCGGGGTAGTGAAAGGGTCTTTTAGCTCACAAAGATTAATTTTAGGGGCAGCTAAGAAAGAAAACAAAGCTGAAGGGACTCCGCCGGCAGAACACACTGGCATGGAGAACCACGAATGAGTATCTTGAGGGATCTGGTGGGAAGTTTTGGAAGTAAATGTGGTCGCAAAGTTTTCAGCCTCTGTCTCCCAATCCACCCAAGGTCCTGGACCCAACTGCCCCACCTTCAAGACTGGATTAGCTGCTTCGTCTGTGACGGTTTGTAAATCAAGTTCTGGAGTGAGAGCTGACAGAGTCTTAATGTCATTAAACCCATCCAGCTTAGACCAGTCTGAAAACAATTTTGAAGCTGAGGCAGGGGGTAAAGCTGGCTTAGTAGCATACACAAAATAGTCTTGGTGATAATAACTAGGTATAGCCTTTATATTAACGTCTAGTACATTTCCCAAAGTATCCAAGGCCCTTAATTTCTTTGATTTATTGCCCTGGATGACCCACTCACGCGGTACTGGGAGTTCCCCTGACAAGGTAGGTTGGGCGAGCTCTGGTTTAGTGGGGGTCAAAAGGATCCATGACTCGTCTGGTCCGTAAAGCAAGGGCATAGCTACCTTTCTGAGAGGCGCCTTGTCTAGAGGGGGTGGATTGACATCCGTTATAACCCTTACATTCGAAGTGGTCAATGCCGCCGTAGCAGGCCTAGTAACCACTGATGGTGACAGAGTGGGAGGGTGAGGGATCTTAGATAAAGCAATAGAAGTCATCAGAGGCCATACCGTAGAACTTGTCGTGGGAGCCCCCAAGTCCACTGTGGGAGTTTCCTGTTGTTGGCCAAAAAATTTAGATAAAGCATGACTAAGTAGCCCATCAATTTCCTGCGCAGTGACAAATTGACTTGATGATGTACTTACTGGTGAATCATTAATATCCTGCGCGGCGTCTAAGCCTGAACCTGACTCTTGCCCTTCCATATCCGAAATTATTGAAACCTCGTCTTTCTCCTCCTGTTCCTCCTGAGAAGATCCCGCCGAAGCTGGGGTACCTTGCTGCCAAGATAAGTCAGGAATAGAGGATGGGATCGCCGCGTCCCTGTGGATGTCAGCTACTGTGTGACTAGTTTGAGTCGGAAGTGGGTGGTCAGACCCCGGCCGAGAAAATCGCCAAACACCGAGGCCCTGGCCTACACTCTCTTGGGAGTCTGAAACACTCTCAATCACTGATCCCCCTGAACTCTCCAATTCCAGGGTTAAAATGTTAATGGGTAAATCCTCTTTAGGTACAGGCACCGTACTGGACCCTTGAGACCTAACACAAACTCTGTCTGGGGTAGAGGTACGATGAGAAGCACTAGAAGCTGGCGAATGTAGGGAGGTCTTTCTTTTATGGGAATCCTTTTTGGAAGATTTATGGCTACGGTGTGACCGTGAACTACTCTTTGATTTGGAGGATTCATCGCCGTGACCACTGGTGGAACTTTCCGTCCTACTCTTCTTACTCGATGGTGAAGAGGCAAGACTAGATGGCTGGTGTCTGAGAGGTGACCTAGACCGAGATCTCTCCCGAGACGAGGAGGCGGTCGCCGGGGGTGTAGGCTCTCTTGGACGTTTCGGAGTAGCAGCAGAAGACACAGAACCCTGACCAGTCTCCGCCGGCTTATGACTAGTTACTCGAGAGGAACGTTTAGGGGGAGGGTGTTCGAAAAGCAGTATATCCCAAAGAGGGACGTTGTCACATTGAAGTGACTTATGAGCTACAATCGTAGTATATGCTGACATCTGTTGCCTAACCTCTCTTAATGCGACCGCTGCGGTCTTATCATTGTCGTGGAGGACCTTGACACTTAATTGGGAGCAAAAGGAACAGTTGCGCATCACCCACAGACCCCTTGAACGGTCTAGACATTTAACACACTTGATGCAAAGAGTGTGCGCAAAAATAGGGATACCGGCACAGGTAGGGGTAGTGCATAAAGCAAAGACTGGGGCCAAGGTAGCCATGACAGAGACTGGTGGGGAAAACTACTGCCGGGTCTGTATTGGTCCGCCGGAGCCCAGCTCTGGAAAAAAAGAAAATTTCCAGGAATTAATGCTCATAAGGTTAACCCAACATGTTCGCACACAAGTGTTAATAACCCACCGGGTAACGAGATGTAATGGCACAACGATCACGGCTCGCTACGCGGCGGGGTTCAGAATATCTAAACATATCTTTTTAAGAAAGTGAAGAATACCCTCTGACATAATATAACGGACCAGCATGGCGTTTATAGTCTTTCTGGTGGTGACTGTTTCAAGATTCAATTTTGGAAAAAACAACCCCCCACAAAGACGCCGGCCCTTGAATTATTTTAGTAGAATAACACAGGGCAGGCTGATACGAGATCTGATTTCTAACGAATTGTCACAAAAAGATCGCCGTAAGTTTGAAGGCGGCGATACATAAACGTATCACTAAATTAAGTGGTTAATCGAAATTGAATTGTAAATTCCTTATTTCCTCCACCCAGGAGCACCCGCCGGGTGTAAAAAACGATGTTAACCCTAATTGAACCTTCAATCGCCGTAAGTGTAAAGGCGGCGATACATATAGTATCACTAAAATGGATCGGTTAACTAACTGAATTACTTAGTTGTTCATCCCACCCTACCAAGGTACACCCGCCGGGTGAGATGTCAAAACGTTAACCCCATAAGTTCCTGTCCCCACTTCTTTGTAAAAGATCGCCGGGGAGGAAAGCCCTTAACAACAGCTAGGTTTTTTCTGTGGTTTGTAAAACCGGGTAGAAAAACTTCATAACATATGTTCGCATGAACAATGTTAGATGGGTACAGCCACTCCGCCGGGAATCAAAGGGAGCCTGAAAACAGGCACCAACACAGAGACGCAGTCCTGGAGAGCCACAGACACCTCATCGCCGGGGACACAAGCCTGTGTTGAAACCACGTGTGGCCCAACACGGCTCTCGGCCGGGTTTTTTTCATGGTGAAACCGAGAAAAAACCCGCCGGAAGGTAACCCACCCCGTTCAGAAACCATCTGAACGTACAACGGACTCAAAGGAAAGCCAAGCACGACTAGCCTAAGTCCACACAATAATCCGTGGAATTAGCCAATACACAACTAAACCAGGAAACAAACATAGTCCGTGGAATTAGCCAATACACAACTAAACCCGGATACACATGACACAGTAGGGCATATTTATAAAATAAACAATAACACTTGTACATGTGGCAAAGCTACGAGCGGCTGGCTAGGCCTAAGTAGACGGCATAAGAAATGTTGAAATATAAACAAAAACACTGGAAATATAACAACAGGAACCACCGCCAACACACCACTGTAGCAAATACTTCCGGCAAAGGGAAGACTGACTCGGGACCCAGAAAAAACTTCACTAAGTGAAGAAAAATACGCTGGGAACGTCAGTAAGCAACGCTTACCTCATCAGAAAGATAAAAGGCAGCATAATTAACGCGTAATGAAAGCCGCCTGCATCACAAGCTAACTCAACTGTGAAAAGATCACAAGTCCACAACAGGACCACGAGGGTACATCCGAAATAGATGCCCCAAACACACGACCCAAAATACACTGCACTGCGGGCAACCAGCCCAGGACACTCCTGCTACGCATATCCTAACCTTACTTGATACATCCCGGAGTAAACAAATGAGAAAAAACTCACTAGGGACGCAGCAAATGCGGAACCAGCGGAGCGTGGGGAGACACTTCCGGGCAGGCTGAGCGCAGAGCAGAGAAGGAAGAATGACACCTGAATCAGCGTCTGGTCAAAGATCCACACAAGTACATCCACGATATGATGGAAAGCTTATTGAATAGTTATTCTTATTTTCTTTTTGTTTTTATTTTTTACGAAGTTTTTTCGTAGTGAGAACCCAATTCATAATGACTGAAGCCATGAGTGAGGTCGCGTGCGCTCATGATGAAGGTTCCTCAGTTTTTAAATGCTCTGCGCGGTAGATTCAAACTACGGCGGATTAGTGTTTGAAGAGGATGCCTTATGTAATAGGCATGTTCGTCAATGATGGAGGGGCCACTAATAAATAATCAGTTTGGAAAGGGCCTCCAGCAACTAACAGGTATCCAACTATCTCACTTAACCCTTTTTATTACCACAAATCCTTCTTAACTCCCTCCGACATATTATGTTCCAATAAGTCCGAGGAGGCGGGAGCCCCAGGATCATTGCCACTGCCTCGCACTACACTCACAACAACACTGCGGCCGTTAGAATTATCGGAGGAGGCTGAGGTTGCCACCAACGGTTTTATCGTATGGTAACTTATCGGACTTACTGAGCTCATATGACGCAAAATCGCGTCATAAACTTATTGGAGAGGTATAGAGATAAGTCCATATGAGTTTTTGGTTGTAAGTTCCATATGACGCGATCGCGTCATATATGTCTGGGGGAGTTAAACTGCACAAAAAAGTCTAAATTTAGCTACAATATAATATAGAAACGTCGCCGGTACAGAAGGGGTTAAGGGTAGGCCTGCACATGAACGTCATCCGGCACCCTTCCTCCCATCCAACACCACTCCCCACTCCACCACTTTCACACATATCGCCTACCTCTCAACTCCATCCCTCCACCTCACTCTCATACACCGAAGTGACTCCAATACTATGCTACTACTATAATTTTGTCTTATGACTGTTTATTTATTCATGCCTGATCATTGTTCTTTTCAGGTTTCCATCAAGGAAGGATATTTAATGAAACAGACTTTGTCATTTCAACGATGGCGAAAAAGATATTTTAAATTAAAAGGACACAAACTGTATTATGGGAAGGACACTAAGGTGAGTACAATCACAACCTTTTTGTTTTATGTATAGTATAGTCATGGTCATTAATGCTGCTTATATATTTTTTGAAGCTACAGTATCTCGAGCTGAATTTAACCTTATTAATTCCTTGCCTGATATTTGTGTCTCAGAGGTGCGTTAAATATGTTTGATGGCTCAAGATGTAACACACTTTATATATAAAGTGTGATACATCTTATAAAGTGTGATACATTGTATATAGGCCTACTGTAGACCTAATTAATTATTAGAAAATATTTTATCAGAATTTTCGCTTACAGTAAATCTCAGATAGGGTGATTAACTCGGAAAATTAGCATGCTATACAGTAAACCCCCGTTTTCTCGGACTCTTTTGCACTCGGAAGCCCGTATTTCTCGGAATGGCATCGGCCTCTCGGATAGTTTGCCGTAGATCTCGGCAAAATTTCGATTTCAACGGTACAAATCCGAGGGACCCCCATGGCTTGTCAGACAGGTGTCCATATATCTCGGAAATTCTGAGATCTAAGGGGTAAAACTCCGAGGGCCCACGTGGTCTGTCAGACAGGTCACCTCACAACTCGGAACATATCGGGAAATTTCAGAGATGTCGTGGCGTCATGCCCAAGCCGCAGACACTAGCAACTACTCCCCCTGCATGCACCCCCCACCCCGTATCTTTCGTCCCACCCCCCTTTATTTTCCCTGACTCACCCTCAACTCCCGCCTTATCAGCCTCAGTCCACTTGTTGTTTTCGTGTGCATCACATCACTTATTCCGCCGTTATGCCTCCCAAGGGTAAAGTGAAGCGTAAAGTGACATCTGTATCCCTGGAGACGAAGCAGCAGATGCTTAACCCCTCCCGCCCTGGCAGCATTTTAAAATGACACCGCGGCAAATGGGCAGGAGCCCGGGTGTCATTTTAAAATCCGAAAGCTTGAAAGCCTATTAAGCTTGGTTTGAAAGCCGTGCGTCGAACCGTATGTAAACAAAGCCGGTCAGAGCGACGCGCACCTTCGAAAACAAGAAGGAGAAGTCCGACTTTTGTTGTTATTGTTTTTTAGAACAAGATTAGTCTTTGTTATTGTCTGATACAGTAAACCCTCGCTAACTCGGACTAATTGGGGGGAGACCACTTCCGAGATGTCCGAGGTCTGAATTATGTCCGACTTAAGAGAGGGAAAATTCCGAATTATAAGAGGAACGTCCGCGTCCGAGAAAATTGAGATAACTTTTTTTTTTTGAATGTGAAATTCATCATATTAATGACAAATACGAACCTTATTATGTTTTCAGGGACAGTACAGTACATAGTAATTAATATTAACACAATAATTAAAAGGCACAGGCTTCAATTCATCCTAAAATCACTTAAAACCGAGTTAGAGAACATTGTTAACCGGACACAAATCCCGCCCAACTCGGAATTTTCCGAGATATACAGGGACATTTCCGAGAGGCCTATGCCATTCCGAGAAGTGCGGGTTTCCGACTAAAACGAGTCCGAGTTAGCAAGGGTTTACTGTATTGCAAATCGCGGCAAAATGCGCTCCACGGAAATCGTCATCACAACTGAACCAGTTGACCTAGAGAGCTCTACTCAACGCCAGTCTACAGATACGAAACAGGGCTTCGTTTTGAGATGTGAGTGAATTCTCTAGCAGTTAAAATAACAAAGATAGGGCTAGGCCTATTACAGTGGAGCCCCCATCCTAGCTGCTAATCTGTTCCGCAGAAATAGAGCTAGGATTGAAACAGCCAAGATCGGGGCACTGTTCTTATGGGGAAAATTCAATCGGTTCCGTGCTCATGCCAAAATTTGCGTTTTTTTTTCTATTTTTTGCCTATGAAAACATGTTTTATTGTACACAAATTAAATTTTATGCATTATACTGTATCATATAATACACCATAGAATAAGTTTTTAATAACTAGAAAAAAAAGGCCCAAGATCTAAACAATTACCGCACTTTTTCCCAGTGTTAGGCTATGAAAACATGTTTTTTTGTCTAGGCTACATCAAGTAGCCTAGGCCTAAATCTTATGAATTGTAAATAATAATGTAGACATGGCTAAATGACAGTCCTAACCATAAATACTGTAGATTGGGGCATTGTTTCTATCATGCGAATTTTTTTAGGCCTAGCCTAGGCCTAGGTTCTAAATTCGTCCAGCCACCCCTCAAGTACCCATTTTGCCCCAAATACATCCAATAAATACATATTATGAGGAAAAGACGTATAAATACGTATTATGAGAAGATTACTTACCACACAGATTTTATTATAAATCATTGTCATATTTAGCCTAGCCTAGGCTAACATCGTCTAGACTAGGCATTTCAATCGCTTTCGTCCGACATGGACTGGTCTTTGCTCTGTGTTTTGAGCATGAAATTCCTTCATTGCTACCACCAGGCCAATCATCCCTATCATTAGATGTACTAGAGGTTATAATAAACGCGAGAGATAAGGGGTTCAGGCACAAAAAGGCTTGAAAACGATTGTTTTGTCAACACAGATACTAGCTAAACTGCAAGCGTCTGCTTAGTGATGACGTCATACAAAGATGGCGGCATCTTGCGCATTTGACGATCGGATCTCGGATTCACTCGGATTTCATCTCTAAATGGCAAGCTACTGGCAGATTCTTTCGTTATGTTAAAACAAAATTATTGTTTTTGTTTGTTTCTAGTTTTATGTCGAGTTTTTTGTTATTTTTGCTATTTTTTCGGGTTTCGGCTGGGATTTTGATGCGAGAATTGAGGCTTTTGGCGCGAGAATTGAAATGGGGAATATTTGGTGTGTGGTGCGAGAATTGAATCAACGAAGACCGGTGTAGCGAAGATGGGGGCTCCACTGTACAACGTTTTTCGGCCAGATCGCCCGGATCTCAATACAGTCAGCTCTCCTGATTCGTGCCTATATGGGCGACACAGGGCGGCGCGTTTAGGAATTAGCGAATTAGGAATAACATACCTTATGGGAAAAATTGGTTATGGTGGACACCTCGAAAAAAATTGCCTAATTTATGATTTTTTTTGCCCTAAATACCAACCAAAAGTGGATTAAATGATGAACAATAAGACATACAATAATAAGAAAATACACGGAAAACGAGAGTAAAAATAATTAGCCAAAAGACTCAAGGTTTTTGAGTGAATCCGGTGAATCCGATGATCGGAGCGTCACTTTCGACCTCTATTTTTAATGTTGTCAAGACCAGGAAGACTCTCTAAGTCCACCCGCCTTTTACTTGTTTATTTGTGCCTGAACCATGTATCTCTTGCGTTTATTATGGCCTCAAGTGTATTCAGTGATAGCGACGGTGTGCCTGGTGGTAATGATGAAGGAATTGAATCCCCAGGACCATCAAAACAGTCAAGTCAAGTGCCATGTCTGACGAAAGCCGCGGAAACATGACGATGAGTTAGGCTATGCTAAATATGACTAGGCATATGGTTTCAAATAAAGTCTATGTGGTAAGTAATATCCTCATAATATGATGATATCTGTGCCACGCGAAATGATAGGTGTCCACGTGTATTAGGTAAAAAGGGCGGATTTGGCCACTTTTAGGCTCCCTAAACGCTTATTAGGTACTGTAGACGCTTGTTGAGATTTTTGAGTTTGTCTGACCCCCAGGCGCGTATTAGGGTTTTCGCGAATTAGGAGAGCTGACTGTACTTTCCTTAGGCAGGCGAGCCCGGGCAAGAAGGGTTAAGGACCTGGATGGCGGTATGAGAGCTAAAGCCTTGCAGGAGAAGTACCGGTACCAGCTTGGGAAGTCAACTCTGTACGACTTTATCCAAGATAAGGAAAAGATCCGAGAGCATGGCGCCGCCCTTTTTCATGGCCCGTCCGCTTCAAAGATATTCCGGAAAGCTAAGTTGCCATTCCCGGATACAGACTCAGCAGTAATCAAGTGGTACCAGCAGCTACGAGTCGAAGGTGTGCCAGTTCGAGGGATAGAGATACAGCACGCCGCGAAGTTTGCTCGCCATCTTGGTCACCAAAATTTCAAGTGTAGCGAAGGTTGGCTATGGTGATTCAGGAACTGCCATGGTCTGTCTAACCGGAGTGTTTGTGGCGAAATCTTGAGTGCCGACACAGCAGCGATCGGTCCGTTCACTGAGCACCTTAAGAAGATTATGACAGACAAAAATTTGCAGTTGTTCCAGCTCTAGAATGGAGATGAAACAGGACTATACTGGCAGTCCCTTCCTACTAAGACTCAGGCGTACCACGAGTTGACTTCCACTCCTGGACATAAGACTGTCAAGGAGCGTATTTCTGTGTTATGTTGTGCTAACGCTGATGGGAGTCACTGCCTCACACCAACTGTTGTGGGAAAATCACAGAAGGCAAGAATCCTGAAGGATTTGATGAAGACAACCAGCTGCCTGTGGACTACTATGGGGCCAAGAGTGCTTGGTTTAACCAGCACATCACCGAGGAAGTCTTCCATGGGCGTTTTGTTCTGGCTCTTCGATCTTTCCAGCATAGGATCTATGGTATTCCTCCTGACCAAGCGGTTGCAATCCTCCTGCTTGATAACACACCTGCACACCATTGTACCTTTAAGTTGGAGAGCTCAAATGGTAAAATAAAAACCATGTATTTGCCCCCTAACACAACCAGTGTCATCCAGCCCATGGATCAGGGTATCATCGAGAGTTGTAAGAGGCGATACAAGAGGACATTTCTAGAACAGTGTCTTGTCATAGTCGAGGATGGAATGGACGAGGAGGGATATGTGGATGAAAGAGGCAAGAAAAGTCTGGAAATTTTAAAGAAGTACACCCTCCGTGATTGCATCTACAACTGGGCAGAAGCATGGAAAGAAGTGATATTCAACACACTCAAGAATGGCTGGTGTAAGCTGCATGATGTCCCCAAAGTCAACGATAATGGGTTCCTTGGGTTTGAGGCTGGTGACTTTCGCAACCTACTCCAGCAGGCCAACCAGGGTGACCTTCCTGAGACCGAGATGGAGGACTGGATACAACAAGATGTCGATCTACCGACTCATCAACACATGACTGATGAAGAAATTGCTGCAGAGGTGCTAGGTTACTCTGTAGAAGAAGAGTCAGACGAAGACTAAGAAGAAGCAGAAACTGGTGAGGCAAAGGTCAGCCTAGTCAGTGTCCTGGACTCCTTTGATACCATTCTGAAGTACCTGTTGCAGGAAATAGATGATAAGCTGACTTTTCTCTACGAGCCTCTTCGAAGTGGCCACTTTAGTGTACAGAAGGCCTACCTGGACAGCAAGAAGCAACAAAAGATTAGTTCCTTCTTCACTCCAACACCACTAACAACCAGACCTCGAACATCCTCTGGTGCTAGTTCAATCTCAGTTGCATCGATCTCCTCACTTGCATCGACCTCCTCCCTTGCATCGACCTCCCTCAATACAGCTGACACGATCCCATGGTCAGATCTGGATACCAGTATGATAGGCCTAGATAATGACATTGATGATGTGATGGTGATGTGTGAGGGTAAGGGTCCTATGAACGACAAGGGCCATGGTCCGAAGAACAGTGAGGGTGTGAAGCCGTAGAGCAGTGGGGGTGTGAAAAACAGTGAGATGGAGAAGGACAGTGAGATGGAGAAGGACGGTGAGATGGAGAAGAACAGTGAGGTGGAGAAGGGGAGTGAGGTGGAGAAGGGGAGTGAGGTGGAGAAGGACAGTGAGATGGAGAAGGACAGCGAGATGGAGAAGGACAGCGTGATGGAGACGGACATTGAGGTGGAGAAGGGGAGTGAGGGGGAGAAGCGGAGTGAGGGGGAGAAGGGGCAGTGAAGTGTGGGGAGGAGGGAGGGGGGGAAAATAATCATCAAAAATTACAGCAAGACTACATACATACCTACAGTACACATCACAGGGAAAGGAGTGAAGAAGGGACCTGTTTCCAGTGCTTCTTATGGGAGGGTGAGTATTCCTGTTCAGTACATTACAGTATAGTACACTGTACTATATTGTACTGTTCACTAAAAATATTGTACTGTACTGTACAGTATACCCTTTATACTGTGTATTTACATGTACTGTATACTGTGTCTGCTGTATATACTGTACCATACTGTCCATACAGTATAATATAATATGTCTACTGTATAATTCATCTTGAGTCTACGTTGTTAGTGAAAGGGTAGTCTCCGTTTTCTATGGTGTCGCAGACTCCCCCTTTCAATTCGGACATTTTCCCTCTCTTAAGTCGGACACTAAGTCGGACTTCGGACTTCTCGGAAAATCTGACTTTTCGGAAGTAGCTAGACAGATGAGAAATAGCAATGTGATGTGGTGGTACGGTACATATTGAGGACGAAATCAAGAAAGCATGAGGGGAGCACTATGACTGGCTGTTATATATGGAGTTTGAATGGGATAGGGAACATTTGAATGCTGTGGAGCCAGTGCAGGGCCTTCCTCCATGGATTAGACAAACATCTGGTAAAAGTGCAATAATTAACTCTTTCACGCACGTGTGGATGCAGGTGTTGCCGACTAGCAATAAGAAATAGAATTATCTCAATCTTGTAATTACCTCTACAAAATTAGTTTTCTGTCCACAGCTAACTCAAAGACAATTGTAGAGGTTGAAGTAAATAAATTAAAGGTTTCTAAACACCCCTGATGGTCACGAAGGCTTTAAAGTAACCCAAAATAGGCTCAAATCGAGTCCTGTGCGTGAAAGGGTTAATATGAAAAATGGTACAGCCGCAGACTGCTCGGGCATCGTTGCTGAGATGCTGATGGCTTCAGGGGAGGCTGGGGTGCTAATGGTAGCACAGCTGATAAATGCATTTGTAAGGAAGGAGGAGGTACGTAACGATTGGTAAAAGAGTGTGATAGTCAATATTTTTGACCCATCAGACCCGGATGAGCGCTCAGGAGGCCATCAGCTATTGACATCGTGAGACTCGGATGGCCTCTGAGGCGCCTACGGGTTAATCTAAGACTTAAAACCACTTAAAACTGCACTAGAGAAAGTTTTGTTGTCATGGCGGGTCGTCCGTATAACCAACAACAAGAACACACAGCCAGCAAGCCATGTGACAGCTGCTTGCAAGCAAGCCTTACAAAAGCTTGTACCTTCTGAACCTAAGTCCCAAACGATACATGAAAGCAGAAGACAGTGACTTAGGAATGGTTACAATGGAGAAATATATCCATAATAAATAATCAATTACAGTATCAATATAATCAATATTATTACATAATACATAATCCATAATCAATAATAAATTGTTGAACGAATATAAACAGACCGTAGCCGTGGTTGGTAGTGCGGCGCCGCCTCATTCGGACGAAGCTTTGAATTGCCGCCGAACTCTTGGTCTTATTTCTCACCTCACACAATAACCACAGAATGTATAGTGTTCTAGTCACCCATCGCACTGCAACTGCCATATCTGCCTCTGGTATGCATAAAAACTTGGCTAGGCCATTTATTTGCAGGGATATGAGTATCGGTAAATGCCGAAAATCGGGAGTAAACACCGAATGCTAGGCTTTCGTCCACCATACTGACCTAAATGTATTCATCATAAAAACTGAACCACTTGGTCTAGAGACTTCTAGTTTTCACCAAACGCAAGACAGCAACGAAAACTGCCGCTGGATGTACATATAAGCTAGGTTAGGCAATTTTTTTGCGTACAGTATAAAAAAGCGCGCCTAAAATTCAGAGAATTCGATATTTTAGCCGGGTTCGGGATTGGCGCGAAGTTCGAGTGTTGTTGTTGTTCCCCAGGCTGTCTGGCCGAACAGCCTCAAGGTCCTGAGCAAGGCCAAGGCCATAAACGAGCGCCCCCACAAAACCCTCCCTGCTTACCACTAACAAAGCCCGGGTGACCGAAGCCACTCCAAGGCAGGGAGCTGAGGAGGGTGCGGAAACGCCCAGGAAACCAAAGCCCCACCCAAGGCCCTGTGCCCCTCAGCAATTATGAAGGGAAAGCTGAGGGGCAAGGGAAAAATGTGACGCTTTGGCTCCCAATCTGCCAACTTCTAGGTTGGCAGTAGGGAGGTCAATCCACGGAAAAGACGCCGTCACTTGAGATCTAGAAGATATATAAGTAAAAGGAACAGTCAGAGTAAGCTATGGGTATGGCAGAGATCGCTCAGCTCTCAGTTCGAGTGTTAAAGAGAAAGGTGAATCTATGGATCGGGGCAATTACAGAGAACTGAAAATGCTCGACCAAGTTACGTATACAGTAAACCCTCGCTAACTCGGACAAATTGGGGGGAGACCACTTCCGAGAAGTCCTATTTTCCGAGATGTCCGAAGTCCGACTTAGTGTCCGACTTAAGAGAGGGAAAATGTCCGAATTAGAAGAGGGAGTCCGCGCCACCAGAGAAAACGGAGACTACCCTATCACTAACAACGTAGACTCAAGATTAATTACAGTACTGTACAGGTATACAGCAGACATATTATATGTTAATGTACAGGTAAATATATAATATACATGTAGTAGTATAAAGGGAATACAACAGTACAATATTTTTAGTGAACAGTACATTACTGTATAGTACAGTGTATTATACAGTGCACTCCCGTTATCCGCGCTCCTAGTATTCGCGATCCTTGCTATTCGCGGACACCCCTAAATATCCCATTACTCGTCATCCGCGCAAAAAACCCAGCAAAATACCAGCTATTCACAGATTTGAATCGGGCGGATCGGTGCGCATCCCGATTCTTGCTTTGGTCGGCCATCTTGCATTCTTGTGTGACGTCAACACAGCGTCCCAGCTGAGGCAGCAGTTCACAGCCCAGTGTTGGAAAAGTTGAAAACCACCTGTTTGCAAGCTTTTTTCTGCACGAACCTCTTATCTCCCACATTTATTAGGGCCTTTAGAGCATTCAGTGATAGGGACAGTGGGCCTGATGGTAATCATGATGGAAATAAATGCCCGGGACCATCAAAACAGAGAGCAAGCGTACCGACGCTGTCGGACGAAAGCGGGCAAATTATGCCGATGTGTAAGGCTAGCCTAGGCCTAATGACTGATTTCAAATAAAGTTTGTGTGGTAAGTTATCTCCTCATAATATGTATTAATAAGTATTCTCCTCAAATAATATGTATTATTGGATATATTTGGGGGGAAATGGGTACTTTATGGTTGACTGGACGAATGTGGAAGAAAGTGTGGTACCGGTACCGTCACTGACGGACCACACTTTGTTCCACATTCTTCCAGGTCCGTCACCGTATCTGTTTAATCATATTATTGTCATAAAGTAGGTCAAAATAATTGTTTGAGGGCCCAAGATGGCCGAGTCAGGTACGAGCTAAGCCTATTTCCCATTGAAACCTATGTTAAACACTGCCCACGTATCCGCGTTTTCAAGTATCCGCGTACTGCAGTCGGTACCAGTTAGGCGTGGATACGGGGAGCCGACTGTACTGTATTTACCTAATTGTATTTACCTAATTGTAGTTTACAGGAGTTGAGCTAAGCTCGTGTTGTCCCGTCTCTCAGTCTACTTTTTATCCAATTTTTTCTTGAAAATATGGATGTTCCTTGCCCCTACCACCTCCTCCTCCAACCCATTCCATTTGTCAATACATCTATAGGGGAAGCTAAACTTCCTGATATCGTTCTTGCAGGTAGGTATTTTTACTTTGTAGCTGTGGCCTCTAGTTATTCCTGTATCCATAATTAATATATCCTCCCTATCCAGCCTCTCCAGCCCCCGGGTACATTTGTACAACATTATCATGTCTCCCCTCTCACTCCTCTTTTAGACTCGGTAGATTTAATTTGTCTAGCCTCCCTTCATATGGCAGTTCTCTGAGACTTGGAACCAATCTAGTGACTGCTCTCTGGATTCTTTTCTAACTTGTGAATATGCTCTTTAGATGCGGGGACCACACCACTGCTGCATACTCCCAATCTTGGTCTAATCATACTCTTCTCATAATTTTTGCTACCATGGTCTCATCCAATAGTTCAGAGCAACTTTCATATTCCCGGCCATTGCATACATTCCGCTAAGAGCTTGTTAATATGTTTCTCTGGCGACAAAGTATCTTGTATAATCAACCCTAAATCTTTTTCTTTTTCGGCCTTGCTAATTTTATTATCTCCCCATCCTGTACTCCCAATTTGGTCTATTCACACTCTTCCCATATTTAACACATGACATTTACTTATATTAAATTTCATTTTCCACTTGGTGCTCCATTCGTATATTTTTTATCTAAATCCCCTTGCAGCTCCTCACAACTACTTTTATTTGTTATTTGTCTCATAATTTTTACGTCATCTGCAAACATTGACATGTAAGAGTTTTATGCCTATCGGCAGGTCATTCACGTACATAAGGAACATGAGAGGTGCCAACACAGATCCCTGCGGCACACCACTCTCAACTTTCCGCCACGATGAGTAAGTTCCTCTAATGTTGGTCCTCATTTCCCTATCTGTAAAGTAGCTCTCCATCCATTTCAGCAAACTCCCCCTGACACATCCTAGCGTCTCAAGCTTAGATAATAATCTCTTATGTGGTACCTTATCGAATGCTTTGAAAGGTCTAAGTAGACGCAGTCCACCCATCCGCCTCTTTCTTGGAGTACATCTATCACCCCTACTGTAATAACATAGCAAACTGGTAAACACAAGATGTCCCTTCTCTGAATCCAAATTGCTTTGGGGTTATTATTTTCTTTCTCTCCAACATTTTCATCCATCTCTTCCTAATTAGCTTTTTCACAAATCTTGCATTACAATACTAGTAAGTGAAACTGGTCTATAGTTTAGAGGGTCCTCAGGGTTTCCATTCTTGTATATCCGAATGATATTAGCTCTTTTCCATTCAACAGGAACCTGTCTTTATCTAAGGAAGCTTGAATTATGTCCCTCACTGGCTCCACTAATTGCTCTGCACACTCCTTTAAAAACCCAGGCAGACACTTCAGCCGGTCCCATAGCTTTCCTTACTTCAGTCCTCTCATCGCAGATAACAAGCTCATCTCTAGTTATTTCAATCTTACTAAGACCACTCTCCCAGTACTCCCGCCTGTGGTTCGTCAAAAACCTTCCTCTCTAGTAAAAAACTGACCCCAATTGTTATTCCTACCTCACACATGTCCTATTACATTTCATACGTCCTAGCATCAACTCTTAATTTAGTAATTTGTTTCTTTACCTTCAACTTACTGTTTATATATTTATAAAATATCTAGGGTCACTTTCACTTTTATTTACTATGTTCTTCTCATAGTTCATTTTAACTTGCCTAATTATGTTAACATATCTATTCCTCTCCTGTTTATATTTATTCCGATTACTCTCAGTGTTCCTTCTTCTTAATCTAGCCCAAGCTGCATCACGCCTACCCAAAGCTCTTTTGCATTTCAAATTAAACCAATCTTTCTGCTTAGTAAAATTTCCAGTTTTATATCTTGGGACAAACATATTGGTTCCTACTCTATAAATTTCGAGGAATCTACTGTACTATATTTACCTTGTACGTCCCGTTCCTTCAAAATAAGATCCCAATCTACTCCCTCTAAATATCTTTTCAAGGATACATAATCAGCTTTACTATAATTTAATCTGTCATTTATGTAGCTATTGTCTAATCTATTGGCATTACTCGAGGTCAACTTCCATTTTAGTAATAGGTGATCACTTTTACCTACAGGACATAGATAGTTTATATCACTAATTTCGTGAGGATCTTTTGTAAAAATCAGATCGAGTTTAGAAGGTTCGTTATTACCCTCATTCTTGTAATTTCCTTCACATGTTGTGTAAGTACATTTTCCGTAACCAACTCCACTAGCCGACTTCCCCAAGATCTCTGATTTGGCCCTGCATCTCCCGATTCCCAATCAACCTCACTACAGTTGAAATCTCCTACCAAGATCAATCGATTCTTCCTTAAAAGCAATCTTCTCAACGACGAATCATATCCTCTACCATCTCCTCAAAACTCCAACTCCCCTCCATGCTCTGGTCTTTGGTGGCATGTAAGCTACTGCTATGTCTAGCTTTTTTCCTTTATATCATTGAGTTCAACTGCCATTATTTCTGCCTTGTCATTATTTAACTCCACGTGCTTTGCTGTCATAGGGTTCTTAACTAATACTGCCACTCCACCTCCCCTTTTACCCTTTCTATCATTTCTCCATATATTATATCCTTCACTAAACACTATGTTGCTGTCAAAGTCCTGGTTCAGCTTTGTCTCTGTCAAACAGACTATCTGTGGTTGATCTTTTCTTAATATATTATCTAACTCTACCTTTTTACTGTTTATTCCATCTATATTAGTGTAGTAGCACAGTATATTTGAATATATTTGAAGTATATTTGAATACTGTAATGTACTGATCAGGAACACTCACCTTCCCATAAGAAAGACTGGAAACAGGTCCCTTCTTCACTCCTTTCCCTGTGATATGTACTGTAGGTTTGTATGTAGTCTTGTTGGTGTTGTTGTTGTTGTTGTTGTTGTTGTTGTGGTTGTGGTTGTTGTTGTGGTTGTTGTTGTTGTTATTGTTGTTGTTCCCCAAGCTGCCTGGCTGAACAGCCCCAAGGCCCCGAGCAAGGCAAAGGCCATAACCGAGCGCCCCTACACAACCTTCCCTGCCGACCACAATAAAGCCTGGGTGACCGTAGCCACTCCATGGCGGGGAGCTGAGGAGGGTGCGGAAATGCCCGGGAAACCAAAGCCCCACCCAGGGCCCTGTGCCCCTCAGCAATAATGAAGAGAAAGGTGAGGGGCAAAGGAAGAATGTGACGCTTTTGCTTCCAATCTTGGTAGATTGGGAGGTCAATCCACGGAAGAGACGCCGTTACTTGAGATCTAGAAAATATATAAGTAAAAGGAACAGTCAGAGTAAGCTATGGGTATGGCAGAGATCGCTCAGTTCTCACTCTGATAGACCAGCCCATCACCACATAACTAGAACCCAATTCTCTCAGCATCAGCTAGGAAAGGCCCTAGAAAGCTGCCTTTGGCGAGGGGATAGCTCCCTATTTAAACCCCTTTCGGGGTTGGGCACCTGCCAATATTGCTGTAGTTTATGATGATTGTTATACCTTGATGATTGTTATTCCTTGATGATTGTTATTCCTTGATGATTGTCTTTTCCCCCCTCCCCCATCCCCACACTTCACTGCCCATTCTCCCCCTCACTCCCCTTCACTCCCCTTCTCCATCTCACTGTCCTTCTCCATTTCACTGTCCACCTCACTCCCCTTCTCCACCTCACTATTCTTCTCCATCTCACTGTCCTTCTCCATCTCACTGTCCTTCTCCATTGCACTGTTCTCTTCCATCTCACTTTCCTTCTCCACCTCACTTTTTTTCTCCATCTCACTGTTCTTCTCCATCTCACTGTTCTTCTCCATCTTACTGTTCTTCTCCATCTCACTGTCCTTCTCCATTGCACTGTTCTCTTCCATCTCACTGTCCTTCTCAACCTCACTCCCCTTCTCCACCTCACTCCCCTTCTCCACCTCACTGTCCTTCTCCATCACACTGTTCTTCGCCACCGAGCGAGGGGAAACTTTTATGCCAAACCCTAACCCTTGTGCTGGGTCGGCGATCGACGGATCGACGGCCCTTAACCCTTCAACCCCGGGTGGTACTACCATTATGTTTTGCCCCCAGGAACCCGGGTGGTACAACATTGTACCATTGCTTGAAAGCCTGTGAGCTTCGTGTGCGAGGCGTCGGTCCGACGCATGTAAACAACAGCCGGCTGGACCGACGCCCCGCATCTCCGGCCACAAGAAGGAGAGCGTCGCTTGTTCGTGTGTGCCTGTATGTTGTTGTTAAGTATCGAAAAGTAGTGTAAAGTGGCTGTTTTGGCCATAAAGTTATCTCCAATGAAATCATCACAAATCAAGCACTTGACTTAGAGAGCTCTACTTAACGCCATTCTACAGGTAAATAACACAGCTACGCTTGGGGATGCGCGGGAATGCGGGAAGCAGTCAGCATAACAATGATACGGTAGCCTAGCCTAGAGGTTTTTCGGCCAAAACACCCGGATTTCGGGGAATATTTATGTAATGCGTAGCCGGGGCGGGAGGGTTAAGGTGCATTAGTCGGGGTGTATATCTGCAAGAATTCCTAGGGCGGTCGTCCCGTCCTCTAATTGTGGCTCCATGGTGGGTTTGGAATCTGACTCAGATGAATTTAGAAATATTCGTCCTATGGAATCTAAAACTGCCCCCTCTGACGCCGACCCCTGCGAGAAATTGGACTGCCTCAAGGACCCTTCCCCTGCTGCCAACAGTGCCGGAGTTCCCCACTCAGGCATGGCACCCACAGACCTTGGCAAACCTCCTAAGGATACTGTGACGAATTCTCCATCGTCGGGTAGCGAGATCCATCAGGTGATCTCCCCGGCATCAATTCCTATGCACAGTACTGCCTCTGTGATCAATAATAGTGATGACAACCCCACAGTCTCGACTTTAACTTCTAAATTACCAGATTATGATTCTAGCCTTAGCCTCCCTCTTCATTCCGTTGACAACCTTAATGAAGAACCTCGCATGCCCTCAGCTGACACCCCTACGGATGCTTCTTGCATCCCTGACCCGTCTGTGACTCCATCTGTTACCATCTTCCCTCCGAATGCAGGATCTCCTACCTCAATTAAACCTGCTTCTGTACCTCCACGATCTCAACGGGCCATTAATGCAGGTACAGGAAAAGACCTTGCTGGTATTTCCTCTGCCATTCACACGCTTCAACCGTTCGTACCTTCGCATAACCGACAAAGGCGTAAACGTAACACGTATACCCCTGCTTCGAAGGACACTTATAACGCTATGTTCAGTCCCCCTGATTGGTCACGGTTTTTCACGGTCTCTGGTGAACCTATGGATGATTTCAGTCTATACGATACTCTCGCACAAGATATTGGTGACTTCACCATGCATGCTGTTGGATCGGCCAAGCGCATGATTGAGGTGAAAACACAGGAGCAATCGGAAGCCTTACAAGCCTACCTCGACACCCCCAACGACAGATACACAGGTAAACCAGATGAATACCTGAATCAGTGTACTGGCACGGTTGTGCTCCCTTCCGACTTCGAATTTGCAGATCAGAGCTTTACAGACTCAACCAATCGTATCTTAAAATGATTGCAAAGAACTGACCCCACTGTTGTTAAAGTTGACACTTATACTGCTCCTCAGCGTGGAAATCGGCCCCCACTACGCATTGTCAAAATCTATTTTAAGCGCCATGACCTCCCTATGCATGTCCGTCTTGCAGGTCGCCAACTGCAGGTACGAAGGTATGTTAACAAGCCGAGACAATGCACAAATTGCTGGAAGCTTGGGCATTCAACCTCACGGTGTCGGGCTCTCAATGCTCGTTGCTTAAATTGCGGCTCAGAACAACATGCTCTCAACAATTGTCAAGCCAGCGCCCCGTTGTGCAAATTGTGACGGGTCCCACAAAGCCAATGACAGAACATGCCCGCACTTTGCGTTTCATCGTGACGTATTACACTTACAGGCCACAAAAGGACTCCCCTTCCGGTCTGCTGCAGCACAATTAAGGCAGGAAGGTAAATCTCCTCCATATCGACGGTATGAATCAACTACACCCGCTGACTCCTCTGACCACCAGCGTCCAGAGCAGCCTCCGGCACCACCTATTAGCCCACAACATTACCCCACCAATGATACCTTCCGTTTAGTTCACCTTAACTCCCCGGACCTATCCACCTCTAACAGGTTCGAGGGATTTACTAACTTGACCGATGATACTGAGTTTTGGAACATGACTGCCGAAGAGAACCTCATGGGATGTAACACAGTACCAGATATAGAGACTTCTCCCCAATCTCGCTCCACCCAGTCGCAGCCTCGGAAAAAGCGTAAGGTTGCAAGTCCTATCCGGTCATTATCCCGGACCTCGAACCTCAGTTCCACCACACAGAAGTGGGTTATGCCTACCCACGATCCGGACTGTGGCTGCCATAACTGCGGCCGATTCTTTCTACTTCAGCACAAGACTTCTACCCGTACAGTACTCACCGAACATCTTCACAAATTTCTTTCCAAGCGAGCTCCAGCGGAAGATGCTCAAATTCACCCGACTCCTTGTTATTGTGTCACCCATATTTGTGAATCTGATTCTACGCCCAAGGACTTGATGCAGAGAATCCTGAAGGACAATAACCTGTTGGATTCTGACTTGACTAATATAGAGCTATCACAATCCCGATTTGATGTTCACCAACCTCCTGTCAATGTGCGTACCACCCTCACCACGCCTGATCCTCCCTGTAACCTTGAGCGACATGTTCCGTTAGCCGCTCCCCACTGCCCAGATCCCGATGCTCCCAAACCTAGAGACATTTCCCCACAAACTCCTGCTAACCCTACGACACCATCATCTGACGAACCTTCGATAAAGACTCATCATACCCCGAGCCCCTCACATTCTCCTGTATTGATATGTCACACCAATATCCCACCTGACAAATGTGGATGTCCAATTTGTTTCCGTAATTACATCACACCCCATATCTGTGCCACGGATCCCTGCCTCCTTGCTCGGACGCAGGAATTTGTCACCACACGTACACTTCCCCTAACCCTGATGAAGATGTTACCTCCGCTTATCTATTTATGAACACTCTGCGCCAAAAACTCCTCCACTGCCCCACCCTTGTTCCTAAACTAGTCACACAATTCACAGCTATTTCTGAAAAATTTACAGACCTTACATCTACCCCTTCACCTCCATCCACACAACCCTCTCCACACTCACAACCTTTACCAGACTCTCTTCAAGAGACCTCTATTGTCGATGACTCTGGCAATCCTATTCTTGATGGCATATAACATTTTGCAATGGAATATAAACGGATACCAAACTCGCCTCCGTATGGGAGAATTACAACAATTACTTAAATTATATTCACCATTATGCATTTGCCTCCAACATGTAGGCAATTTTGTTGTACCCCCCAGGCATTATACTGTTGCTGCTAGCTCCCCTATAACCCCTTCACATCTCCGAACGGCCATCCTTGTGCACTATAAGTGCGTATTTGTTCCTGTCACCCTTGACCCCAACCCTTTTCAAACAACTGCCGTCTCCATTTCATTACCAAACCTTCCTTCCTTGACTGTTTGCTCCTCCTACAATCAACCCTCCTGTCATTACAATACTTCAGACCTTCATCAACTAGTACAACAACTGACCCCACCGTACCTTATTCTGGGCGACTTTAACGCACACTCTCCCCTTTGGGGCAACCCAAACACAGACATCCCAGGCGATAAAATTGAAAAATAACTCCTTCATTCTACTCTTTGTTGTCTCAACTTTGACACCCCCACCTACAGATCTGCTACCCACTGTACATTTTCCGCTGTTGATCTTTCCTTTGCCTCAGATGACGCAGCTCCCCTATTTGACTGGTCAGTTTTACAGGATCGCTTCTCCAGCGACCACTACCCTATACTCCTTAAGTATTTGTGCCCTGCATCCTCCCCTCAAATATCGAGTTATAATCTCTCTAAAGCCGATTGGACGTCTTATACGCACTCCTCTGCAGACGTTTCGGACTTCTCCCCTACCTCTTCCCCTGCACACAATTTTGATTATTTTTCGTCCTTCCTGAACTCCATTGCTCGCCCTCATATCCCGCTTACCTCCTCGCTGACGCACCCTCGCCAGGTCCCTTGGTGGACGCCCACTCTAGCCCAAATGATAAAATTCAAGCATCGTGTGGAACGCCTTCTTAAGCGTCTGAGTGTTAGGCAGCGGCGTTTAAAGACTGTTTCCCCCGACTTTTTTCCACTAATCGTTACTTTGACCTTATAACCATCACTATTGAAAAAATTGCCCTTAAAACGTTCTATAACAAGATCTGTGCAGTTGTCAAACGCAGTATCCTTGACAACAAGATACTTTCATGGCGATCATATATCTCGTCCTTCAATTCCCGCACCCCTCTCTCTACTTTATGGAAAAAGTTTCGCAGTATCAACGGACGCACAGTACGGCCTCCACTCTCTCCACTCAAAGACCCTGCCTCAGACTCGCTTACACATGACCCCCTTGACATCGCTGCCATACATGCCAAACATTTCTGTCTCGTCAGCTCAGACCAGTCATTGCCTCGTCAATTTCTTCGTTATAAATGTATGGAGGAATCTCGCCCGCTATCTTTTCATAGCGGGAAAACACATGAATATAACACCCCTTTTTCAATTCCGGAATTGCGACACGCGCTCGACCTGTGTACAGACACTACTCCTGGCCCGGATGGATTCTCGTACGCTCTCATCCGTCACCTCCATCCACGTGCGCTACAACATCTTTTACAACTGTACAATCAGTTTTGGATAAGTAACTACTTCCCACCGTCTTGGCGGCATGCTTACACTATACCCGTACCAAAGCCTGGAAAAGATCATAGTCTTCCCACAAATTACAGACCGATTGTGCTTACCTCATGCCGCTGCAAATTAATGGAAAAAATGATCAATCCTCGACTTTTACATTACGCTGAGTCACATGCCCTCCTATCCCCATATCAGAATGGTTCCCGCCCTGGCCGTTCTACACTGCACTCACTTATTCGCCTTGAACACCAAATACGTGATGGGTTCTCCAAGAACCAACCCACAGTGGCAATATTTTTTGACATTGCTAAGGCTTATGACACAACATGGAGACACAGGATTTTAAAAATTTTACACGATTCTGGCATGCGGGGTCCTCTTCCCTGCTTTTTACAAAATTATCTCTCTAACCGTACATTCCAGGTCAAAAATAATGGTCTCCTATCGGACATTATGTCACAAATTAATGGAATACCACAAGGATGTGCCCTTAGCAGCTTACTCTTTATTATGGCGATCAATAGTGTCATACGCAGCCTCCCACCTGAAATATCGTATAGCTTGTATGTGGACGACTTCGCAATATATTATACTTCTCCCAGTCTGACTCACATACAACGGCGTCTCAACATTGCTCTAAAATCCATCCACTCTTGGGCATCCACTGCTGGTTTTCAATTTTCTGCTGAAAAGACTAACGCCGTTGTATTCTATAGAAATGTTCGACATTTACGTAAACAGTCCATTACTCTCACCATGGGACATTCTAATATTCAGATCCTTCCACATACCAGGTTCCTTGGTTTAATCTTTGATACTCACCTCAATTGGAAGAGTCACATTGCCTGCTTAAAGGCACGTTGCCTCCAGAGAATGAATGTTCTGAAAACAGTCGCACGATTTGGGCATCCGCATTAGCATTCCGTTCCTCTCGTGTCTCCAATATCCTATGTGAGGCTGGGACCTTACCTCTAGCCTACCACCGTCGATTAGTCCTCATGCGTATGGCTGTTCGCCTCCGTCATGACCCAACTCTACTAGAACTATTCCATTCCACAGATAACTATCGTTCAACCATTCCAGTGCCATTCCCAATATTGTCTCGCCAATTGCTCTCCACTTACAGTATCACCGTTCCTCCCATAACTCCCCCTCCTAGTCACATCACTCCGTGGACCCTAAAACACCCTACAGTTTGCTTTCACTTAGCGGATCAACTTGATGCCCAAGCCCCATCTCAATGTCGACATCTCGCTTTACAACATCTTGATGATCACATCCCGGCTGTTTTCATTTACACCGATGGCTCGAAAACTGCGGATGCCGTGGGTTGCGCTGCAGTCTCAGACCATGGCTTGTCTCAAAGTACCTTACACCATCACTCCACGGTTTTCACTGCTGAATTATGGGCTATTCAAGGTGCTTTAAGCACCATCTCTTCATTGTCGAGGAACTCTCCACGGGTCGTTATCAGTAGTGACTCAAAGAGTGCACTGCAAGCCTTATGTGTATTTGACCCCAAGGACCCATTGGTCAAGACTATCATCCACACAATACACAAATTACAGTGCGCTAATCGTTCCATCACACTGTGCTGGATCCCCGCGCATGTAGGAATTCCCGGGAATGAGCGTGCAGACTTCCTCGCTAAGCAAGCGTGTCATGGTACACCCTCTACTACTTTGCTGCGTTCGGAGGATATGCTCCCTGTCCTCCGTCGCCATGTTTATGACGCTTGGCGAGTTGAGTGGAGAGCGCAACCATTAACTGGCCACCTTCGCTCCATTAAGGATGACATACACTTGCGGCCCTCTTCAATTAATGGTTCACGTGCAGACCAAACCCTATTAACTAGATTACGTTTAGGCCACACACGCCTCACACATGGTTACCTGATGTCCACCCCTCGTGGTCAACCACCTGAATGCCAACATTGCCATACATCATTGACTGTTTTTCACTTTCTTTGTATTTGTCCTGTCTATGCATCTGAAAGACGGAGATTCTTGCTGAACACCTCATTACATGGCATCCACTCTGACTCAGTCTCTTTCAATTTCACCCCTATTCGTCACTTCCTGAGAGCGATAAATTTATACAATGACATATAACTACTGACATATACGTGACTTTAAACTCTGTACCACCTCCTCCACCACTAGCCTTGAGAGGGCCTAGGCTCAGTGGGCTAGTATAAAATAAAAGCATCATCAACAACAACAACAGCTGTACTGAGGGAGGTCGATGCAAGGGAGGAGGTCGATGCAACTGAGACTGAACTAGCAGCAGAGGAGGTTCGAGGTCTGGTTGCTATTGGCGTTGGAGTGAAGAAGGAACTAATCTTGCATTGCTTCTTGCTGTCCAGGTAGGCCTTCTGCATAGTAAAGCGGCCACTTCAAAGTGGCTCGTAGAGAAAAGTTAACTTATCATCCATTTCCTGCGACAGGTACTGTACTTAAGAATGGTATCAAATGAATCCAGGACACTGGCTCGGCTGACCTTTCCCTCACCATAGATAGAGGCATAGATAGAGGTAAAAGCATAATAATTTTTGGAGACATTGAAGAACATTTAGCAGATATGAGGGAGAGAAGGGGAAGGGATGAGGACAAAGTAAAGAAAATATTGGAGTGTCTAGACGAAGGCTGTGATTGGGGGAGAGAACTGGACGAAGTAAGACGGCTAGGAAGATATAAAAAGGGTGAGATGAGACCGATAAAAGCAGAGTTTAAATCTAGGTCAGTGGTTGAAGCATTAACCATTGTAAGCTGGAGGCTAAATAGTTGTACTGGAATGAACATTTAGGTGTGAAAAAGGACTTAAGCATAGAGGAAAGGGAAAAGTTGAGAGAAGTTCAAGCAAGGGCTGACGATGAAAATCGAAAATTGTCAGATGAGGAGAAAAGATTTTTTTTTTGGAGAGTAAAGGAAGGGAAACTAAAGAAGTGGTACACTCAGAGTCAGAAAGAACGGAAAATACGAGGAGAAATGAACAAGGAGACAGTGAGTCAGGTAGTGGATCAAATCGGGGACAAGGAGATAGTGAGGGAGGAGCAGGAGATAGACACAGTAAGTCAGGTAGTGGATCAAACCGAAGACAGAGAGATGGTGAGGGAGGAGCAGGGGATGGAGACGGTGAGTCAGGTAGTGGATCAGCCCGAGGACGGAGAGATGGTGAGGGAGGGGGGGGGGGGGAGGAGAATAGAACTAGTAGGGAATGTGGAGGTAGGTCAGGGAGGGGATGGAAGAGGAGGTGAACCTGATGGGAGGCAGGGAGGGAAGAGAAACAAGGAGGAGGATTCCAATATACTGTGCTACTACACTAATATAGATGGAATAAACAGTAAAAAAGGTAGAATTGGATGATATATTAAGAAAGGATCAACCACAGATAGTCTGTTTGACGGAGACAAGCTGAACCAGGACTTTGACAGCAATATAGTGTTTAGTGAAGGATATAATATATGGAGATATGATAGAAAGGGAAAAAGGGGAGGTGGAGTGGCAGTATTAGTTAAGAACCCTATGACAGCAAAGCAAGTGGAGTTAAATAATGACAAGGCAGAAATAATGGCAGTTGAACTCAATGATATAGAAGGAAAAAAGCTAGACATAGCAGTAGCTTACATGCCACCAAAGACCAGAGCATGGAGGGAGTTGGAGTTGTTGTTGTTATGGCTAATTTAGATAAGTGGACTGTATATTTGATATTGAATAAATATTAACCATATAGAAATATAATTACCTTTTGATGAACTCAGCTGGTGATTGGAGGATGGCGGAAATAGGCTAGATAACTGGAAGTGGTTAGTAAACAAAGTATGAAAAGAGGCTACAATAGGCTAGGATAGGCTAGATATTTACGTTAAGTTGTGCTAATTAACAAAGATGATGATGTAGTGACTATATGGAATATGAGATGAAAAGTGAAGCGAAAACACCTGGTGAAATAACTAGAAGAAAGAAGGCTTAGCGTGTGTAGCTGTGAGGGAGGGTGGTTGGAGAGTGAGCGAGCGCGTTATGTTCGTCTCTGTCGTGACATACCGCGCACGCGCATAACATATGGAAAATGTATCCCATCTTCTTTACAATGAGATACTTATAAACAATCTTAAATAATACACACATATATATATATATGGAAATTCTAAGCTTACAATACTTTCCCATACTATTATAGAATATATTCTACCCAATCCTGGAACGTTCGACCAAGGTTATGGAAGCGTTCAACTTAAGACTACGGAAAGATACGTAACGCTACATCAACCCAGATTACGTAACATCGAGACTGTTCATACTAGTTTGAGTACACTAAGTATGGACAGTTGTTGTTGTTCCCCAGGCTGCCTGGCCGAACAGCCCCAAGGTCCCGAGCAAGGCCAAGGCCATAGAGCACCCCCACAAAACCCTCCCTGCTTACCACTAACAAAACCCAGGTGACCGAAGCCACTCTAAGGCAGGGAGCTAAGGAGGGCGCGGAAACGCCCGGGAAACCAAAGCCCCACCCATGGCCCTGTGCCCCTCAGCAATTATGAAGGGAAAGTTGAGGGGCAAGGGGAAAATGTGACGCTTTGGCTCCCAATCTGCCAACTTTTAGGTTGGCAGTAGGGAGGTCGATCCACGGAAAAGATGCCGTCACTTGAGATCTAGAAGATATATAAGTAAAAGGAACAGTCAGAGTAAGCTATGGGTATGGCAGAGATCGCTCAGCTCTCACTCTGATAGACCAGCCCATCACCACATGACTAGAACCCAATCCTCTCAGCATCAGCTAGGAAAGGCCCTAGAAAGCCGCCTTTGGCGGGGGGATAGCTCCCCTACTTCAACTCCTTTCGGAGTTGGGCACCCGCCAAAGCAAGTAGCTTTTGTTGGAGTTTGAGGAGATGGTCGAGGATATGATTCAGTCGTTGAGAAGATTGCTTTTAAGGAAGAATCGATTGATCTTGGTAGGAGATTTCAACTGTAGTGAGGTTGATTGGGAATCGGGAGATGCAGGGCCAAATCAGAGATCTTGGGGAAGTCGGCTAGTGGAGTTGGTTACGGAAAATGTACTTGCACAACATGTGAAGGAAAATACAAAGAATGAGGGGTAATAACGAACCTTCTAAACTCGATCTGATTTTTACAAAGGATCCTCACGAAATTAGTGATATAAACTATCTATGTCCTGTAGGTAAAAGTGATCACCTATTACTAAAATGGAAGTTGACCTCGAGTAATGCCAATAGATTAGACAATAGCTACATAAATGACAGATTAAATTATAGTAAAGCTGATTATGTATCCTTGAAAAGATATTTAGAGGGAGTAGATTGGGATCTTATTTTGAAGGAACAGAACGTACAAGGTAAATATAGTAGATTCCTCGAAATTTATAGAGTAGGAACCAATCTGTTTGTCCCAAGATATAAAAATGCACACTTTAGTAAGCAGAAAGCTTGGTCTAATTTGAAATGCAAAGAGCTTTGGGTAGGCGTGATGCAGCTTGGGCTAGATTAAGAGAAGGAACACTGAGAGTAATCGGAATAAATATAAACAGGAGAGGAATAGATATGTTGACATAATTAGGCAAGTTTAAATGAACTATGAGAAGAAACATAGTAAGTAAATGTGAAAGTGATCCTAGATTATTTTATAAAATATATAAACAGTAAGTTGAAGGTAAAGAAACAAAATTACTAAATTAAGAGTTGATGCTAGGACGTATGAAAATGTATCGGACATGTGCGAGGTAATGAATAACAAATTGGGGTCAGTTTTTACTAGAGAGGAAGTTTTTGACGAACCACAGGCGGGAGTACTGGAGAGTGGTCTTAGTAAGATTGAAATAACTAGAGATGAGCTGTTATCTGCGATGAGAGGACTTGAAGTAAGGAAAGCTATGGGACCGGATGAAGTGTCTGCCTGGGTTTTAAAGGAGTGTGCAGAGCAATTAGTGGAGCCAGTGAGGGACATAATTCAAGCTTCCTTAGATAAAGGACAGGTTCCTGTTGAATGGAAAAGAGCTAATATCATTCCGATATACAAGAATGGAAACCCTGAGGACCCTCTAAACTATAGACCAGTTTCACTTACTAGTATTGTATGCAAGATTTGTGAAAAGCTAATTAGGAAGAGATGGATGAAAATGTTGGAGAGAAAGAAGATAATAACCCCAAAGCAATTTGGATTCAGAGAAGGGACATCTTGTGTTACCAGTTTGCTATGTTATTACAGTAGGGTGATAGATGTACTCCAAGAAAGAGGCGGATGGGTGGACTGCGTCTACTTAGACCTTTCCAAAGCATTCGATAAGGTACCACATAAGAGATTGTTATCTAAGCTTGAGACGCTAGGATGTGTCAGGGGGAGTTTGCTGAAATGGATGGAGAGCTATTTAACAGATAGGGAAATGAGGACCAACATTAGAGGAACTTACTCATCGTGGCGGAAGGTTGAGAGTGGTGTGCCGCAGGGATCTGTGTTGGCGCCTCTCATGTTCCTTATGTACGTGAATGACCTGCCGATAGGCATAAACTCCTACATGTCAATGTTTGCAGATGACGTAAAAATTATGAGACAAATAACAAATAAAAGTAGTTGTGAGGAGCTGCAAGGGGATTTAGATAAAATATACGAATGGAGCACCAAGTGGAAAATGAAATTTAATATAAGTAAATGCCATGTGTTAAATATGGGAAGAAGTGTGAATAGACCAAATTGGGAGTACAGGATGGGAGATAATATAATTAGCAAGGCCGAAAAAGAAAAGGATTTAGGGTTGATTATACAAGATAATTTGTCGCCAGAGAAACATATTAACAAGCTCTTTAGCGGAATGTATGCAATGGCCGGGAATATGAAAGTTGCTCTGAACTACTTGGATGAGACCATGGTAGCGAAAATTATGAAGAGTATGATTAGACCAAGATTGGAGTATGCAGCAGTGGTGTGGTCCCCGCATCTAAAGAAGCATATTCACAAGTTAGAAAGAATCCAGAGAGCAGTTACTAGATTGGTTCCAAGTCTCAGAGGACTGCCATATGAAGGGAGGCTAGACAAATTAAATATACCGAGTCTAAAAGAGAGGAGAGAGAGGGGAGACATGATAATGATGTACAAATGCACCCGGGGGCTGGAGAGGCTGGATAGGGAGGATATATTAATTATGGATACAGGAATAACTAGAGGCCACAGCTACAAAGTAAAAAGACCTACCTGCAAGAACGATATCAGGAAGTTTAGCTTCCCCTATAGATGTATTGACAAATGGAATGGGCTGGAGGAGGAGGTGGTAGGGGCAAGGAATATCCATATTTTAAAGAAAAAATTGGATAAAAAGTAGACTGAGAGACGGGACAACACGAGCTTAGCTCAACTCCTGTAAACTACAATTAGGTAAATTAGGTAAAATACCAGTTTCTGCTGCTTATTCGTCTTCGTCTGGCTCCTCCTCTACAGAGCCACCGAGCACCTCTGCAGCAATTTCTTCATCAGTCCTGTGTTCATGGCCTGGTAGATCGACATCTTGCTGTATCCAGTCCTCCACCTCTGCCTCTGGAAGGTCACCCTGGTTGGCCTGCTGGAGTAGGTTGCGAAAATCCCCTTCCTCGAACCCAATGAACCCATTATCGTTGGTTTTGGGGATATCAAGCAGCTAACACCATCCGTTCTTGAGAGTGTTAACACCTTACGAGCGGCCTATGCGGTTTATTTATATGTACCGCCCAGCGGGGTGTTTTTAGCCAAAATAGGGCTGTTTACGTGATCATTTTCATGCCTAAATAAGACCCAGAACGTAAAACAAGTACCTATCCCTGAAAGGGCATAAACAGAGCTTTCGAATGACACCATAACGATCCTTTTATGATGGCTAGTTTTCTTGCAATAACCGTGCAACGCGAGTGCAAAAAGCATGTAATTAGCCACTTTCCCGATACAATTCCTTATATAGCGAGTGAGAGAGGGAGGAGGGAGCTGGGATTCGTGTCAGTATGTTCGCCGCGGTGGTCTGGAGCAGTCATACGCTCGCTACTCTCCTGCCACCACTTGTCTCTCTCTCTCAGCAACATTACGTGCTGAAATTGCCACTCGAGTTATGTCGAGCGCCGCCACATAGTCCAGCATTATTTAACTCGACTTATGTGGTGAGCCGCTAATTAAGGGTTAAAGGAGACTTCTTTCCAAGCTTCGGCCCAGTTGTAGATGAAGTGACGGAGGGTGTACTTCTTTAAATTTTTCAGTGTTTTCTTGCCTCGTTCGTCCACGTAGCCCTCCTCGTTCATCCCATCCTCAACTATCACAAGACACTGTTCTAGAAATTTCCTCTTGTATCGCCTCTTACAACTCTCGATGATACCCTGGTCCATGGGCTGGATAACACTGGTTGTGTTAGGGGGCAAATACATGGTTTTTATTTTAACATTCGAGCTCTCCAACTTAGAGGTACACGGGTGTGCAGGTGCGTTATCCAGCAGGAGGATTGCAATGGCATCGTTAGGGATACCATAGATCCTATGCTGGAAAGATCGAATTGAAGGAACAAAACGTCCATGAAACACCTCCTCTGTGATGCGCTGGTTGAACCAAGCACTCTTGGCCCCCATAGTAATCCACAGGCAGCTGGTTTGTCTTCAGTAAATCCTTCAAGATTCTTGGTTTCTGTGATTTTCCTACAACAGTTGGTGTGAGGCGGTGATTCCCGTCAGCGTTGGCGCAACATAACACAGAAATGCGCTCCTTCACAGTCATGTCCGGGAGTCGACGTCAACTCGTGGTACGCGTGGGTCTTAGTAGGAAGGGACCGCCAGTACAGTCCGGTTTCATCTCCATTGTAGAGCTGGAATAACTGTACATGTTCATCGGTCATAATCTTCTTAAGGTGCTCAGTGAAAGGACCGATCGCAGCTGTGTCAGCACTCAGGATCTCGCCACAAACACTCCTGTTAGACAGGCCATGGCGCTTCCTAAATCGCCACAGCCAACCTTCACTACACTTGAAATTGGGGTGATTAAGATGCGAGCAAGTCTCTCTGCGGTATGCTGTATCTCTATCCCTCGAACTGGCACACCTTCTGCTCGTAACTGCTGGTACCACTTGATGACTGCTGCGTCGATATCCGGGAAAGGCAACTTAGCTTTCCGGAATATCTTGGAAGAGGCTGGGCCATGAAGAAGGGCGGCGCCATGCTGTCGGATCTTTTCCTTATCGCGTATGAAATCGTACACAGTAGACTTCCCAAGCCCATACTTCTCTTGTAAGGCTTTGGCTCTCATACCGCCATCCAAGTCCTTATAGTCTGGGATCCAAGGCCTGGAAATGTGTTAAAAAGTTATTTTGAAGTGACACCCCTGCTATAAAATGTTTGACACCAGAAAAGTGACTTTAGCAAGGTAGTTTGGATTGCGCGAATTCTGTAGGGACGTTTTTTTAACATGGGGCGTCAACTGTAAAAACCAAGAAATTTAGGGGTAGGGGAAATTCAATTGACCATATATCCCATAATACAGGGGTGAGTGCAACAAATTACCACTCATTCTTTTTGTTATAAAGTTGGCTTTTATATGAAACATGATTCAATGTGATTGGACAATCCATGAGGTCAGCAGAGGTCAAAAGGTCACAGAAAGTGGGTTAAGCAGAAAATTTAGCTCCTTTATCTAATAATTCAAATTTTTCCTACTTTAAGCTTGATATATCCAGATTTTCACACCCAAAATATGTTCTTTGCATCCCTCTAATGTTTTTGGGAAAGGAATGTCACATTTGAATTAACCTTGAATTAAACGATCTATATTGGCAAGCAGTAGTGAGCCTACACATTAGTATGACAATCTTTTAGACTCGCTTCACTTGCTAGTTTGTCTATGATTGTAGGGTATTGGATGGCTCCTTCAGCTATATTATGTAGGCTAGCTATCCCTCGCCTATATTGATCGTAATAGTGATGGTTTACTGTAGTGGTTGATGCTTTTCATCTTTTGTGTGGTGCTAGGGAGGGTGGTTGCATTTTCTCTGGGACTGTAGAAATATTAAGGGTAGCTACATTATTAATTTTATTCCATTTGTGGATTGTATGAAGTCTTAAAGTGGCTTTTTATTTCCTACAGGTGCTGACCCCTGGCGTATATAGATGGAACCGGTGGCTGTGATAGCAGGCAAAGGAAACAAACGCCAACTCTCTACTCGTGAAAGTGATTATTCGAAATGTATCGACTGTCAAACTACAACAGATGATCAGGGACCTCTGTATAACCTGACGAAGAGAGGGTTCACAACATTCAAGAACGCGGTGGAAATAAGGAAGGATGACGTTTACAGCAGACTGTGGGACGATCTGCAGAATCAGGACCAATTCCTTTCAAAAGGACCAATGTGTCACGAAAAATGCCGCAGTAGTTACACCCTCAAACGGACTTTGGACAATCTAGTATCCGCCAAATGGTTTAAAGCCAAGCAAGGAGAAACATCAGGTGAACGGAAGGGCAGGAGGAGTTTAACGGTCTTTAAGGCAGTGTGTTTCCTGTGTAAAAGGGAACGCGATTCCAAAGGCTATAGGACATTAACTTTAGTCAGTACAGTTGACAGGCAGAAGTCAATCCATAATAAGGCAAAGGAGTTGAGGGATGAGGCGGTCCTTTTGAAAATTGAGGGCCATGGTGATTATTGTCTTGACCTCATAGCTAACGATTTCCGCTATCACTTGAGGTGTATGAACAATTTCATGAACAGACGATGTAAAGCTTCGGAACAGACATGTGACAGTAAAGGTGTCACTGAATATGACAAAGTCTTCCAAACGCTTGTTTCAGAAATTTCACCTGGACTTCTTATTAACAAGCATGTCTACCACCTTGGCCAGCTGACCAATAGATTTACGGAACTTCTCTCACAACAGGGTGTAGTCAGTAAGAAACCCTACAGAACTGATAGGTTGAAAAAGCGATTGTTGAAGCACTTTGAGTCTGACATTCAGGTCATCACATTGAAGGGTAGAGATACTTTAATATGTGCATCTTCTTTGACCGTCAAAGAGCTCTGTGATGAAGTAGTCTCTCTGCAGACTGAATTAGATGAGTGTGAGCTTCTTCCAGATGACAAGGAAGAGGAGGTACTGCTCCCAAATGTGTCAAACAGTTCATACCACGTGGCAAAACACTTGAGGGCTGAAGTGAAAACATTCGGAAAGGTAGGGTGTGCAACCCCGGTCAGTGATGAAATTGAAATATCATATGAAGGTGCCTCTAGTCAAGTACCGGTCGACTTGTACAATCACTTGGCGTGGTTACTAACAGAGGGAGATGAGTGTCTCGGTGAAGATGGCAAAGTCCAGCTTACCAAAGATGATGAAGAGAAGGTACTGAATTTGGCACAGGACATTGTAGGATGTCTTAGCAGGCAGCCACTTCCCAAACACATCGGTGTTGCCCTACATATTCTAAAGGAAACACGTAGTAATAACCTTGTGACAATGATTAACAAATTGGACACTGCATTAGTTATCCCACTGCTCAGCGACACATCACAACAGATAGAAACATTCGCCACGCATCTGAAGAAAAGTAAGAAAAAGATGGACACTGTGAAAGAAGTCATCAGAGAGGAGAGTGCAGTGACAAGGGCACTTTGTTTCGCACAGAACCTGAGTGATGAGGCACGGACTGAGGCATTTAGTTACGAATGGCTTGAGTACCCTCCCTCGTTGTTTGAGCCAGAGAAGAATGGATTTTCCATGCGGAAAGGTTGCAAATCCAACTATCTATCCACTCTACAGGTAGAGGTTGCCGACTCATGGGAACCGTTAAAAGAGTTTCCTCCTTTTGCATCTGATGCAGTTTATGTAGTCGATGCAATGGCATTCATCCAGCGGTTCAACACACTTGGTTCGAGTACATTTGGCCAACTTCAGGAAAGGTACAGGAACAAACTCTTGAACATGAAACCCAGACATTGCACTGAAGTGCATTTCGTGGGCGATCAATATGATTTTGGGTTAAAGAGTCTAAAAGGGGATGAACGCCAGAGACGGGAGTCAAATACCAACTTGCCAGAGTATGTTCCAGCGGACAGCATGAAAATCCCTGATTGGAAGACATTCCTGTCAAACCCTTGTAACAAGACTAATCTGCTGTCGTATCTTGCTTCACGTTGGTCCCAGGAGTCATCCTGGCCTGATGGCTTCTGCTTGGTCCTCGGGGTCAACGCCCAGGCAACTCGTGTGACGCAGATGGAACATACCAATGTTGATGAGCTGTACTGCCCTAACCACGAGGAGGCGGACACCAAAATCTTTGCTCACATTGCTAGCTGTGATGACAACAGCGTAGTTGTCATTCAGGCTACAGATACAGATATCATCGTCTTGTCAATGTATCATTTCCCTCGGTTGCCAAACGTTGTTGAGTTATGGGTGGAAAAGGATGATCTGTTCTTCCCCATCCATGACTTGGTGAATGAGTTGGCCAAAGCAGTTGGAAAGGACGTGTTGGCACTCACAGACACACTGCTCATCTCATACATTCTGTCAGGTTGTGATTCGGTGAGCTATCCTTTCAAACGGGATAGGAAGAGAACAGTGAAAGTCGCACTCCAGCATGTTGACAAACAGCCAGCGTTGTCCAATTTCATCCGACATGAATCCGGACCTTCTGCACATGATCAGGTGATAACTGAAGCACGAAGCTTCTTTTGTGATCTCTACGGCAAGCCAGGGTATTCATCCCTGGATAAGCTCCGCGCCCACTTGTTTGCATCTAGCAAACTAGATCTGCGCTCCCTTCCTCCAACAGAAGATGCTTGTCACTTCCACGTTCTCAGGAGCCTTTGTCAGATCAGCTTATACAAGCAAGCTTCACTCAGCAATCCAGTGCTTCTTCCACCTGAAGAGTATGGCATGAGTGTGGATGGTGACAGGTTAATTCCTGTCATGAAGAGCAAGCCATCAAAGCCTTCTGCTGCGAAGTTGAAGTACTGCAAATGCAAGAAGAAACCGAACTGCCTGAGGAATTGCCCTTGTGCGAAAGCTGGAGTACCATGCATCATTGCATGTGCCTGCAATGGCGACAGAGAAAAATGTGGACGGCTTCTGACTGATGACAGTGATGATGATGAGTAAATAGAGCTAATGACACTTTTCCAGACAGTATGTGGTATGACTTGTCATTTTAAAACATGTTTAAGAGTACCGTGCAAATAGGTAGTGTGAATGCCCGATTTTGGTGATTTTTTTGAATTTATGCAAATCTAAAGTGACATACATGCCAGTAAGTTAAGTTCAGTCTGGGCATTCCCTTCCCCAAAACATCAGAGGGTACAAACAACATGTTTTGGGTGTAAAAAATTGGATACATTGAGCTTGAAGTAGGAAAAATTTGAATTATTTAATAAAGGAGCTAAATTTTCAGCTTAACCCACTTTCCGTGACCTTACAATGCTAAAAATCGCATTAAGGACCTGGTCCTCGAACAAGTGTGTAACACTGACAATCCCAATGGGATCTTCAACCTAGCTAGGCGAGTTAAAAATGACAGTAGGGATATTATAGGTGAACAGTGTGTTAGAAATGATAATGGGAAGATTGTGTATGCAGAAAATGAAATCAGAGAAGCAGGGAAGGTACACTATGAACAATTGCTAAATGTAGAGTTTGAATGGGATAAGGAACAGCTTAGTATCGAAAAACCAATATCTGGGCCCCCTCCTTTGATAGCACCAGCTGTAGTGAGCGACGCAATCAATAAAATGAAGGACGGTAAAGCTCCAGGTTGCTCCGACATTGTCGCTGAGATGATAAACGCCTCAGGGGAGATTGGTGTAAACTTAGTCACTGAGTTGATAAACACCATTATTAAAGATGAGAAAATCCCAGAGGATTGGCTCAAAAGTGTAATAGTAAATATATACAAAGGAAAAGGGGATGCGCTAGATAGAGGAAATTATAGGGGCCTGAAAATGCTTAACCAAATCATGAAGGTCTGTGAGAGAGTCCTTGAGGGTTTGATCCTGCAAAGCATCTCTATTGATGATATGCAGTTTGGTTTTATGCCAGGACGTGGTACAACCGATGCTATCTTCATAGTCAGGCAGATACAGGAAAGATACTTACTAAAAGGCAGGGATCTTTACTTTGTGTTTGTAGACCAGGAGAAGGCCTTTGATAGGGTGCCTAGAGATGTTGTGCAGTGGGCTATGAGGAAATTTGGTGTGGAAGAGTGGCTGGTGCGTGTGATAATGAAGATGTATGAGAATTCGCGAAGTGCGGTGAGGGTGATGGGTGTACTGAGTGATGAGTTCGCAGTCCGTGTTGGAGTCCATCAGGGTTCAGTGTTAAGCCCCCTCCTCTTTATTATGGTCTTGGAGGCACTGTTTAGAGTTTTTAGAGGCGGACTCCCGTTGGAACTGTTTTATGCAGACGATTTAGTCCTAATAGCTGACAGTATGCAGGATGCTGAGGCCAAATTCAGAGAGTGGAGAGAGGGCATGGCGAGCAAGGGTTTAAGAGTCAATATTAACAAAACCAAGGTTATGCATTGTAGATTGAGACGAGGCAATGTGGAAAAGAGCGGTGCATACCCATATGCAGTGTGTGGAAAGGGAGTGGGCGTTAACTCAATTCAATGTAGCATCTGTCGATGTTGGGTACACCATGGGAGTAAGCGCTGTAGTAGAATAAAGGGGCCCCTGCCAAAGGATAAGTCAGAAATAGAGAAATTTGAGTGCGTAGTGTGCAAAGGCGAGCTTGTGTTAAGTGATGATCCTGTGGCTGTGAATTTTGGAAGGGAGTCTTTGGAGCTGGTGAACAAGTTTTGTTACCTAGGAGATACCATATCTGCCGGTGGTGGGGCCGAGGCTGCCACTGTTGCTAGAATTAGGTGTGGCTGGGGGAAGTTCAGAGAATTGATGCCAATCCTGACCATGAAAAGAATGCCTTTCGCCCTGAAGGGAAAGGTGTATGCCTCATGTGTTAGAAGTGCATTGACGTATGCCTCAGAAACATGGGCCGTTAAAGTAGAGGATGTCAACAGAATGGAGCGTAATGAGATGAGAATGGTGAGATGGATGTGTGGGGCCAGGCTACAGGATAGAATAACAAATGTTGAGCTGAGGAGACGTTTAGGTATAAAGAGTATTAGCGAGGTGATGCGTACAAGTAGACTGGGATGGTATGGACATGTGGAAGGTATAGAGAGTATTAGCGAGGTGATGCGTACAAGTAGACTGGGATGGTATGGACATGTGGAGAGAATGGATGAAAAAAATTGGGTGAAAAAATGCAGGTCTGTGATTGTGGAGGGAGCTGCACCAAGGGGTGGACTGAGGAAGACCTGGGATCGGACTATACGTGCCGATCTCAAATCCAAGAACTTGACAAGTGAAGCAGCCCTTAACAGGGTTGCCTGGAACGCCGCCATTAGGACAAGAGACTGAAACTGCACTTATGTGTGGAACACTCAGTCTTAAAATTTGATGTATGTATGTTTTGACCCCTGCTGACCTCATGGATGGTCCAATCACGTTGAATCATGTTTCATATAAAAGCCAACTCCTGAGGTGAAGCTGAGCGGTCAGGCTATGGAGATCGTCAACTCTTTTAAGTATCTGGGCAGTGTGTTGAGTAAAGATGGGACTATGGATGAAGAAGTGCGGGAGAGGGTACAACAGGGGAAGAGGGTTGTAGGAACGTTAAAAGCAGTAACAAGATATAGGGTGGTCAGTATGGAAGTGAAGAAGTCCTTGCATGACAGTGTGGTAATCCCGACACTGACTTACGGAAGCGAAGCATGGACGTTGGTTGAGAGACTCAGACCAAGAGTGAGAGCAGTGGAAATGAATTACTTAACCCTTATTTAGCGGCGAGCAACATAAGTCGAGTTAAAATAAAGTACTATGTGGCGGCGCTCGACATAACTCGAGTGGCAATTTCAGCACGTAATGTGGCTGAGAGAGAGAGACAAGTGGTGGCAGGAGACTAGCGAGCGTATGACTGCCTCAGACCACCGCGGCGAACTACTGACACAAATCTCAGCTCCCTCCTCCCTCTCTCACTCGCTACATACTCAATTATGTACTGAAAGTACCGAATTACCTGCTTTTTGCACTCGCGTTGCACGGTTATTGCAAGAAAACTATCCATCATACAAGGATCGTTATGGTGTCATTCGAAAGCTCTGTTTATGCCCTTTCAGGGATAGGTACTTGTTTTACGTTCTGGGTCTTATTTAGGCATGAAAATGATCACGTAAACAGCCCTATTTTGGCTAAAAACACCCCGCTGTGCGGTACACATAAATAAACCGCATAGGCCGCTCGTAAGGTGTTAAGGAGTGCTTGCGGAGTTACATGGAGGGATAGACAGACTAATGAGGAAGTAAGAAGGTGTGGTGTGGAGGTAGATGTGCTGCAAAGTGTGAAAAGGAACAACTTGAGATGGTTCGGCCATATGGAACGTATGGAAAGCGAGAGAATGACTAAGAGGGTGTACGAGAGTGAGGTGGAGGGACAGAGAGGGAGAGGTAGACCGAATGAGAGGTGGAAGGATGGAGTGAGGAAGTACATGAACGAAGGCGGTGCTGGTTGGGGGGAGGGGCGTCGACTGACTGGGGACAGGTGCATGGGGGCGGTTCGTTCGTGGCCACCCCTTCGGGGATCACGGCGTCAGGCAATAGATAGATAGATAGATAACAAAAAGAATGAGTGGTAATTTGTTGCACCCACCCCTGTATTATGGGATATATGGTCAATTGAATATCCCCTACCCCTAAATTTCTTGGTTTTTACAGTTGACGCCCCATGTTAAAAAACGTCCCTACAGAATTCGCGCAATCCAAACTACCTTGCTAAAGTCACTTTTCTGGTGGCTAAGACCCCCACAGACATGATCTAGGGGTCAAACATTTTATAGCAGGGGTGTCACTTCAAAATCAAATTTTGAGGTCTCGGATCCCAGACTATTAAGCTTCTGCAGGTTCGTCTCCAGAGATACGGATGTCACTTTACGCTTCACTTTAGCCTTGGGAGGCATAATGGCTGACCAAGAGATACGGTGCGCACGAGAGAAACAAGAGTACTGGGGATGATGCAGGCGGGCGGGAGAGGAGGGTGAGTCTGGGTAAACAAAGGGTGGGTGGGACGGAGGATACGGGGTGGGGGGTGCATGCGGGGGAAGTGGTTGTTATGGAGATGCGCCGCGTGAGGGTATCCGCGGCTTGGGGATGACGCCACGGATATCTCAGAATTTTCTGATATGTTCCGAGTTGTGAGGTGACCGGTCCGACGGACCACTTGGGCCCTCGGAGTTTTACCCTTATATCTCTGAATTTCCGAGATATATTATAGGTTTGACTCCTGTAAGGAGATAAAGAAAACCTAATATTTAGTAGTGGCCCCGTAATCATTGACGAACATGCCTATTACATAAGGCATCCTCTTCAAACACTAATCCGCCGTAGTTTGAATCTACCGCGCAGAGCATTTAAAAACTGAGGAGCCTTCATCATGAGCGCACGCGACCTCACTCATGGCTTCAGTCATTATGAATTGGGTTCTCACTACGAAAAAACTTCGTAAAAAATAAAAAGAAAAAGAAAATAAGAATAACTATCCAATTAGCTTTCCATCATATCGTGGATGTACTTGTGTGGATTTCTGACCAGACGCTGATTCAGGCGTCATTCCTCCTTCACTGACATATCAAGTAAACCAAAATCCTTAATACATCAACGAATGGGAAGGGGATGGTCGGGAGGGCCCCAGTCGTCAATGATTACGGGGCCACTACTAAATATTAGGTTTTCTTTATCTCCTTACAGGAGTCAAACCTATAATTTATTAGTGGCCCCTCCATCATTGACGAACATGCCTGATATCTAAGACTGGAGGGGGACATTCGTAATCCTATCATAACTCTAGAAAAGCAGATAATAAAAACAACCACATAGTATTCTTACTTTTGAAAAATGTATTTAATACGGCGTAGGCCGGAAATATACAAGAAAAAGGGGTTCAGGCAGGTGCGTGCTTCAAAGAAGCCTGCCCGACAAAAATGGGTAACCCTGAAGATTCTGAACACAGATCTGTAGTTACAAAAGGCACCCCACTCAACGAGTGGTGACAAAAATAATAAGTTATAAGTTTATATGTGCACATCATAAACCCCAAAATACATGTGGAGATCAATTGCAAATGAACTCCATTGAACTAATATTACATTGCTTTCGCAGCTAAAACTACTATAACAACACCGTTGTTTTGTACTAAACCTTGTACTAGCACAATTTCTCGCAGAGAAATTTTCATATCACACTTTAACCTTAAATTGTATCACAGCTCTCATACTCCGGCGGGGTCTAGGGTGTCCTATGTCAACTGACTGCACCCCCCCCCCCTTCCGTGAAAGTAAACATAAGTGACTGCAGGGCCACCTAGACCCTCTGCCTTAAAGCTATACATGGTAAGGAAGGTTTGTCTAGAGCAACTGACAAGTATCTAGAGAGAAACGTATGATTAGACGCCCACAACTGTGTGGACGCAATATCTTCAACTGAAAAGTTTTTCAGGAAACGTAAAGAGGCCGCCCACTTGCGTAAATCGTGGGCACTACCCACAACGCCGGGATTACTCTCTTTAATGACTTCTACCAGAAGAGAGGCTAATCGCCGTTTAAGTAAGCGTTTACCCGTACTCGCTACCCATAAAGCACCTTGGGGGTTTTGAGGAGCTATTCTCAAATATTTGGTTAGAGCTTGCACTGGACATAAATTATGATGCACCTTTCCCCTTTTTAACGCCGGCACCGTGAACTCAGAAAACACGTGTGCACTATGCTCATTCTTGGCTACAAACGCCGGGGAGGGTGCAATGGAAATTGAATCATTAAGTCTACCAAACCTAAGACAATTAGGTGTGTTGCTCATCGCCGCCAGCTCAGACACTCTGTTTCCGGTGGCCAAAGCCAAAAGGAAAACTGCCTTCTTTAAGATTAAAGCAAAGTCTGCAGTATTTTGATACAGACGAGAATGAAGTAAAGACAAAGCTTTGTCCAGAGACCAAGTAGGCATGAGCTGACGGGGAGGTGGGCGGAGTTTAAAACACGCTCTCATAAATCCTGTTTCCTCCGCCACCGGTATGGATAGACCTGTAAGGTCGAAAAAGGGCACTCTAATCGCAGTTAAGTGATTCTTCAAAGTTACCACAGATAAACGTTTCTGCTCAAACAGATAGTTCAAGTAATTAAAAACCAATGCCACTGAGGGTACAGTTTGTTCCGTTCTAACAATCCAAGAAGTAAAAGCTTTCCAATGTGATTGATATTGTCGCTTAGTAGACTGAGTATATTGATTGAGCAATTTATTGGTCACATCCCTACCGTATGGTGCTAGCCACTTGGCCTCCTGAATGTCCATAATGCAAAAGTCAGCGAGGTCGCTAGGTTGCCAATCGTGTCTAAGTGGAAGTTCCCGACCGGGAGCGATACCGGGTCCGGGCACCACATTATTAATTGCTGGTACCACACCTGCGCCGGCCACAGGGGCGCGATTAGCGAGACTAAGCCTCGATAAACTCGTAGTTTGTTCACTACGTGGCACATTAGTGACGCATCTGGCGGCGGAAACAGATAGATGGAGCTCCATCTGTTCCAGTCTGTCACTAGGGCGTCTGGCCCCCCTGCCGGCGTTATCGCCCGGCGGGTGAGGTATAGAGGGAGCTTGTGAGTCTCCTCGGACGCAAAAAGATCCACTTGTGGATGGGAGAGCTCCGCAATCATTAGGTCGAAAATGGGTTGCTTGAGCTCCCATTCTACTGTCGTGCTCTGTCTCCGGGACAGAGCGTCTGCCCAGACGTTCGCTACGCCTGGGAGATAAGATGCGTGAAGATAAATATCTAGACTGCTGGCTAGAACAAAAATCTCTTCCGACACGAGTAGCAACTTCCTTGACCTCGTTGACCCTTGTTTCTGAATACAGTGAACTGCATTCAGATTGTCCATTCTGAAGGCCACCGACTTGCCCCGTAACGCCGGGCCGTGAGCCTGAAGGAAATACAAGGGGACTAGTAACTCTTTGACATTTATGTGAGAGATTTCTAAGTGGGACCAAAGTCCCTGACCCTGGTGCCCCTGATTTGACTGAAATCCCCACCCTATGGTGCCTGACGCATCCGTGTCTACCCATACCGTTGGAGGAGGAGAGGTCCATGACACGATTGAGTGCAATGTTTCCCTCTTCGCCCAGACTGCTAGTAAGGTGTGGATTAATTTTGGTATGGGCCATAATTTTCCCGCCGGTAAGAGTGGGAAATATTTGTTGCCTTCCAATATTAATCGTTTTACTTTCAACCGGCCCAACTTGACAGTTAGCTGAATCCAGTTGAGAGAGCCGACCAGAGACTCCCAGACTCTTCGTGTCGTAGTCAGACTGTGAAGAAACCTGAACAGTTTCCTGCGAAACCTGTTGCGATTGTCCACACTCTGACTCAGAGTGAGAGCGGCGGTGTCCCAGACCAGCCCTATCCACTGAATTACTCTTGAGGGAACAAGGTTTGACTTTACCAGATTTACCTTGAAGCCTAGAGTTTTGACATGATTTAAAATGATACTGACATGTTTTATGCATAATTGTTGTGTCTCTGCCACCACCAGCCAGTCGTCTAGATACCACAACACTCTGATTCCCTGTTTTAACAACGGCATCAGGGCTTGCCGGACTAGTTTCGTGAATAGTCGAGGTGCTAGGTTCAAACCGAACGGCATCCTCTGAAAAACAAAATTTTGGTGCCTGATCCTCAAGGCCAGAAACCTTTGAAATCTTTTGTTGACCGACACGTGCCAATAGGCGTCTGTCAGGTCTAGGAAACACATCCAGCCTCCCGGCGGAAGTGTTAGCCTGATTTGATGAACTGTTAACATTCTGAAAGACTCGTTGTAAATGTGAAGATTCAGATAAGACAGGTCTACGACCGGCCTCATCTGAACACTGTCCCGTTTGGGAACCAAAAAACAGTTTTGACGTGAATACAGGGTAATCTGGAGGGACCGGGATGATGACATTCTTGGCAATCATCTCCTGGACCAGCGACTCCACCTCTAATGAAACACAATTTGCCGTTGTCGGCTGACATAAGCGAGGTCGCCGGAGCCACTGCCAAGTGATGCCTTTGCGTGCCACCATCCGTGCCCAGGTTTTTAACGGCCATGCTTGGTGACACGTTCGGAACGACCCAGTTAGCAGACAAGGGTTCGCCGGCTGTACTTCCCTCGGTTCCTCCGGCCTTAAGATAGGCACTGGGAGTGAGAGAGACTTTAGTGTTTTGATGGTGGGTTTGGTGGTGTTGGACGCTTCGCCGGCTGGCTGGTGTGGGCCGAAGACTGGCCCTGCCCCGGCTTATACTGGCCGCGTCCTCTCTGTCCTGAAAACCCTCTCTGTCTATGCCTGTACTGACCCAGGGGGGATTGGGAGGACTTAGGCGGAAGCAAACGGCTTAGAACCCCCTGGCTGAGCTTTAGTAGGAGGCTTAGGTTTGGGGAAGTTAAATGCAGGTTTCTTAGCCTGTGCGGGACTGTGCTTCACGGCCTGTGCCATGTTAAACACTGTTCGCCATACATCAGGGGACATTAAAGAAGGAGTAAGTACTGGGGACATTACCACCTGGTTAGCAATGCGATCAGGCAGCTTGCGAACTAATGACATCCTAAGATCCTGTCGTGCTCGCACCGCCTCCAGTAAGGCTGTGCGTATGTCACCTAAGGATTGAATCGACGACTGAAGAATCAGACGCCGGGATAACTCAACTGATCTTCGAGCATCCGCGTCTGCGATTGCCTGAGTAGACCGGAGTAAAGACTTAGCCACCTGCTGAGAAACTATGTACTGTGAAAACAGGCGGAAAGCTTTTCCCCTTAGCCTAAATTCTCTGTCTAGGTGAGTAGGGGTAGGGGTAGTGAATGGGTCCTTTAGTTCACAAAGATTACTCTTAGGGGCAGCTAGAAAAGAAAATAAAGCTGACGGAACTCCGCCGGCAGAACCTACCGGCATGGAGAACCATGAATGTGTATCCTGAGGGATCTGGTGGGAAGATTTAGAAGTGAAAGTGGTTGCAAAGTTTTGAGCCTCTACCTCCCAATCCACCCAAGGTCCTGGTCCCAACTGTCCCACCTTCAACACTGGATTAGCTGTCCGTCTGTGACGGTCTGTAAATCTAGTTCAGGAGTAAGAGCCGACAGAGCCTTAATATCATTAAACCCATCCAGCTTAGACCAGTCTGAAAAAAGTTTTGAAGCTGAGGCAGGGGGTAAAGCAGGCTTAGATGCATAAACAAAATAATCCTGATGATAATAACTAGGTATAGCCTTGATATTTACGTCCAAAACATTACCCAAGGCATCCAATGCCCTTAATTTCTTTGACTTATTTCCCTGGATAAACCACTCACGTGGTACCGGGAGTTCCCCTGACAAGGTAGGCTGGGCAAGCTCTGGCTTAGAGGGGTTCAAAAGAACCCATGACTCGTCTGGCCCATAAAGCAGGGGCATAGCTACCTTTCTAAGAGGCGCTTTGTCTAGAGGGGGTGGATTAACATCCGTGATGACCCTGACATTTGACGTAGTGAATGCCGCCGTAGCTGGCTTAGAGCTCCCTACCGGTGACAGAGTAGGAGGGTTAGGAATCTTAGATAAATCGATTGACGTTATCAGAGGCCGTACCGCAGAACTTGTCAAGGGAGCCCCCAAGTCCATTGTGGGGTTTTCTCGTTGTTGACTAAAGAATTTAGATAGAGCATGAGTAAGTAACCCATCAATATCTTGTGCTGTAACAAACTGGTTAGATGCAGAACTTTCAGGTGAATCAGTATTATCATGGGCGGCGTCCAGGCCTGAGCCTGACCCTTGTCCTTCCCTATCTGAAATTATTGACACTTCATCTTGTTCCTCCCGATCCTCCTGAGAAGACCCCGCCGAGGCAGGGGCACCTTGTTTCCAAGATAAGTCAGGGATAGAGGATGGGGTCGCCGCGTCCCTGTGGACATCGGCTACTGTGTGACTCGTATGAGTCGGACGTGGATGGTCAGACCCTGGTTGAGCAAACCGCCAAACACCGAGGCTCTGGCCTACGCTCTCTTGAGAGTCTGAAACATTCTCAATTATTGAATTTCCTGAACTTTCCATTTCTAGGGTTAAAATATCAATAGGTAAATCTTGTTTAGGGACAGGCGCTTCACTATACTCTGAGGCTGTAACAGAAACATTTTCAGGTGTAGAGGTACGACGAGATGCACTAGACTTAGGAGAATGTCGAGAGGACTTCCTATGGGAATCCTTTTTGGAGGATTTGTGGCTACGGTGTGACCGCGAACTAGACCTAGATTTGGAAGAATCACCACCATGACCACTGGTGGAAGCTTCCGTCTTACTCTTCTTACTCGCCGGGGAAGAGGCACGACTTGAAGACTGCTGTCTGAGAGGTGACCTTGACCTCGATCTCGCCTGCGACGAGGAGGTGGCTGCCGGGGGAGTAGGCTCTCTCGGGCGTTTAGACGTATCCACAGACGATACAGAACCCTGGCTAGTCTCTGTCGGCTTAAAACCCGTTACTCTAGAGGTACGTTTAGGGGGAGGGTGCTCTGACAGCAACTTATCCCAAAGTGGGACGTTGTCACATTGAAGTGACTTATGTGCGACAATGGTAGTGTAGGCCGACATTTGTTGTCTGACCTCTCTCAACGCTACCGCCGCGGTCTTGTCATTGTCACACAGGACTTTATTGGCTAATTGGGAGCAAAAGGAACAATTAAGTGTAACCCAGAGACCCCTTGAACGGTCTAGACATTTAACACACCTTATGCAAAGGGTATGCGCAAAAATCGGGATACCCGCGCAAGTAGGGGTAATGCACAGGGCAAAAACTGGGGCCACAGTAGCCATGACAGAGACTGGTGTGAGGAAACTACCGCCGGGTCTGTATTGGTCCGCCGGAGCTCAGCTCTGGAAAAATAAAGAAAAATTTCCAGGAATTAATGCTCATAAGGTTAACCCAAGTGTTCGCATACAAGTGTTAATAACCCGCCGGTAACGGGATGCAAAGACACAGCTAACACATCTCGCTACGCGGCGGGGTGTAAAGAGGCTAAACAAATCTTTTTAGCTAAAGAACATGAAGAATACCCTCTGATATAATGGTCCAGTATGGCACTTATAGTCTGTAGGAGGTGGTGACTGTCTCAAGATTCAATTTTGTAACAAAGCCCCCCTCATAAAGACGCCGGCCCTTGAAATATTTTAGTAGAATAGCCCAGGGCAGGAATATACGAGATCTGATATTTTAACGAATTGTCCCAAAAGATCGTCGAAAAAATAGAAGGCGGCGATACTGAATGTATCACCAAATTAAGGTTAATCGAAATTGAATTTGTTATAAATTCCTTAGTTCCTCCACTTAGGAGCACCCGCCGGGTGTGGGAATCGATTTGGTTAAACCTCATTGAACCTTCAATTGCCGTAAGAGTAAAGGCAGCGATACACAGAGTATCACTAAAAGGGATTGGTTAACTATATGAGACCTAAGTCGTTTATCCCACCCTGCTCAGGTGCACCCGCCGGGTGAGAAGTCTAAAAGTTAACCCCACAAGTTCCTGACCCCACTTCTTTGTAAAAGATCGCCGGGGAGGAACGCCTAAACAACAGCTAGGTTTTCCATGTGGTTGTCGTAAACCAGGTAGAAAAAACCTATAAAAACGAATGTTCGCAAGAACGTCGTTTTTTATATATATATATATATAAGGATGGGTACAGCCATCCCGCCGGGAATTAAAGGAGGCCTGAAACCAGGCACCCACAGAGACGCAGTCCTGGAGAGCCACAGACACCTCCCCACGCCGGGGAACCAGCCAGTGTTAAAAACCACGTGTGGCCCAACACTGCTCATCGGTCAGGATTTTTCATGGTGAAACCGAGAAAAAACCCGCCGGAAGGCAAGCCCCACCCTGAACAGACACCATCTGAACCATACGACACGAGGAGAGTCACGCACGACTAACCAAGGTCACAGCATAATCCGTGGAATTAGCCAATACACAACTAAACCAGGAAACAATTATAGTCCGAGGAATTAGCCAATACACAACTAAAACCCGGATACACATGACACAGTAGGGCATATTTATAAAATAAATAATAACACTAGACATGTGGCAAAGCTACGAGCGGCTGGCTAGGCCTAGGTAGACGGCATGAAAATAGTTGAAATATAAACACACATTGGAATATCACAACAGGAACCACCGCCAACACACCACCGTAGCGATAACTTCCCACCCCGGGAAGCCTGACACGGACCCAGAAAAAACTTCACTAAGTGAAGAAAAATACGCTGGGAACGTCAGAAAAAAAACAAAAACAAAAAAAAACACAGCTTACCTCATCAGAAGGATAAAAGGCAGCAATAATTAACGCGTAATGAAAGCCGCCTGCATCACAAACTAACACAACTGTGAAAAGTTCACGTGTCCACAACAGGACCACGAGGGTACATCCGAAATAGATGCCCCATACACACGACCCAAAATACACTGCACTGCGGGCAACCAGCCCAGGACACTCCTGCTACGCCTATCCTAACCTTACTCGATACATCCTAGAGTAAACAAATGAGAAAAAACTCACTAGGGACGCAACGAATGCGGAACCAGCGGAGCCTGGAAGATACGTCCGGGCAGGCTGAGCGCAGAGCAGAGAAGGAGGAATGACGCCTGAATCAGCGTCTGGTCAGAAATCCACACAAGTACATCCACGATATGATGGAAAGCTTATTGGATAGTTATTCTTATTTTCTTTTTGTTTTTATTTTTTACGAAGTTTTTTCGTAGTGAGAACCCAATTCATAATGACTGAAGCCATGAGTGAGGTCGCGTGCGCTCATGATGAAGGCTCCTCAGTTTTTAAATGCTCTGCGCGGTAGATTCAAACTACGGCGGATTAGTGTTTGAAGAGGATGCCTTATGTAATAGGCATGTTCGTCAATGATGGAGGGGCCACTAATAAATAGCCACCTGTCCGACAAGCCATTGTGGTCCCTCGGATACAAATCGTATATCTCGGAATTTTGCCGAGATATACAGGGACATTTCCGAGAGGCCGATGCCATTCCGAGAAGTACGGGTTTCCGACTAAAAAGAGTCCGAGTTAGCGGGGGTTTACTGTATTGAGGGTATAATAATAGAAAAAGAGGAGTACAGAGACAGATTCCACCACAAAATTATGGAAATTGATAGAAGTGTGGGTGCTTGGCCAGCTGATGTTGATAGCAAATGGGAGGTAGCCGGCTGATTCGGACCATGGCTGATTCGGCCCAGGCTCATTCGGACCATAATAAATTCAGCCCAGGCTCATTCGGACCACAATAATTGTCGGATTTGGTTAATTCGGCCCATAGGCGTACTGTTTTGAACCACCAAATTTAATTTGAACTAATTCTACGAGGAATAGACAAACAAAATGTTAATGGTTATTGTAAATATTTAATAATACAGCATAAGAATACATATTTGTCAGTAAAACCTAACTAAAACTAATATGATCAAATTAAAAAATATAAAATCCATTTCGGTGCATAGATTTTAGCAAATAATTTGAGTAGATGGCTGGTAGAAAATTTGTGTTTGTTATATTTGTCCCATAGAATATCTATTATTTTTTGGGTTGTCCTGATAGGCTTTCTAAGGTGCCTGGTTAACTTCCCTTCTCTTATTTGCTGTACTTGGTTGGGAATACGTTTTGCCTTATTATACATCAATTCTTCTATTAAGTAAAGATAGAGATTCCCTTTCCTTGCCCTCCTATTTAGGAGGTTTTGCCACCCCTCAACATCATTATTTGTCCTTATGTTTCTACCGAATACACTGATGTATTCACCCCCGCTCTGCCTGCTTCGTTGGTTTCACTTTTGAACACGTGCGGGGGCTGACGGAGGCGGCAGGAGGGGAGTGCATGCCCGCATGCCCACCCTTCCTGCCGCCCCCAACTAATTGTAGTGGGCCCTATCATTTCTCATCCTTTCTGTTTTCCGTTTTTCCCTTCTTCCCTCTGCCCCCTCCTTTGGGAGCACCGTGACTGTCATGAGGTAAACGACCGTACTCACTCTTTGATTTCGTTGGAGGGTGTTGTGGGTCGGCAATCCCTACACCCGTCGAACTGTGGTACCCGACGTGTTCGAGCGAGGGGAAACTTTTATGCCAAACCCTAACCCTTGTGCTGGGTCGGCGATCGACGGATCGACGGCCCTTAAGGTCCATTAGTCGGGGTGTATATCTGCAAGAATTCCTAGGGCGGTCGTCCCGTCCTCTAATTGTGGCTCCATGGTGGGTTTGGAATCTGACTCAGATGAATTTAGAAATATTCGTCCTATGGAATCTAAAATTGCCCCCTCCGACGCCGACCCCTGCGAGAAATTGGATTGCCTCAAGGACCCTTCCCCTGCTGTCAACAGTGCCGGAGTTCCCCACTCAGGCATGGCACCCACAGACCTTGGCAAACCTCCTAAGGATACTGTGACGAATTCTCCATCGTCGGGTAGTGAGATCCATCAGGTGATCTCCCCGGCATCAATTCCTATGCACAGTACTGCCTCTGTGATCAATAATAGTGATGGCAACCCCACAGTCTCGACTTTAACTTCTAAATTACCAGATTATGATTCTAGCCTTAGCCTACCTCTTCATTCCGTTGACAACCTTAATGAAGAAGCTCGCATGCCCTCAGCTGACACCCCTACGGATGCTTCTTGCATCCCTGACCCGTCTGTGACTACATCTGTTACCATCTTCCCTCCGGATGCAGGATCTACTACCTCAATTAAACCTGCTTCTGTACCTCCACGATCTCAACGGGCCATTGATGCAGGTACAGGAAAAGACCTTGCCAGTATTTCCTCTGCCATTCACATGCTTCAACCGTTCGTACCTTCGCATAACCGACAAAGGCGTAAGCGTAACACGTATACCCCTGCTTTGAAGGACACTTATAACGCTATGTTCAGTCCCCCTGATTGGTCACGGTTTTTCACGGTCTCTGGTGAACCTATGGATGATTTCAGTCTATACAATACTCTCGCACAAGATATTGGTGACTTCACCATGCATGCTGTTGGATCGGCCAAGCGCATGATTGAGGTGAAAACACAGGAGCAATCAGAAGCCTTACAAGCCTACCTCGACACCCCCAACGACAGATACACAGGTAAACCAGATGAATACCTGAATCAGTGTACTGGCACGGTTGTGCTCCCTTCCGACTTCGAATTTGCAGATCAGAGCTTTACAGACTCAACCAATCGTATCTTAAAATTATTGCAAAGAACTGACCCCACTGTTGTTAAAGTTGACACTTATACTGCTCCTCAGCGTGGAAATCGGCCCCCACTACGCATTGTCAAAATCTATTTTAAGCGCCATGACCTCCCTATGCATGTCCGTCTTGCAGATCGCCAACTGCAGGTACGAAGGTATGTTAACAAGCCGAGACAATGCACAAATTGCTGGAAGCTTGGGCATTCAACCCCACGGTGTCGGGCTCTCAATGCTCGTTGCTTAAATTGCGGCTCAGAACAACATGCTCTCAACAATTGTCAAGCCAGCGCGCCCCGTTGTGCAAATTGTGACGGGTCCCACAAAGCCAATGACAGAACATGCCCGCACTTTGCGTTTCATCGTGACGTATTACATTTACAGCCCACAAAAGGACTCCCCTTCCGGTCTGCTGCAGCACAATTAAGGCAGGAAGGTAAATCTCCTCCATATCGACGGTATGATTCAACTACACCCGCTGACTCCTCTGACCACCAGCGTCCAGAGCAGCCTCCGGCGCCACCTATTAGCCCACAACATTACCCCACCAATGATACCTTCCGTTTAGTTCACCTTAACTCCCCGGACCTATCCACCTCTAACAGGTTCGAGGGATTTACTAACTTGACCGATGATACTGAGTTTTGGAACATGACTGCCGAAGAGAACCTCATGGGATGTAACACAGTACCAGATATAGAGACTTCTCCCCAATCTCACTCCACCCAGTCGCAGCCTCGGAAAAAGCGTAAGGTTGCAAGTCCTATCCGGTCATTATCCCGGACCTCGAAACTCGGTTCCACCACACAGAAGTGGGTTATGCCTACCCACGATCCGGACTGTGGCTGCCATAACTGCGGCCGATTCTTTCTACTTCAGCACAAGACTTCTACCCGTACAGTACTCACCGAACATCTTCACAAATTTCTTTCCAAGCGAGCTCCAGCGAAAGATGCTCAAATTCACCCTACTCCTTGTTATTGTGTCACCCATATTTGTGAATCTGATCCTACACCCAAGGACTTGATGCAGAGATTCCTGAAGGACAATAACCTGTTGGATTCTGACTTGACTAATATAGAGCTATCACAATCCCGATTTGATGTTCACCAACCTCCTGTCAATGTGCGTACTACCCTCACCACGCCTGATCCTCCCTGTAACCTTGAGCGACATGTTCCGTTAGCCGCTCCCCACTGCCCAGATCCCGATGCTCCCAAACCTAGGGACATTCCCCCACAAACTCCTGCTAACCCTACGACACCATCATCTGACGAACCTTCGATAAAGACTCATCATACCCCGAGCCCCTCACAATCTCCTGTATTGATATGTCACACCAATATCCCACCTGACAAATGTGGATGTCCAATTTGTTTCCGTAATTACATCACACCCCATATCTGTGCCACGGATCCCTGCCTCCTTGCTCGGACGCAGGAATTTATCACCACACGTACACTTCCCCCTAACCCTGATGATGTTACCTCCGCTTATCTATTTATGAACACTCTGCGCCAAAAACTCCTCCACTGCCCCACCCTTATTCCTAAACTAGTCACACAATTCACAGCTATTTCTGAAAAAATTACAGACCTTACATCTACCCCTTCACCTCCATCCACACAACCCTCTCCACACTCACAACCTTTACCAGACTCTCTTCAAGAGACCACTATTGTCGATGACTCTGACAATCCTATTCTTGATGGCATATAACATTTTGCAATGGAATATAAACGGATACCAAACTCGCCTCCGTATGGGAGAATTACAACAATTACTTAAATTATATTCACCATTATACATTTGCCTCCAACATGTAGGCAATTTTGTTGTCCCCCCCCAGGCATTATACTGTTGCTGCTAGCTCCCCTATAACCCCTTCACATCTCCGAACGGCCATCCTTGTGCACTATAAGTGCGTATTTGTTCCTGTCACCCTTGACCCCAACCCTTTTCAAACAACTGCCTTCTCCATTTCATTACCAAACCTTCCTTCCTTGACTGTTTGCTCCTCCTACAATCAACCCTCCTGTCATTACAATACTTCAGACCTTCATCAAATAGTACAACAACTGACCCCACCGTACCTTATTCTGGGCGACTTTAACGCACACTCTCCCCTTTGGGGCAACCCAAACACAGACATCCCAGGCGATAACATTGAAAAATATCTCCTTCATTCTACTCTTTTTTGTCTCAACTTTGACACCCCCACCTACAGATCTGCTACCCACTGTACATTTTCCGCTGTCGATCTTTCCTTTGCCTCGGATGACGCAGCTCCCCTATTTGACTGGTCAGTTTTACAGGATCGCTTCTCCAGCGACCACTACCCTATACTCCTTAAGTACAGTATTTGTGCCCTGCATCCTCCCCTCAAATATCGAGTTATAATCTCTCTAAAGCCGATTGGACGTCTTATACGCACTCCTCTGCAGACGTTTCGGACTTCTCCCCTACCTCTTCCCCTGCACACAATTTTGATTATTTTTCGTCCTTCCTGTGAATTTTGGAAATGAGTCTTTGGAGCTGGTGAACAAGTTTTGTTACCTAGGAGATACCATCTCTGCCGGTGGTGGGGCCGAGGCTGCCACTGTTGCTAGAATTAGGTGTGGCTGGGGGAAGTTCAGAGAATTGATGCCAATCCTGACCATGAAAAGAATGCCTCTCCCCCTGAAGGGAAAGGTGTATGCCTCATGTGTTAGAAGTGCAATGACGTATGCCTCAGAAACATAGTAGAGGATGTCAACAGAATGGAGCGTAATGAGATGAGAATGGTGAGATGGATGTGTGGGGCCAGGCTACAGGATAGAATAACAAATGTTGAGCTGAGGAGACGTTTAGGTATAAAGAGTATTAGCGAGGTGATGCGTACAAGTAGACTGGGATGGTATGGACATGTGGAGAGAATGGATGAACAAAATTGGGTGAAAAAATGCAGGTCTGTGATTGTGGAGGGAGCTGCACCAAGGGGTGGACCGAGGAAGACCTGGGATCGGACTATACGCGCCGATCTCAAATCCAAGAACTTGACAAGTGAAGCAGCCCTTAACAGGGTTGCCTGGAACGCCGCCATTAGGACAAGAGACTGAAACTGCACTTATGTGTGGAACACTCAGTCTTAAAATGTTATGTATGTATGTATGTATGTATGTATGTATTGCTTGCACTCATATCCCGCTTACCTCCTCGCTGACGCACCCTCGCCAGGTCCCTTGGTGGACGCCCACTCTAGCCCAAATGATAAAATTCAAGCATCGTGTGGAACGCCTTCTTAAGCGTCTGAGTGTTAGGCAGCGGCGTTTAAAGACCGTTTCCCCCCGACTTTTTTCCACTAATCGTTACTTTGACCTTATAACCATCACTATTGAAAAAATTGCCCTTAAAACGTTCTATAACAAGATCTGTGCAGTTGTCAAACGCAGTATCCTTGACATCAAGATACTTTCATGGCGATCATATATCTCGTCCTTCACTTCCCGCACCCCTCTCTCTACTTTATGGAAAAAGTTTCGCAGTATCAACGGACGCACTGTACGGCCTCCACTCTCTCCACTCAAAGACCCTGCCTCGGACTCGCTTACACATGACCCCCTTGACATCGCTGCCATACATGCCAAACATTTCTGTCACGTCAGCTCAGACCAGTCATTGCCTCGTCAATTTCTTCGTTATAAATGTATGGAGGAATCTCGCCCGCTATCTTTTCATAGCGGGAAAACACATGAATATAACACCCCTTTTTCAATTCCGGAATTGCGACACGCGCTCGACCTGTGTACAGACACTACTCCTGGCCCGGATGGATTCTCGTACGCTCTCATCCGTCACCTCCATCCACGTGCGCTACAACATCTTTTACAACTGTACAATCAGTTTTGGATAAGTAACTACTTCCCACCGTCTTGGCGGCATGCTTACACTATACCTGTACCGAAGCCTGGAAAAGATCATAGTCTTCCCACAAATTACAGACCGATTGTACTTACCTCATGCCTCTGCAAATTAATGGAAAAAATGATCAATCCTCGACTTTTACATTACGCTGAGTCACATGCCCTCCTATCCCCATATCAGAATGGTTCCCGCCCTGGCCGTTCTACACTGCACTCCCTTATTCGCCTTGAACACCAAATACGTGATGGGTTCTCCAAGAACCAACCCACAGTGGCAATATTTTTTGACATTGCTAAGGCTTATGACACAACATGGAGACACAGGATTTTAAAAATTTTACACGATTCTGGCATGCGGGGTCCTCTTCCCTTCTTTTTACAACATTTTCTCTCTAACCGTACATTCCAGGTCAAAAATAATGGTCTCCTATCGGACATTATGTCACAAATTAATGGAATACCACAAGGATGTGCCCTTAGCAGCTTACTCTTTATTATGGCGATCAATAGTGTCATACGCAACCTCCCACCTGAAATATCGTATAGCTTGTATGTGGACGACTTCGCAATATATTATACTTCTCCCAGTCTGACTCACATACGTTTAGGCGTCTCAACATTGCTCTAAAATCCATCCACTCTTGGGCATCCACTGCTGGTTTTCAATTTTCTGCTGAAAAGACTAACGCCGTTGTATTCTATAGAAATGTTCGACATTTACGTTAACAGTCCATTACTCTCACCATGGGAAATTCTAATACAGTGGAGCCCCCATCCTCGCTACACCGGTCTTCGTTGATTCAATTCTCGCACCACACACCAAATATTCCCCATTTCAATTCTCGCGCCAAAAGCCTCATTCCTCGCATCAAAATCCCAGCCGAAACCCGAAAAAATAGCAAAAATAACGAAAAACTCGACATAAAACTAGAAAACAAACAAAAACAATAATTTTGTTTTAACATAACGAAAGAATCTGCCAGTAGCTTGCCGTTTAGAGACGAAATCCGAGTGAATCCGAGATCCGATCGTCAAATGCGCAAGATGCCGCCATCTTTGTATGACGTCATCACTAAGCAGACGCTTGCAGTTTAGCTAGTATCTGTGTTGACAAAACAACCGTTTGCAAGCCTTTTTTGTGCCTGAACCCCTTATCTCTCGCATTTATTATAACCTCTAGTACATCTAGTGATAGGGATGGTTGGCCTGGTGGTAGCAATGAAGGAATTTCATGCTCAAAACACAGCAAAGACCAGTCCATGTCGGACGAAAGCGATTGCATTGCCTAGCCTAGACGATGTTAGCCTAGGCTAGGCTAAATATGACAATGATTTATAATAAAATCTGTGTGGTAAGTAATCTTCTCATAATACGTATTTATACGTCTTTTTCTCATAATATGTATTTATTGGATGTATTTGGGGCGAAATGGGTACTTGAGGGGTGGCTGGACGAATTTAGAACCTAGGCCTAAAAAATTTCGCATGATAGAAACAATGCCCCAATCTACAGTATTTATGGTTAGAACTGTCATTTAGCCATGTCTACATTATTATTTACAATGCATAAGAATTATGCCTAGGCTACTTGATGTAGCCTAGACAAAAAACATGTTTTCATAGCCTAACACTGGGAAAAAGTGCGGTAATTGTTTAGATATTGGGCCTTTTTTTGTCTAGTTATTAAAAACTTAATCTATGGTGTATTATATGATACAGTATAATGCATAAAATTTAATTTGTGTACAATAAAACATGTTTTCATAGGCAAAAAATAGAAAAAGACGCAAATTTTGGCATGAGCACGGAACCGATTGAATTTTCCCCATAAGAACAGTGCCCCGATCTTGGCTGTTTCAATCCTAGCTCTATTTCTGCGGAACCGATTAGCAGCTAGGATGGGGGCTCCACTGTATTCAGATCCTTCCACATACCAGGTTCCTTGGTTTAATCTTTGATACTCACCTCAATTGGAAGAGTCACATTGCCTGCTTAAAGGCACGTTGCCTCCAAAGAATGAATGTTCTGAAAACAGTCGCACGAGTCCATTGGGGCGCAGATCGCGCTACGCTTTAACTGTTCTACAGAGCTACCATCCTCTCAGCCCTAGATTATGGTAGCCCTGTCTATGGCACGGCCTCTGCTTCCACATTAGGAACCCTCGACAGCGTACACCATTTGGGCATCCACATTAGCTCGGGGGCATTCCGTTCCTCTCGTGTCTCCAATATCCTATGTGAGGCTGGGACCTTACCTCTAGCCTACCACCGTCGATTAGTCCTCATGCGTACGGCTGTTCGCCTCCGTCATGACCCAACTCTACTAGAACTATTCCATTCCACAGATAACTATCGTTCAACCATTCCAGTGCCATTCCCAATATTGTCTCGCCAATTGCTCTCCACTTACAGTATCACCGTTCCTCCCATAACTCCCCCTCCTAGTCACATCACTCCGTGGACCCTAAAACACCCTACAGTTTGCTTTCACTTAGCGGATCAACTTGATACCCAAGCCCCATCTCAATGTCGACATCTCGCTTTACAACATCTTGATGATCACATCCCGGCTGTTTTCATTTACACCGATGGCTCGAAAACTGCGGATGCCGTGGGTTGCGCTGCAGTCTCAGACCATGGCTTGTATCAAAGTACCTTACACCATCACTCCACCGTTTTCACTGCTGATTATGGGCTATTCAAGGTGCTTTAAGCACCATCTCTTCATTGTCGAGGAACTCTCCACGGGTCGTTATCTGTAGTGACTCAAAGAGTGCACTGCAAGCCTTATGTGTATTTGCCCCCAAGGACCCATTGGTCAAGACTATCATCCACACAATACACAAATTACAGTGCGCTAATCGTTCCATCACACTGTGCTGGATCCCCGCGCATGTAGGAATTCCCGGGAATGAGCGTGCAGACTTCCTCGCTAAGCAAGCGTGTCATGGTACACCCTCTACTACTTTGCTGCGTTCGGAGGATATGCTCCCTGTCCTCCGTCGCCATGTTTATGACGCTTGGCGAGTTGAGTGGAGAGCGCAACCATTAACTGGCCACCTTCGCTCCATTAAGGATGACATACACTTGTGGCCCTCTTCAATTAATGGTTCACGTGCAGACCAAACCCTATTAACTAGATTACGTTTAGGCCACACACGCCTCACACATGGTTACCTGATGTCCACCCCTCGTGGTCAACCACCTGAATGCCAACATTGCCATACATCATTGACTGTTTTTCACCTTCTTTGTATTTGTCCTGTCTATGCATCTGAAAGACGGAGATTCTTGCTGAACACCTCATTACATGGCATCCTCTCTGACTCAGTCTCTTTCAATTTCACCCCTATTCGTCACTTCCTGAGAGCGATAAATTTATACAATGACATATAACTACTGACATATACGTGACTTTAAACTCTGTACCACCTCCTCCACCACTAGCCTTGAGAGGGCCTAGGCCCAGTGGGCTAGTATAAAATAAAAGCATCATCAACAACATCCTTTAACTGCTTCAGATCCTTCTTAAGCTGTATAAAATTGTCTAAATGTAGCTAGATTAAAATGAATAGGACGTTACCAGTATTGTATGGGTTAAGTGGCAATTATGGGAAAGGTAAAATCAGTACAGTATTACAAACTGCTGCATATTATTAGTTAACCAGCAAACATTAGGGAGAATGAAAGGTGTTGGAAATACAGTACAGTACAGTACTACTTTTAGGTAAATTATTACAGTAAAAGTGCTAAACATGAAAGGATTAAGGTGTAATTGGTGGATGTGAACTAAAATAATGAAATTTAGCCTATGTAAAGGAAGCAAAGTAGTTTTATGTTCCTAAGAATTAGAACTATAGATATTGGTTCTGTTCGATCTGTCTCAAGTCGGCCACCCCCAGCTATGTACAGTATGTGCCTGAGTATATACATACATACATACTATTAGGTTAAGTATAGAAAAGTACCCTAGTAAAGGATTCAGTTAACGAGTTAAACGCTGGGAAAAACACTAGGCTACGAGTAAACAAACAAATTAAGACTATATTAGTAGTAGGCCTACGCCCTTCGTTTTTCGGCACCCGATTGATACGAATCCTATACGATTAGCCTCCAGGACGATTTGCCCAAGGTTCAATTCGCCCTACTGGCTGGAGTTTTCACTCATATTTGTCGGACTTTTCGCCCTTCTGGGTGGATGAATCGCCCTCCTGATCACCACTTCACCCATTTTTCATAAAATCTCTGATAAATACGATATTATTGGAGGCATTTATGTAAATAAATATCGTTCTTATGAGTGTAAGAAACTGTTCTGGAAAGAAGTCAAGAAAGTTAGAGAACGTAGCAAGGGAAACAGTAAAAGTGTGAAAGATAAGAATGGGAGAATGCTAGCCGAGAAGCAAGAGAGAGTCGAAAGATGGAGGGAGTACTTCAACGAGTTGCTAAATGTAAGGAATGAAGAGCCAGCAAACATAGTTGGATGGGGCATGGGAGGGAGAAGAGGAGAAGTAGTGGAGGAGGAGGTGGGGATCAGGAGGTCAGAAGTGTGAGAAGCCATGAAAAGAGTGAAGTTGGGGAAAGCACCAGGAACAGATGGAGTGTGTGGGGAAATGTTGAGGTATGGTGGTGAGATAGTGATCGAATGGTTATGGAAAATGTGCAAACTAAGCATGGGAGAATGGGAGTGCACCCGATGACTGGAAGACTGGCATAATAGTCCCCCTATATAAGGGCAAAGGGGAAAGAGGAGTGTGTGGTAACCACCGAGGAATATGTCTTTTAAGCGTAGTAGGGAAGGTGTACAGTAGGGTAGTGATTGAGAGAGTGAGAGTGAGAACGGAGAAATGGATAGGCGACGAGCAGGGAGGTTTTAGGAAGGGAAGAGGATGTGTAGATCAGATTTTTACCCTGAATTGTGTTGTGGAGAAATATCTGGAGAAGAAACAAAAGGTGTATGTTGCCTTTATGGACTTGGAGAAGGCCTATGACAGAGTGGATAGAGAAGGCATGTGGAAAGTACTTGGAATATACGGAGTAGATGGCAAGTTGCTGAAAGCAGTGAAGAGCATGTATGAGGGTGCAAAGGCGGCAGTACGTGTGGAGAATGAGCAGAGCGAGTTCTTTGACTCGAGTGTTGGGTTGAAACAGGGGTGTGTGATGTCCCCGTGGTTGTTTACTGTATATATATGGATGGAGTCATGAAAGAAATACTAGGAAGAGCAGTGGATGTTGGTGTATCGCTGAAAAGGGAGGGAAATGAGTGGAAGCTGCCTATACTGCTGTTTGCGGATGATACAGTTCTGATGAGCGATAATGAATGGGAGTTGCAGGGTCTGGTAAATGAGTTTGGAACAGTGTGTGAAAAACGGAATTTGAAGGTAAATGCGGGGAAGAGCAAGGTTATGGTCTTCGAAAGGGGTGAAGTCACAGAGTGAGGTGAAGTTGAACGGTCAGGCTATGGAGATTGTCAGCTCTTTTAAGTATCTGGGCAGTGTGTTGAGTAAAGATGGAACTATGGATGAAGAAGTGCGGGAGAGGGTGCAACAGGGGAAGAGAGTTGTAGGAACGTTGAAAGCAGTAACAAGAAATAGAGTGTTCAGTATGGAAGTGAAGAAGTCCTTGCATGACAGTGTGGTAATCCCGACACTAACTTACGGAAGCGAAGCATGGACGTTCTGGAAGAGACTCAGACCAAGAGTGAGAGCGGTGGAAATGAGTTACTTGAGAAGTGCGTGCAGAGTTACATGGAGGGATAGACAGACGAATGAGGAAGTAAGAAGGAGGTGTGGTGTGGAGGTAGATGTGCTGGAAAGTGTGAAAAGGAACAACTTGAGATGGTTCGGCCATATGGAACGTATGGAAAGCGAGAGATTGACTAAGAGGGTGTACGAGAGCGAGGTGGAAGGACAGAGAGGGAGAGAAGCACCGAGGGAGAGGTGGAAGGATGGAGTGAGGCAGTATATGAATGTAGGCGGTGCTGGTTGGGAGGAGGGGCGTCGACTGACTGGGGACAGATGCATGGGGGCGGTTCGTTCGTGGCCACCCCTTCGGGGATCACGGCGTCAGGCAATAGATAGATAGACAGATAGATGATGATGATGATGCCTAACACACTGCCTGACAACATTTCACAACACAAACTCAACTGAATAATAAACAGACTCAATTTAATCGAGGGGAGGTGTATTGTCGTGGGTTATGATCGTTATGAATATTGATGAAACACTGGCGAAGTAGCTTGATAAACAGCTCGAGTAAATTTAGTTACTTAAAATAGGGCTTCAGAGGCTATCAACCCTTCTGGATTATTAAGCCAGCACACTGTAAGTCAAGAGTAGCGTCAGCACTGGAGCCCCTTTTCGAGAACTTCAGTCCCTTTTATCGAGTAAACTGGGAATGTTCAACTTTACAACTAACCCTTGGCGATTCTAACTCATGTTGACAGTTTATTCTGGTAATCTTTAGACAGTTTTATACAGCTTAGGAACGATCTCTGGGAATGAACAGGGTACCGTAAACACTATTGCCTATCAAATAACCCGTCGACCTTCATACAACCTTGCTAATATGAATAAAATCTTCAAATATACAGAGCGATCCTTAAATAATTACCCATAGGGATTTCCCATGTATTTTATTATAAGAGATATTACCATAATCACTACTACTAGGAAGCTACCTATACTGCTGTTTGCGGATGATACAGTTCTGATGAGTGATAATGAATGGGAGTTGCAGGGTCTGGTAAATGAGTTTGGAACAGTGTGCGAAAAACGGAATTTGAAGGTAAATACGGGGAAGAGCAAGGTTATGGTCTTCGAAAGGGGTGAAGTCACAGAGTGTGAGGTGAAGCTGAACGGTCAGGCTATGGAGATCGTCAACTCTTTTAAGTATCTGGGCAGTGTGTTGAGTAAAGATGGGACTATGGATGAAGAGGTGCGGGAGAGGGTACAACAGGGGAAGAGGGTTGTAGGAACGCTAAAAGCAGTAACAAGAAATAGGGTGGTCAGTATGGAAGTGAAGAAGTCCTTGCATGACAGTGTGGTAATCCCGACACTGACTTACGGAAGCGAAGCATGGACGTTGGTTGAGAGACTCAGACCAAGAGTGAGAGCAGTGGAAATGAATTACTTAAGGAGTGTGTGCGGAGTTACATGGAGGGATAGACAGACTAATGAGGAAGTAAGAAGGAGGTGTGGTGTGGAGGTAGATGTGCTGGAAAGTGTGAAAAGGAACAACTTGAGATGGTTCGGCCATATGGAACGTATGGAAAGCGAGAGAATGACTAAGAGGGTGTACGAGAGCGAGGTGGAGGGACAGAGGGGGAGAGGTAGACCGAATATGAGGTGGAAGGATGGAGTGAGGAAGTACATGAACGAAGGCGGTGCTGGTTGGGGGGAGGGGCGTCGACTGACTGGGGACAGAGGTGCATGGGGGCGGTTCGTTCGTGGCCACCCCTTGGGGGATCACGGCGTCAGGCAATAGATAGATAGATAGACTACTACTATCATCATCACTACTTCTATCACCATAATGAAATACAGCACATGGGAATCCCTATGGGCAATTATTTAAGGATCGCTTTGTATAACTGAAATAAACTAAATGAGTCGTGAACCTCAAAGGGTTATAATTTCACTAACGTACCATATCAAACTAGCTCGCTACTATATTGTGTATCGTGTTGTAAATATTCGATCAGGATATGAGTAGGCTAACGTGTATCACATTCACAAAACTAAATTTTAGTAAAGTATGTAGGCTACAGTGTGCATAACTTTTACAAACACACTTCAAAGTATCATTTAGGGTAGGTGCTTCACTGAATTTTTTTTTTTTTTTTTTTTATTGGCATTTGAAATTATTAGGGCAAAATGTCTTGCAGTAGGGCGAATAGTCTACCCCAAGAGGGATGAAAATTCCAGCTTATATGAGGTTGAATCGTCTGGGCGAATCGTCCATATACTGTACCACTGATGCACCCTGCTCGGAGAAATGATGATGACTGCCTGAGGCAGTGTGAGGTGGGTCACCGTGGGTGTGGGGATACTTGTGTGACCGTGGATCATGGAGTGACGTGTCACTGGGGGTGGGGTTGGTTCATTGATATGTATTTGCGTATGTACTGTACTGTATATAATATATACATACACATTTATTAGTGGCCCCTTCATCATTGACGATATGCCTATTAAATAATAGCTCTCTTTCAAACACCCGCGGTCAGCCTGTTTGAAACACCCGCCACAGGGGAAAGAGTACTAAACATCATTAGTGCAACGCTACTTCTATTATGATTGGGTACTCACTACGAAAAAACTATGTAAAAAATATAAAAGAAAAATGAACTTAAGTTATATTTAAGGCTTTCCAACTCGTGGATGTCTTTTGTGGATTCTACCCGAGACGCTGAACCAAGCGACGTCATTCCTTCTAACTTCCCCTGTGGCTGTACTGTGTAGAGGTACCTGACCAATGCTCCGCTTTATTCGTCATTTGTTCAACTCTAGTGAGTCTTTTGCTCATTTGTATTTGTCTGAGTTGTTATAGAATAGGTTTAGACTAGCTAGGACTGACGGCCCCATTGGTACGTCCGCAGGGAAGTGTTAAAATAGGGTACTTAAGTGTAGGCGCCCTGTCGGTCCGCATCAGACTAGCACGCCATGTGTTTGTTTTTGTTTCTGCGCCTTAGCTTTGCAATATACTGTACTAGTTATTTAGGAGGCTATTTACATCTGCGGAACTATGCTTCTAGCCATCTCTATGAGGTACAGTAGTTGCATTTTATTTTATTTTAGCAGGCGTTCTGGTTTAAGAGTTGCCACACGTGGTGTGGCACATTCCAGAATCCTAGTTTGCTCTTTTTCCCCTCTGGCGTGGGGTTTTCTGCGTTCGCTGCTGCTGTGTCTTCTTGGGAGGTAAGGGTAACATATTCAGTGCAATTATTACCATGAGCCTCGTGGCCAGCCTCAGTAGGGGTATTCTTAGTAGGCTAGGGGTATTTTTTATTGCTTAATTAATACTGTGTATTAGCCCTAAGATGTGACCCTCGCTTTCCTGTGGTGATAATATACATGTTAAGCAGGGTGTCAGGAGACGTTCTGACTGATTTGGTGGGTTTTTTGTTGGTGGCTGACTTACTCAGACATGTCGGTACCTTCAAAATTTGTTTTTTTCTTCCGGCGATCTTTCTGTGTATTGATGCCAGATGCTCGCCTTGCAGGTGAGAAAGGAAAATTCCAATAAACCCGGCGTGGTTTGGTGTACCACTAGACTCCTGGCGGAAGTGCAGATTCCTAAGGGAGTAATGTCGGCACGGCCGAGTGAACTCGCCCAAACCGATAGCCTCACGCGGCATGATTTGACTAATAACGCCCGGCGGAAAAGTCCAGTGAGGTAATTAACTATCACTCAGGTCCTGATAGACAATTAGTTAGTTAATTAAATGGTTAATATGGGCCGGTGACACTTAGTCACAGGTAAGCAGTTTTCTCAAAACGAAAGGGTCATCACGTCCTTTTCACAAACAAGTACAACGGATGATTATAGTAGCGGTTGGACTACAGCTAATTTTCCGGCATATTTGGGGTGTTTATGATATGTGAACCTCTCGGTTTATCCTTATGAGCATTGATTCCTGGACATTGTTATTTCCAGATCACAGCACATCTGTAGCGGCACAGGTCTACAGGGGAAGGGGCCGATCTCGGCCGGGGGGGGGGGTCGTTTATAGCACCATCATGCCTCTAGTTACTCTTTGTGCTACACCCACTTGCTCTTTTATTCCGGTCTTTGCACATAAACTCTGTGTTAAGTGCGTTAAATGCCTTGATAGGTCTCGGGGCCTTTGGGTATCTAAAGGGTGTCCTATTTGCTGGGACCTCCGTAATGAATTGTTTAACAAGAGCGACCAGTCATGCCTAGTGGCACTGAAAGAGATTAAGAACATTTTTAATGCCTATTCCAAAGACATTGCCCATAAGGCATTACATTGTGATGATGAGGCTCTGTGGGACCATCTTGTTATAAAGTCACCAGTGCTTAAATCCCCACCTTCTAAGTTAAGCTCCAAATCTAAAGCCAAGTCCAAAATTCTTTCAAAAGAGTTAGTGAGTAGCAGTGAAAGTGACTCTAGTAAGGCAATCCCCCCCAGCCGCCACGTTCTACTTCGCCACGGGACCAGTCCAGGTCCAGGTCGCCCCTCAAGCGATCTACTCAGTCTTCAGCAAAGACTTCAAGGTCTAGGAAGAGGCTTAAGGATGATGCGGCGGCGTCAAGCCATAGAAAATCTGGTAAGGGTCATAAAAGGTCCCGTAAGGAGGAGACGCAGTCGCGGCACCGGCAAACGCCGGAGTCGCGGCCACCGCCCTCCGCCTCTACCTCCGCAATGTCTAACGTCCAATCTGGCAGTTCCGAGGTAGGGACGGAGGGAGCTGAGTCAACTCCCAGGGATGGGTCTGGGGAGGGTTTATTTGCACCAAAGGACGTAAATTTTGCAATCACAAAATTAAACTTAAATTTACCATTGAGTAGGCCCCCTTTAGTTTCTCAGAGAGTGTTGGCTGAACAATACTGTGGCTACACGGCGAGTGAATACCAAGACTATGATGGGTCCCAGTTAAGTCAGGTTATCCCAGATTCTCAAACTAATGTTGAACAAGGGCGTAGTGTGTGGAGGCATTCTGAACCCTTGAGTGTAGAACCCAGTATCAGTAGGATAACAGGGAAAGTGCTAATGTGGACAATCTCCCTTCATCGGTACCTGATTTAGTGTGGCCAGATAATGATCAGTTGCCTGAGCGCCGGCAACAACCGGAAGTAATGGAAGTGTCTGAAGAGCCGGAAGACTTAGAACTGTCCTCAGCTCAGCCGGGACACATTGAGGAAGGGTCAGAAGTAGAGACTGAGTCATCAAAATGTTCACATAGCAAATGTATTACAACAGATGATTTAGATTACATATTACACAGGGTAATGAAGCAAAACAATGTGCCAAAGAAATCTCAGGAGACTCCCACAGCTACGCCGGGAGCTCCCCCGATTGGTTCAGTTGTGCGGCCGCTAAAGCCGACCAGAGTTGTTGTGCCACCCAATATGTCACTTCCCCCAATTAACGTAACTCATGCGACTGCCTCGGCGAGTGGCGCTACTGTGCCCGCCTCTTTAATTACTACCAATGTACATGTCATTACGGACATTACTCCCCCTCCTTTAGACAAAGCTCCCCATAAGAAAGGCCCTCTTGCATGGGCCCGATTGCTTTTTTTTTTTTCTATGTGATTGAGGGAGGCAAAAGGCAGAACTGCCTATAGCGAGTGCCTCCCCCATAGTTGAAAGAGTGACAGGGCCAAAATCAAGGGATGTTCGAGCTAAAATGCCTGGTAACACACGGAGTTTGAAGCAATTTAAGTCATAGGAGGAGGGAAAGACTGATTCTGGGAGAGAGTTCCAGAGCTCAGCTGTTGAGTAGAAGAAAGTTTGAGAGTAACGTTTCACTCTTGGGTTACGGTCACTGCACAAAATCCGGATATAGCACGAACAACCATATTGGGGGAGGTCCCCCTAGTGAGTGGGTAATTGGGATGAATAAGAGTAAGAAGTTAAGAGCTAAAGATAAACAGGGTCAACTTTTAGATGTAACAATTAAGGCTATCCCCAATGTTTATTATCATAAGTTTTTTGTGTATTCCCCTACCCCGGCATTACCTCCTTCCTCATCTGCACAACTTTTTGCGGATTGGACTAAGACTGATGGCGTGAACTATATAAAGTTCCTTAAAACGCTAACGCCGGAGTTGGATACAACTCCAGTGCTGGATCAGTCAAGCAATCCAGTCCTGCAGGTGGGGCAGGTAGGTCTAGGTCCATGGGTGGACTGGGAGATTGAGGCGCAGCAGTTCGCAGCAACAATAACGTCTAAATCCTCCCACCAAATTCCTCAGGACAACCATATTTGGTTTTCATTGCCAATTAATCAAGCCGGAGGGGTTCCGCCTGCAATATTTGAGTTCCTTTCCGCCCCTAAGTTGTCACTGTGAGACCTGCAGGAGCCCTTTTCCACCACTCCTCCGGCACATCTGGATAGAGACTTTAAATTGAGAAACAAGCTTACAGACTCTTTTCCCAATTTTTACTAAGTCGCCAAATAGCCCAGTCCCTCACGAGAACTATTGCTGCTATTTCTGATCATGATGTTAAGAAGGCCACGGACTTATCCCGGCGGCTTCTGTTGCAAAATTCTATCCAATCTTTGGGTGACATACGGATAGCCTTGTTGGAGGCTGTCCGTGCACGTCAAGACCTGAGAGTATATATGGTGAAAAAGTTACCGGACGACATTGGCCGCCGGGTAACTCTTTCACCTGTGTTAACATCATCTTTACTTAGCCCTGAGACTTGGAAATATGGTAGACAGCATCAAGCCGAGTACCGGTACTTCCCAGGCTAGGAAGGAGCATTTCAAGTTTCCGAAACCGTACTCCAAGCCTAAGAGCAGTGGTAAATCCCAGCCTAGTGGGTCTAAGCCCTTTCAGGGCCCTATGTCTGCCCCGGCACAGGGAAGTACTCAGCTCAAGCTTAAACAGGGAAAACAGTCAGGGAAATGGTATAAGAACAAGTCACAACACAGATCAGGTCAGGGATCGACGTCTACCAAAACCAGTCAGCCATCTAACCCTACCCCACCACCATAAAAAAACTAGTCACAGTTCAAACTCTCTCACTCCCGGAGCCTATCGAGGGCGAGTTGGATCCGAGGGTAGTTCCACCGGACAGGCCCAGTCAAGTAACTGGGTCATTTCGGACGTGTCACCGGGCCTGGCCCCGGCGAACTTGGGCAAGGACAGTGGTACGCAAGGGGATCACCTGGCGGTGGCTCCGGCGACCTCGTTTACGTCAAACTCTAGAAGTCAATCATATTTCTTTAGAGGTGGAGTCACTAGTCTAGGAAATGATCACCAAGCATATCATTGTCCCGGTCAATCCAACTTGCCCTGTTTTCACGTCCAGACTTTTTCTCGTACCAAAGAGGGACAGTATTCAGATGAGACCAGTCGTAGACCTGTCTTGTTTGAATCGACACATTCACAACACATCATTCAGGATGCTCACTGTGAATCACATCATGTGATCACTTCCGCCGCAAGGTTGGATGTGCTCGTTAGACCTGACAGACACCTATTGGCATGTCCCGGTAAACAAAAGGTTCCAGAAATTCCTCGCATTGAGGATCAGGCAAGAGACTTATGTCTTTCAGAGAATGCCATTCGGGTTGAACCTTGCACCGAGAATATATACAAAATTAGTCCGGCAGGCACTCATACCGATGCTAAATCAGGGAATCAAGGTGTTGTGGTACCTAGACGACTGGCTGGTAGTGGCGGAGTCAGAGAGTCTATACTTTCTCAAGGACTTAGGCAGCAAGATGAAGGAAATAGAAACAGAAATGACAAACATTAAGGATAAAATAGAAAACCTGGAAACAAAAACAGATTACCGGTAAAATGAAGAGTTTAGAGAGGCAGTCCAAAATCAGATAAGTGAATTCCATGCAGATGAAAAAGAAAAGGCTTTCAGAAGGCCTAATCTAATCTTGACGGGCGTGCCAGAATCAAGGGCCGAGGACCCAAATGAAAGATTCAATGACGACATCTCCACTCTGAAGGATATAGTCAAGGACCTGAGTATAGACGGGGAAGTGGAAGTCAAATCCCTGGTTAGACTAAGAAAGCCCGCCCACGCTCCGCAGCCAAGTGAGACTGACAAAGTTTGGCCTAGGATTCTCAAAGTGGTCCTAAGGGACGAGGAAATGAAATGGAAAATTTTAAAGGAAAGCAGCAAACTGAAGGAGATGGACAGACCAAACAGGAGAAACATCAGAATAATGCCAGATCGCACAATTAAAGAAAGCAGGCACACACCAAGCTGGCAAAGGAAAGGGATGAAAAAAACGGAGTACTGACGAGGCAGGGAAACATGAGGAAAAAGTGGATCGTAGTGAGCGGGCGGTTGAAGCTGGTCACGGTACAGGAAGCCGGCCGAACAAGACGTGTCCCCACACCTCCACGGAGTCCAACCACCGTGACCCAATCAGGAACGCCCCCGTCCGGACTAGCCCACCCTTCAGTCCCACCGGTTACCCCACAGAACCAGAACTCGGGCCTAGCGCTTCCACCACCACTGCAGTAAACCCAATAGAGGAGCTCACCTGTATATACACTAATATAGATGGGGTTAATACCAAAAATAAAAGTGATCTCTTAGGATTAGTTATAAGTAAGGATAAACCACATATTATATTTGTTTCAGAGACTAAGTTCAGTCCAGAGGAATCGTCTGCCTGGTACTTCGATTGTGAATCATACACGGTATACAGGAAGGACAGAGCAACAGGGGGCGGAGGAGGCGTCACCATCTTGGTGAGAAGGGACGTACCTTCATCGCAGTGTTCATACAACGTCCAGGAAAATGTTGAAGCTGTCATGTGTGAGTTGAGTATTGGAGGAAACTCTACCCTCTTGGGATGTATGTACAGGCCACCAAACTCAACAGAAGACTACAATAGCAGTATCAGGCAGACCTTGCTTGAAGCATGCAATATTGGAGTAAATCAGGTGCTAATTTGCGGAGATTTTAACTTTAAGGAAATTGATTGGGAAAATCACTACGTACACGGGGGACCAAGGAGCGAACAAACAAAGTTCTACGAAACCTGCCAGGATGCCTTTCTCCACCAGCATGTAGCAGAGTTCACTAGAGCCCGAGGAAGCGATACCCCGTCACTTTTAGATCTCATCCTGACCAAGAATGAATTAGAGATAAGTAACATAGAGTACAAAGCTCCAATTGGAGCCAGTGATCACAGTGTCATAGTTTTCAAAATGGCTGTGGATGGTGCTCTGCACTGTGATGATGAAGGTAATAAGAAACTTTTTCACAAGGGTGACTATGTACAAGCAAACCATATGTTCAGCAATGTTGACTGGGAGATACTGAGGAACAGCAGTGTTGAGGAGACCTGGGAAGGCATCTTGGAAGTATACAACAAGGTAGTACAAACTTGCGTTCCGCTTCAGACAACTCGGAGAGGAACGAAACCAAAGCCCAAATGGATGACACAGAGAGTTCTGTGTAAAATAAGACAGAAAGAGGATGCCTGGAGGAGATACCGACAGAGGAGAAACAGAGCAAGATACAGAGCGTACTGCAAAAGAAGGAACGAGTCAACACAAGCAGTCAGAGAGGCAGTTTATCAGTTTGAAAAGTCCCTTGCACAGGAAGTCAAAGAAAAACCACGTGCCTTCTATGCATACGCGAGAAGCAAAACCCGGATCAAAGAGGCTGTGTCCAAGCTCAAACACCCCAATGGAACCTTAACAAACACCCCCCAGGAGGCAAGTGAACTCCTAAATAAAGAATTCCAAAAGGTCTTCATACGAGAGCCAGAAACGGACATTCCGAATGTTCAAAACCAATTTGATGGTGTCGGGATAGGTCACTGTGATTTCACCGAGGACGAGGTAAGAAAATGTCTGGAAGGCCTGAGAGAAAACTCTGCTCCAGTACCTGATGGGATTCACCCGAGGGTGTTAAAGGAGTGCGCATCCTCGCTTGCATTTCCTCTCTGGCTGCTGTTCAGAAAGACCCTCACCGACAGAATTATACCTGAGGACTGGAGGAAGGCAAATGTCACTCCAATATACAAAAAAGGTGACAAGTCAAATCCATTAAACTACCGCCCAGTCAGCCTTACTTCAGTTCCATGCAAGATAATGGAGAAATTGCTAAAGCAAAGGATAGTGAATCATCTGGAAAACAACAATCTCCTCAGCAGTTCCCAACACGGTTTCAGATCAAGGAGGTCCTGCGTAACGCAGCTGCTCGAATATTTTGAGGAATTAGAAGATGCCATGGACGAGGGGGATGACGTTGATGTGGTTTACTTAGACTGCAGAAAAGCCTTTGACACTGTCCCCCATCTCCGTCTACTCAAGAAACTACAGGCAGTCGGGATATCAGGAGACATCATAATATGGATCGAGAACTTCTTGAGTCGGAGAATTCAACGAGTTGTCAACAGGGGCGCACCCTCAGAATGGCTGGGGGTCTGGAGTGGAGTACCTCAAGGCAGTGTGCTGGGGCCAGTTCTCTTCCTTGTTTTCATAAATGACCTCATGGATACAGTTCAGTCAGACAGCAAGCTCTTCGCAGACGACGCCAAGCTGTACAGGAGTATTAAGTCCCCGCTGGACAGAGAAGGACTACAGGAGGACATTACCAGGCTGGAAGAGTGGAGTAAAAAGTGGCTACTAGAATTTAATGAGGAGAAATGCAAGGTCATGCACATGGGACGGAGGAACCCAGAGTACCAATACCACATGAAGAATAATCCGCTAACCACCACAGAGGAGGAAAAAGACCTAGGAATTTATGTCACCCCGGATTTGAAGCCAGCAGTACAAGTGGCCAAGGCAGCAGCCAGTGCCAACTCGTTGGTAGGACTTCTAAGGAAAACATATACAGTAAAAGTCCGTTAATCCGACGACCGATGATTCGAATCTCCCAATAGTCCAAATTTTTCAATTTGAGGCCAAATCCGAATTCACCCGATGGTCCGAATTTCAAGAAGTCCCAAAGTCCCCTTTTTGAGGCATTAGGCCACTCAAATAACACATAATGGAGCACACACATATCATATGTTCATGAATTCACTTTAAAAGTTTACCATCGTCATTGTAGCCTATTACCTACTTCAAAACATTCAGATTAATGGTCAAAGGAAGCTACTGATATAAACGTAAACACCTTCTTCTTCTTCTTCTTCCACATCGTCTGCTAGAGAGTTTGTTTTGCTCTTGAACGCATCCTTGGGACGCTCCGATGCGCTACTGACTTGCACCGCATTTTCTGCAAGCGCATTCAGTCTTGAGCTTGAAAACGCACCTTTGGACGTATTAGTCTTGAGCTTGAAAATGCACCTTTGGACGTTCCGATACGCTACTATTTATAGTTCAGTGATCGGAGCGTCCCAAGGGTGCTTTCAAGACAACAAGACAAGGGTGCTTTCAATACAATATAATATAACAGAGCACATCACAAAAGGAAAATCACAAAATGAAAATTACAAGAACCTCTCAGGGAAGTGCCGTTGTTAAGGCATTACTTCCCGAACCACATCTGATCTGATCTGATCTTCAAGAGCAAGACAAACTCGCTAGTAGACGGAAGAAGAAGAAGACGTTTATAGCAGCAGATTCCTTTGACCATTAATCTGAATGTTTTGAAGTAGGTAATAGGCTACAATGACAATGGTAAACTTTTGAAGTGATTTCATGAACATATGATATGTGTGTGTGCACCATTGTGTCATTTGGGTGGCCTAATGCCTCAATGTTTTCGTCATACACAGGTTCATAGGGGTAAAGTCCGATAATCCGAAAAATCCACTAATCCGAACGAGGGCCGGTCCGCTGCCCTTCGGATTAACGGAAGTTTACTGTACATACATGGATTCAGAGATGTTTCTCCCTTTGTACAAATCCCTAATCAGACCTCGACTGGAATACAGTATCCAGGCATGGTCTCCATATACCCGTCGAGACATCAACAAGTTGGAACAAGTACAGCGGAGAGCCACTAAACTGGTTCCCGAGTTGTCCGAAATGCCATATGAGTTGCGACTGGAGCGTCTTGGACTAACGACACTGGAGCAGAGAAGGAAACGAGGAGACATGATCCAGACCTACAAGATAATTCATGGCATAGATGCGGTCAAGGACGGGCACTTTTTGACAATTGCATCAAGAGAAAACCAACCAAACACCCGAGGACACAGACTGAAGCTGGCCAAGGTCAGGCACAGAACCACGAAGAGGAACAACTTTTTTAGTGCTAGGATTGTAAACAACTGGAATAGTCTCCCAGAGGAAGTAGTTACGAATCAGAGTGTAAATGTTTTTAAAAATAATTATGACCGGTATGAGACTGAAAGATTGAGAAGAGGCAACCTTTATGAGCATTGACTCCTCTGCCTCTTAAACTATCACTAAGGTAAGCGATCACTAAGGTAAGCGAACATCCATGTCAATCACATTATAAACCATGTACAATCCCCTAGGGTTCAAGGTCAACTTGGCAAAGTCGCATTTTGTTCCCAAGCGGGTAATTCAGTGAATAGGGATGGTCTGGGACACAGCCAATCTTACTCTCAGTCAGAGTGTGGACAACCGCAACAGATTTCGAAAGAAATTGTTTTTGTTTCTCCACAGTCTGAACACCACGAGAAGGACATGGGAATCCCTGGTCGGCTCTCTCAATTGGATTCAACTAACTAAAGTTGGGCCGATTGAAAGTAAAGAGATTAATCTTGGAAGGAAACAAATATTTCCCGCTATGGCCGGCGGGAAAGTTGTGGAAAATTCCTCCATTAATTCACAACTTACTGTCGGTCTGGGTGAGGAGAGAAACGTTGCACTCAATAATGACGTGGGCTTCTCCCCCACCTACGGTATGGGTAGACACAGATGCTTCAGGGACAATAGGCTGGGGTTATCAGTTGAGCCTAGGCCATCAGGGTCAGGGTCAGGGTCATTGGTCCCAAACTGAGAATTTTCATATCAACGAGCAAGAGCTCTTAGTCTCTTTATTTTTCCTTCAAAATCACGGCTCCTCCTTGCGGGGGAAATCAATAGCGCTTCGAATGGACAATTTGAATGTGGTATCCTGCATTCAAAAGCAAGGGTCAACGAGGTCTCGGAAGTTGCTAGAGTTGTCAGAAGAGATTTTTGTTCTGACCGAAGAGCTGAACATTCATCTCCATGCATCATACCTCCCAGGCGTAGCGAACGTCTGGGCAGACGCTCTGTCCCGGCGACAGAGCACCAAAGTAGAATGGGCAATCAAGCAAAACATCTTCAACCAGATGATTGCAGAGCCATACCGTCCACAAGTGGATCTATTCGCGTCCAAGGAAATCCACAGGCTTCCTTTCTACCTAACCCGCCGGGAAATGACTTCGGCGGGGGGTTGAGATGCATTGTTGGAGGACTGGAACAGGTGGAATTCCATCTATCTACAGTAGACCCTCGTTTATCCGGCAATCAGAACAGCGGCACCCTCAAAACAATGGCACAAATCGGCCAGGCATTAATTAGGTATAAAATCAGAGAAAATGCGGCGAAAATGAATTCAAACCGCCCGCCATGCGCATCGTCGATCGCCGGCAGACTCGGCGCCGTCTGCTTACTCTGTTTTTGCTAGAAGACATAGGCCTAGCCTATATATCTCCACAAAGAAATGACCTAACCTAGTTTAGATGTGACCTAACCTATGTTAGATGTATATAAGTCAGCAGAACTCACTGTTATCTCTTGTGTGGCTTTGTTTACTTGTGTACCGAACGTTCTGCAACACACAAACACACGCACACACACCAGCTGACTCCAACCAGGGACCACGAATCCAAAACAACTTTTATTATTTAGGTAAAAGTGATTTCTGCCTCCTGATATATATCTAAGCTAGGTTAGACCATTTCTTGGTCTGGCTAGCTAGTGACTTGGCAACTTGTTACTAAGGTTATGTTGTTTTGTACCAGTGGGTTGTACCACTGGTACAACTCTGAACCCTCGTCTGAACCCTCTATCTACCATAGGACAAGAGTAAATAAGTTCAAAAGTGCCAAAGCAGGTGGAGAGGTAAGTGGATAAACTGGCGTCCCCCACCCGCGCGGCTGGACTTGGGGGTTGCCGAGTACTGCCACTGTTCGGCAACATCATAAGGTATATCCCATACAAATTTCAATCCTCTAGCTACCATAGGACAAGAGTAAATAAGGTCGATAGTGCCGACGCAGGTGCTGCGGCGCTGGGGTTTAGCGTTGCATACATTGCCGACACATCATGTGCGTCGCTGGGGTCCAGTGGGTTAACTCACATAAATCTAAGAATTTCTTCTTCAATCGAGTTGTCAACTTGTGGAATGGGCTTCCCCAAGACGTTATAGACTGCATCACCGTTGATTCTTTTAAACTTTGCCTAGACAAATATCTTGCATCAAATCTGCGACTGACTGCATTTGTAAATAACTTTATTTTATTTTCCCCTCAGATTCATCAAGGATTATTGTGTATATATATTACTAAGACGTTACTCTCTTTTTCCCAGATATACGAAAGATCACTTATAACTGTGTTATGTTACTAACCCATCTGTCCCCTACTAACTTCCTAATCCTGCCACGGACATTAGTTCCAGGGCAGTAGTTCCCTTCCCAATTTTCCCTCACACACTCTAAACCACTGTTCAGACACTTGATCCTCAGTGTTTTGGAGGACAAGCTGCCTAGAGGGGTCACTAGACCTTTTGTTGCTTGATATCCTTTGTACTCCTGCTTGCTATATTAGTGAGTTAATCTTTCATTTTAACATAGAAGGCAGCTAGGCATGTTATTTAAATTGAACGAGGTGTATTTTCAGGGTTCGCACGAGGTCGGTTTAGCCGCAGCCGCCTGACGCCAACAGGATGCCGTGATCGCCATTTTCAGGCCATATTGTTTTTCGTTTTGTTCTACTTTACCATGTGTCTTATCTTATTTAGGCTTTCACCTAGCTTGGCTTGTTAGTTTTAGCCTCCTTTGTATAGTGTACAATTACGACTAGGATATTTTTAGTCCTTACAATTCTCCTGTACAGCGTCTGGACTCTGCCCTTCATACCATTATACTGGGCAGTGTTTTATGACCCTGTTATATAAAAGTATTTATGTTTTTATGTATTTAGACTTAGGAGGATATTTTTGCCATTCTTTAACCTACGGAGGCTTGTCGCTAACATCGACACGAGGGAAAGTTTATAAGGTCGCTATCACTCACCGAACAGTAACACAACAGTATACTATTCCAGTCATTATCTGTGATTTATAAGGTCGCTATCACTCACCGAACAGTAACACAACAGTATACTATTCCAGTCATTATCTGTGATTTATAAGGTCGCTATCACTCACCGAACAGTAACACAACAGTATACTATTCCAGTCATTATCTGTGATTTATAAGGTCGCTATCACTCACCGAACAGTAACACAACAGTATACTATTCCAGTCATTATCTGTGATTTATAAGGTCGCTATCACTCACCGAACAGTAACACAACAGTATACTATTCCAGTCATTATCTGTGATTTATAAGGTCGCTATCACTCACCGAACAGTAACACAACAGTATACTATTCCAGTCATTATCTGTGATTTATAAGGTCGCTATCACTCACCGAACAGTAACACAACAGTATACTATTCCAGTCATTATCTGTGATTTATAAGGTCGCTATCACTCACCGAACAGTAACACAACAGTATACTATTCCAGTCATTATCTGTGATTTATAAGGTCGCTATCACTCACCGAACAGTAACACAACAGTATACTATTCCAGTCATTATCTGTGATTTTTTTTACAGTATTTATTTACTAATTTATTCTATTGCTATGTACAGGGATCCTTCAATATTCACGGGGGTTACGTTCCCGAAAATTTCGCGAATATCGAAATCCGCGAATACTCATTATGGGTTCCCCAATTCACTCCCTATCTATCTACCTATTTTGTCTATCTATCTCCCTTATACATTAACATAGCTATATCTTATTTGGTCTTTTTTTAATCTATGAATCATTTCTAATGCAATGGAATTTGAAAATAATAATATCCTTCCTGCAAACAAATAATAAAATGAAAAAGAGTCAATAAAAATTCCTACATTGTCTTTTCAGAAACGTAAAGGGCATAGCTCACTTAGGCTACTCAGGTATCCCCAGAATCGTCATTGTCAATGTACAACATACCCCTATGTAAAATTAGTATGCTGGGTATTTTATATTATTAAATATATGCATTTTTGAGTTTTGGGGGGTGAAAAAGTGACGTCAGTAGGGGCGATTGGTGATGTAGCAATACCATCATGAGTACCTATATTTTCACAATATCGCCCTCAGTCAAACTAATTTCCTTTGTCTAGTTGTGGAGGTGCCAGTTTCTCTAATATGTTTCCCAATAATATCTATCCCCATGGAAAACGAAAGGATGTCTTACCTATCACATAATTTATAGGTATATATATCATATTTATCAACGACTTGCCTGAAGTTATAACTAATGGAAGTGAGGTATACCTGTATGTGGATGACACTAAGCTGTATAGAAGAGTGAGGAGTAAGGAAGATATGGGTTTGCTTCAAGGAGATGTGGAGGGCATGAAGGGATGGTCTGAGCATTGGTTAATGCCTTTTCATCAACAAAAATGCAAGTACATGCGGATTGGGACCAGCAAGATAGACAAGGTAGGATACAGTATGTATGAAGCGATGGAGGAAGTGAATGCAGAAAAGGATATAGGAGTAGTGATAGACAATAAGTTAAATTTCTCAGAACATTTAGCAGAAAAGATAAACAAAGCCAATAGAATTGTAGGGCTGATAAGGAGGACATTTGTGTCACTTGACGAAGAAATCTTCAGGAATCTCTATACAGCGCTGGTTAGGCCGCACCTGGAATATGCGAACCAGGTGTGGGCTCCATATATGGTAAAGGATATAGAAGCAGTGGAGAAAGTGCAGAGGAGAGCTAGCAAGCTGGTACCAACGTTGAAGAGTGCGGGCTATGAGCAGAGGTTGAGGACACTGGCATATAGGAGAAAGAGAGGGGATATGATAGAGACTTTTAAGATAGTGTCAGGAAAGTACGATGAGGATGTGTGTGAAGGTATCTTCTTGATGCGGGAGGGAACAAGAACGAGAGGACACTCTAAGAAAATTTACAAAGAAAGAAATAGGCTTGAGAAGGCAAAGAACTCATTTTGTGATAGTGGTAAATGAGTGGAACGCACTGCCCCAGTATGTAGTCGATTCCGAATCAATAAGGGAGTTTGAAAGTAATCTTGATAAGGCATGGGGAAGACAAGATTTGAAGTTTGATTATAAAACAAAAATACAGAATAGTAAAAATGTTGCGTCTGCTACCGCCGCCGCCAACACCGTGAACGACCGCAGCAGTGCAAGTACTGGTACTGAGCTGGATACACAGGCATAGTTTGCCTTTTTCCAGAGGATCTACTGTAAGAAACTGTAAGAATAATGATTCGGGTTTGGGCTGTGTCTTCACAGAGGGTGGTTCTCTTGGTTCCCGCTGTCCTGTGCATCCCTGTGGCAAGCTCTGGGAGGCTTGGCCATAGGTGTGAGCGCTGTGAAAGGGTGCCTGTGTTTGTTGAGTGTTAGTGATGGCCAGTGGGAGAGTGAAAATATGGAACACCAGCAATCGTTGAGCCTGAAACGGAAAGTCGTCATGGGATCGCCCGACCGTGTAGACCAGGCTGTTGTGGAGGAGCCCGCACACCATTCTTCAGGGAAGCAGTTGTGTGTTGGGTCTGGTGACACTCCAGATGGTAGGCCACTAATCATCAACTCTGCCCATGCTGCGACGACGGATTTGGTGACGTACATTTTTACCACAGTTCCTCAGTCTGCTGTTTTTAACAACCCTAGTGCTGTGACTAATGCTGTCAATGAATCTTATTTTTTGTAAATATGTGAGGGAAGGAGATATACATATGGTGGGGCGGGGGTCAGCCTTATGTGTTTCATTGGATCGGCAGTGGGTGGGGAAATTGGCTAGGCCTCTCACTGACTGTACAGAGCTGGGCAAGTAGACAGTGAAGTGTCGGCAGTCGCTCTCTTCGGGGGATGGAAAATATGAGTGGGGTAAAATAGGCCCAGTGAGCCCCACCATCAGTGAACAGGATCTATTAGCTAAGCTGACTGTCTTGCATGGGGGTCAGACTACCCTGGTGGATGTTACTCGCCTGACTCAACGCCCACGGACTGAGGAAGGCCGCATAGCCGATCGGGATTCGGAGACTGGTCGGGAACGAGAGGATTCATACACAGTGCGCTTGAGATTTTTAGGTCCGAGGCCTAGAAAGATGTTGCTGGGTCATGTTTCCTATCCCGTTAGTCGCTATGTCTTCTCTATGCTGCGCTGTTGTAACTACCACTCATTTTGCCATGGTGCTCTGTCGTGCAAGAGTAAGGTGAGGTGTGCCAACTGTAGCGGATTCCACTCAATGAAGACTGACGGAAATGTGTGCTCGAACGACCTTAGCTGGGTTTTTTTGTGGGGGCTCACATCGTGTAATGGCAAGGTCATGTCCTGTGTATCATGAGGCATTCAAGATTAATGCATGTTACAAGGACGGGGATATAAGCATTGCAGATATGAATGTACGGCTGATGGGTCTTAACCCTCATAGTCGACGCATGGCGAGTACCGGTACCACTGCTTCTACCACGACGGCGTCACGGTCTGCACCACCTACCTCCAGACCGAAGTCCGTGCGTGTGAGGGAAGGGGTCTTGTATGCAAATGTGGTTTCCCCAAACAGATATACGCCTATGGGGAACGAGTTGGATGGCCACGAGACCGCGGGATGCGATGAAGAGCAGGAGCTACCACGTGGACCTCCCTCAGCACTAAACCATGCTTGTCCCGTCCACCTCCCCAGCTCAAGTCACCCCGCCGTAAACATATACTGCCAGATTATCTTCCGGCTAGTCAGGAGCCGACCATTGGTGCTGGGATTGATTTGTTTGACCCTCCCGACTCTTACCAAACGTCTCCCTCCCGAGTCCACTCCCGAAGCCCCTCTGCTTTGCCTTGGCGGTTCACTCACGGGCCGTCAGAGGATGAGACCGGAGGTGGACTTAACGGCGCCCTGCCCCCTGCTGCGAGCTCCACGAATGACTCCTTCCTACAGATCTTCACAGACTTCATAGAACACCTCCTGCATGGTCTGTCATTTAAAGATGCTTGCCTCCGACTGCTGCCTAGGTTACTCTTGTTAATAACCCATTGATGGCGCCCCCACGGACACTGCAGTTTTTTTTCTGGAATGCACGCTCATTGGTCCGGAAGACACAGGATCTACGCATGACTATTGCTCGTCTGTCGCCCACTGTGGTGGGAATTTGTGAAACTTGGTTTGTTCCTTCACTTGCCTTTCGTATTCCAGGTTTCCATTTGTTCCGTGAGGATCGAAATGGGAGGGGTGGTGGTATGGCGCTCCTCATAAGTGACACAGTTCAATGCACGTTACTCCCTCTCCAACATTTCCCCGGTGGTGTGATGGAGGTCCTGGCGTCCACGATGGTTCTGACGACGGGTAGGGTGACAATCCTTATTTGTTATAACCCCTGCAAGCGTGTGACTTCGGAGGAGTACCGACATTACTACAGTCAGCTGCTGCGACCGTGTATCATCTATGGCGACTTCAATGTTCATCACGACTACTGGGAACCTGGCCTTCCACGTGCTTCACATAACACCTCTGGCGCCGCTTTATTTGATACATTGTTACAGTCGCCGGACATCGCCATGTTGACACCTCCTGGTCTCCACACTCGGGGGGACCCTCATACGGCCGCCCTTCCACCCTGGACCTCTGCCTTGGGTCTGCCGCATTCCATGGATCGTCTGTTACTACTGAGCCATATATGGGCAGCGATCATCTGCCTATCCTAGTGCACGTCAATGGCCTTCAGGTACTGGAATCACCACAGACGCGCCCTCGTTGGATATTTGTGGATGACGCATGGCCATGGCATGGCACCTTTCTCTGGCGTAGGGATGCGGCGACCCCACCGCCCGCCACTTTGGTGGTGCAATCAGCTTCTGGAGCAGTGGATCACTGGTTCCTATCTTCAGAAAATTCCTGTGCTTGGTATGCTTCCTGCCAGGGCTCCACTGGGGTAAATAAAATAGCAAAACAGTTGTGGAACTGCCACGCAGGTGAGGGACTTCTCTGGGTCTGCTCCTTCAGTGTTAAGGGCCATATAGGTTAATCCACATTGTGGAAATGGTACTGTGGAGTGGGTCAGTGGAGACATGGCTGGGAGCCTGGAGGCAGTTTCTGCCATGGCCATCCCTTTTGGGGTGCTTCCTCTGGAAGCGAGGCGTCAGATTGATGATGATGACGCATGGCCTGAATACTATACTGCAGTCTCGAATCAGCTGGAGTCATCAATGGGTACTACTTCCATGGAGGAGGCGGCAGTGGCAGTTTCGACGGCTGTGGTGCAGGCGGGCCACCGGGCTTTCAAGAGGACTCGACCCCGCACATCATCTCTGCCAGTGGTGCCTTGGTGGTCACCAGAGTGCGCTGAAGCAATACGGGCTAGGCGTCGTGCGTGGCGGAACTGGAGACGCCATCCCTGCGCCGAGACAAAGAGGAACTATCGCCGAGCTGATGCCAGATGTGTTAAGATTTTGTTGGCAGCTCGGAGGCATGCTTGGGGGATGTTTTGCTCCTCATTGAGGTTCTCAGGCTCCTGCACGAGGGCTTGGAATTTTGTACGAGTGATAAAGGGGAAGACAGTGAACCTCTCCAGCCCCCTCCGGATCAATGGTCGGCTCATCAGTGACATTCAGGAACAAGTGGACTATTTGGCGGATTTCTTTGAGGACAAGTTTGTTGAGCCTGACCCCTTCCCTACATCTGCTCACCTGGAATCATGCATCGCCCATCACATTGACTCCCCTACAGCGCCTCAGGACTTGGCCTGCCCTTTCGCCCACCACGAACTGGATAGTGCTCTGTGTTCTTTATCATGTGGGAAAGCCATGGGCCCGGATGATCTGGCCTACGAGATGCTGTGTCGCCTCCCATTTGAGGCCAGGGCAGTGCTGCTGGATGTCTACAACCGGAGTTGGCGTACAGGGGTTGTACCGCACTGATGGAAACATGCTCTCCTCCTCCCATTCCCTAAGCCAGGCAAGGACCCGGCCCTGCCTTCATCAAGGAGGGGTATCTGCCTGTTGTCAGCAGTTGGCAAGGTCATGGAAAAGATGATATGTGCCCGGCTCCCATGGTGGTTTGAGACTAATGACCTCCTTGCTACTAACCTCTGTGGATTTCGACCAAGTCGAGGGACTATCGATGTTTTGCTACAGCTGGAATATCTCGTCCACAATGCGTACCGGAACAGGCAGGTACTACTGGCGGTGTTCATCGACATAGAGGGGGCTTTTGATGCCGCTTCTCACACAGGCATTCTCTACAAACTCTGGGGGGCGCTCGGTTATGGCCTTGGCCTTGCTCGGGGCCTTGGGGCTGTTCGGCCAGGCAGCTTGGGGAACAACAACAACAACAACAAACTCTGCAACATGGGGATTTGGGGGACGGTTCTCCAGTGGTTCTGCAGCTTCCTCATGGGACGCTCCTTCTCAGTGTCAGTCGGGGCCTCTAGATCTCGGCAGGTCCCCATCCACCGGGGCGTTCCTCAGGGATCAGGCCTTAGTCCTCCACTGTTCAACGCTTTGCTGTCTGACTTTCTCAGCATACCTGGCATCTCTGCTCTGAATTATGCGGATGACTTTACTCTGGTTTGTGCAGCGGACACTCTATTAAAAGCGCAGGCACGTCTCCAGGCGGCCGTAGACAGCGTGATGCAATGGGCTTCAGAATGGGGACTACGGCTGAATTCACAGAAAAGTGCCCTCCTGTGTTTCACCCAGAAAACTCGTCTTCCTGGACTGCCGAGCATTTACATGAGGGGTAACCTTGTACCGTACCGTACTAGCCATGTGTTTCTAGGGCTCCACCTGAATGGGCCGATTCTCACTTGGAAGAACCATGTAGAATATCTGCGCATATCCTGTATGAAACGACTAAACCTCATGAAATGCATAGCGAACACCAAGTGGGGGGCTTCAAGAGATGCACTGCTGCAATTCTATGAGATCTTCATTCGCAGCAAGATGAGGTATGGGTGCGTGGTTTACGGATCTGCTTCTGACACGGTGTTGGCACGATTGCATACAATTCATAATGCAGCACTTCGCATCGCACTGGGAGCCTTAAGTTCATCGCCCATCGTTTCCCTGGAAGCCGAATCGGGGATATTACTGCTGATGTGGGATCGGGTGGTAGCAGACAGCCGTTGGACGGTGAGGATTGCCCACAGCAAAGCACACAAGCCAGCGTCTCACCCTCTGGTACAACTACTGGAGTCTTCAGGGGTAGAGCCTGCAGCTCCTGAATGGCCTGTGAGGCGCCGCTGCCCATTCATAGTGCGTAGCCTTCGGAACTACGGCCAATTGGGTTTTGCTCCCCCTCGTCCTGCATCCGAGTCAGCTGTATCCCCTGTACCGCCTTGGAGGACGCTGTCGGAGATGATTCGCCATACATTCTACTCCTGCTTCAAGAAATCAGTGGATGCTCACTTAGCACAGGGGTATTTCTGTGAACTAGATGCTACTAGACACAGCGGATACACTAGTGTCTACACTGATGGATCTTTCGTCCCACCGTCCTCTACGACAGCAGCGGTGTATTACGAGGTGCTCTCCCTGTGCCAAACTTGGAAACTGTCTGGCTCACATACTATCCTCACTGCAGAATTATTTGCTATCTACAGGGCCCTGGCTTTTATTGGTGACTACCTGTCCCACCAGAGAGTGGTTATCTACACGGACTCCCAGTCGTCTCTACGCCTCCTCCAATCTCACCGCCCTGCATCTAACGCCTCCCTCGTCTATAAGATCCAGTCTCTGCTGTTACGCCTCTCGGTCCCATCTTGGCCAGTGTTGCTCCAATGGATCCCATCACACTGTGGAATTAGGGGTAATCACATAGCCGACCGGGATGCGGCCTTAGCTCATACATCAGCACCTTGTGAGATACTGGACCCTGATCTACGGTCTCATCAGACTCTGGTTCGTCATGCGTGTTTTAACCTCTGGAACTTTGCCCGCCACCACTCTTGGCTCATATAGGGAGGACTCTTCCCCCCACCCCTGGGCTAGACACTCGCTATGAAGCCTGGACGTGGCCCTGGCCAGGTTACGTATTGGACACACGACGCTTTCCAGCCATTTCCACCGTATAGGGATTCTGGGAAGCCCTGCGTGTCATTGGTGTGGTGCTCCGGAAACCATTGAGCACTATGTGATGAGGTGCCCTCGATTCTACTAGCAGCGGGTGATCCTCGCTGGTCGCCTACGACTCATTGGCATCTCCAATCTCACCCTTGCTACAGTCCTTGGTGGCCGAGGGGTCCCTGATGATAAGCGACGAGCGGTGGTTCTCCTCTTCTGTGACTTCTTCCTGAAGACAGGGCGCTTGGTGCGTCCCTGTTAGACGCTTCTGCCACCACGAAGGAGGGGCTGGTACAGGCGCGGCGACGTGCTTGAGTGGCCCCTGAACTACAACAGCAACAGCAACATAATGATTCATATATTATTAAATGAAAATAGAGAACATTGGAAATAACTTAAATAATCCATTTAGCCAGAAAAAAAAGATTGTATTTGGGAATCGACTCATCTCTGTCTTCTTCTTTTGGGGGTTGGCCGGGTATCCTACCTCAGCTTGCTTATCGTGGAGTCCGGGAGATAACCTTTTCAACCCCCCCCCCCCTATTGGCATTGATTTTATTATTGAACTCACTTGTCTCTCTGTTTTATCTTTTTATCCTCATTCTATGTATTAATTATTTTACCTCTTATTTATTTTCGTTTTCTCCAAATAGTAGTTCTGCCAACATATTTTTTTGTGTAAGGTCTTTCAAATACTGTAGTTCAAATAGTCCTATGTGGTAATATTCACAGATCGAGTTCCCAACGGCCACTAGATTTTTTGCCTTGGCTCAAATGAATCTACGTTCATTTTAGATTATTTCGTGACATATTTCATTAACACTTCGTCCACAGATACATGATAATAATATCTAAGCGCTAATTACTATTTTGTGTGATATAATAAAGGTAAAATATGAAAAAAATACTTTGTATGGACATGCAATATGTTAAATATTTTTACACAAGTTTCCCATGATTAGAAAATTGCTTTAGAGAACACTTTTTATTATATTTTTTTTCTTCAAATGTAGCAGGTAAAATCTCGATGCAGTGAGACAGATAGACGGTGATAGAAACAGATAGTCTAATTATATTAGTGGTATAAGCTTAGTGAAGTGCAGAAACAACAACGTATTATAGAAAATACAAGTAGCGTACCGCAGAGTCAAGATGGCGTCTGTATGCTAAAACCTAGCGGTAACCCTACAATATTAACTTACCTATAACTGTCTTTTGAAAAGGCTAATCCCTTGAACAAACAGTAGTGCCGCACAATGTAGCATACGTATAGCTACATCTGAAGGTATTTACTTTGATCTAGCAGCATTTTCTTGCATCTAGTCACATGAATTCTAGTTATATTTTAGGAATATTAGCGATATTAAACGATATTAGAAAGATAATGGTATTATTCTATACATTGTTGCCAATAGTTTACTATCAGGCGATATTCTAGCACTTTTGAGAACGGATTTAGCGCTATTTTGTTTTTCGTTTTTGTTATGCGTGGTTGTTTTCCAACTCGCTTTAATGTTTATTTGCTTAAGTTCCTTGCTTAGGATACTTAGAACATAATCCGGCCCGACAGGAACACAACTAGCATTATTAATATTTCTATATTACTCAATTTCAACCCCAAACACAATAGACACACAAGGTTATTGTACAAAGCAGGTGAATATTTAAGTACGCCACTTGTACCTCCTTTTATATTTTTGAATAAATTAGAGCTCTGTACAGCATTTTTTTTTACTCATCCTATGCTTATTGTTAGTGGTTTTGGATATTTATCTCGAATGCCCCCCTCCAGACTTGTTATATCAGGCATGTCGTCAATGATGGATATATAATAGATAATAGGTTTGACTCCTGCAAGGAGATAAAGAAAACCTAATATTTAGTAGTGGCCCCATAATCATTGACGATTATGCCTATTACATAAGGCCTCCTCTTCAAACGCTCATTTACCGTAGTTTGAATCTACCGCGCAGAGCATAAAAAATTGAGGAGCCTTCATCATGAGTGCACGCAACCTCACTCATGGTTCTGTCATTATGAAATTGGGTTCTCACTACGAAAAAACTTCGTAACAAGTAATAAATAAAAAGAAAATAAGAATAACTATTCATAAGCTTTCCATATACTCGTGGATGTACTTGTGTGGATATTTGACCAGATGCTGACTTCAGGCGTCATACTTCCTTCTACACTGACATATCAAGTAAACCAAAATCCTTAATACATCAACGAATGGGAAGGGGATGGTCGGGAGGGCCCCAGTCGTCAATGATTACGGGGCCACTACTAAATATTAGGTTTTCTTTATCTCCTTGCAGGAGTCAAACCTATAATTTATTAGTGGCCCCTCCATCATTGACGATTATGCCTTATATCTAAGACTGGAGGGGGACATTCGTAATCATATCATAACTCTAGCAAAAGCAGATAATCAAACAACCACATAGTATTCTTACTTTGTAAAAAATATATATTTTTGCACATAAACTTTATACAGCATATATATACAAAAAGGGGTACAAGCAGGAGCGTGCTTCGAAGAAGCCTGCTTGATAAAAAAAAGGTTAACTCTGAGACTCTGTACACAGAACTGCTAGTTAAGAAGGCACCCCACTTAAAGTAAGTGGTGAAAAATAAAAACTTATAAGTCTACATGTGCACATATAAACCCCATTAAACTAGTGGATATATTCCTAAAAATATACCCAAACATAAAATGAACTCTCGTACTTTCGCAGAAGTACTGAACTCTTGTACTTATGCAGAAGTACATACATCAAAAATAAAATTCGCAGTCGCAACTACTGAAATTTCTTAAAATTATATTGCTTCACAGCCAAAACTACTTACAACAAGAATTGTTGTTGTACTACTATTGTATTTTAGCACAATTTCCTGTAATGAATACTACAGAGAAATTTTATATCACAACACCTACATACAGTATCACAGCTCGTATGCTTCGTACACATACTCCGGCAGGGTCTAGGGTGTCCTATGTAACACTGACTGCACCCCCCCCCCCCTTTTCTCAATCTAAACAATAAGTGACTTAGAGGCCACCTAGACCCTCTGCCTTAAAGCTATACATGGCATGGAAGGTCTGTCTAGAGCTACTGAAAGGTATCGAGTCAAAAACGTATGATTAGAGGACCATAGGTGCGTGGACGCTATGTCCTCAACAGAAAAATTCTTAAGGAAACGCAAAGAGGCCGCCCATTTGCGTAAATCGTGGGCTCTTCCCACGACGCCGGGATTACTCTCTTGAATGACTTCGACTAGGAGAGAAGCTATTTTACGTTTCATTACGCGTTTGCCCGTACTTGATACCCATAAAGCGCCCTGTTGATTCAGAGGTGCTACTCTCAAATATTTGGTTAGCGCTTGCACTGGACATAAATTATGGTGCACTTTTCCCCTTTTCAACGCCGGCACCGTGAACTCTGAAAACACGTGTTCACTGTGTTCATTTTTGGCGATGAACCCTGGGGAAGGTGCAATGTGAATACACTCATTGAGCCTACCAAACCTTATGCAATTAGGTGTGTTCCTCATCGCCGCCAGCTCAGATACCCTGTTCCCGGTAGCCAAAGCCATAAGGAATACTGCCCTTTTTAAAAGTAAGTCAAAATCTGCAGTATTTTGGTACAGACGGGAATGAAGTAAAGACAACGCTTTGTCCAGAGACCAGGTAGGCATGAGCTGACGGGGAGGTGGGCGGAGTTTAAAACATGCTCTCATGAAACCTGTTTCCTCCGCTAGTGGTATGGTTAGACCTGTAAGGTCAAAGAATGGCATCCTAATCGCTGTTAAGTGATTTTTTAACGTTACTACAGATAGACGTTTCTGCTCGAACAGATAGTTTAAATAATTAAAAACCAAAGCCACCGAAGGTACGGTTTGTTCTGTTCTAAGTATCGAAGAAGTAAAGGACTGCCAGTGCGATTGATACTGTCTCTTTGTAGATTGGGTATATTGATTCATGAATTTATTGGTCACGTTTCAACCATACGGTGTTAGCCACTTGGCCTCCTGAATGTCCATAATGCAAAAGTCAGCGAGGTCTCTAGGTTGCCAATCGTGTCTAAGTGGAAATACCCGACCGGGAGCGACACCGGGTTCGGGCACCACGTTTTCAATTGCTGGTACCACAACTGCGCCGGCCACAGGGGCGCGATTAACGAGACTACGCCCCGATAATCCTGTAGTTTGGTCACTACGTGGCACATTAGAGAAGCGTCTGGTGGCGTAAACAGATAAACGGAACTCCACATGTTCCAGTCCGTCACCAGTGCGTCGGGTCCTCCCGCCGGTGTTATTGTCCGGCGGGTGAGGTACAGCGGGAGTTTGTGAGTCTCCTCGGACGCAAACAGATCCACTTGTGGACGGTAAGGCTCCGCAATCATTTGGTCGAAAATGGTTTGCTTGAGCGCCCATTCTACTGTTGTGCTCTGTCTCCGAGACAGAGCGTCTGCCCAGACGTTTGCTACGCCTGGGAGATAGGATGCGTGAAGATGAATGTTCAGCTTGTCGGCTAGAACAAAAATCTTTTCTGACACGTTTAGCAACTTCCGAGACCTCGTTGACCCTTGTTTCTGAATGCAGTGAACCGCATTCAGATTGTCCATCCTGAAGGCCACTGATTTGTCCCGTAAAGTTGAGCCATGAGCCTGAAGGAAATACAAGGGGACTAGTAACTCTTTGACATTGATGTGGGAGGTTTCTGAATGGGACCAAAGCCCTTGACCCTGATGCCCGTGGTTGGACTGAAAGCCCCAACCTATCGTTCCTGACGCATCCGTGTCTACCCATACCGTCGGCGGAGGAGAGGTCCGTGACATGACCGAGTGCAATGTTTCCCTGTTCGCCCAGACCGCTAGTAAGCTGTGTATTAATTTTGGGATGGGCCATAATGTTTCCGCCGGCAATAGTGGAAAAAATTTGTTGCCCTCCAATATTAAACGTTTGACTTTCAACCGGCCCAACTTTACAGTTAGTTGAATCCAGTTGAGAGAGACGACCAGAGATTCCCAGACTCTTCGGGTTGTAGTCAGACTGTGAAGAAACATAAACAGTTTCTTGCGGAACCTGTTCCGATTGTCCACACTCTGACTCAGAGTGAGAGCAGCTGTGTCCCAGACCAGCCCTATCCACTGGACCACTCGTGAGGGAACAAGGTTTGACTTTACCGGGTTTACCCTGAATCCTAGAGATTTTACATGATTTAATGTTATGTTGACATGATTGATGCATAACTGTTCCGTCTCTGCCACCACCAGCCAGTCGTCTAGATACCACAAAATCCTGATCCCTTGTTCTAACATGGGCATCAGGGCTTGCCGGACTAATTTCGTGAATAAGCGAGGTGCTAGGTTCAATCCGAACGGCATCCTCTGAAAGACATAAGTCTGATGCATTATTCGTAAGGCCAGAAATCGTTGAAACCTTTTGTTGACCGGGACGTGCCAATTATAGGTTTGACTCCTGTAAGGAGATAAAGAAAACCTAATATTTAGTAGTGGCCCCGTAATCATTGACGAACATGCCTATTACATAAGGCATCCTCTTCAAACACTAATCCGCCGTAGTTTTGAATCTACCGCGCAGAGCATTTAAAAACTGAGGAGCCTTCATCATGAGCGCACGCGACCTCACTCATGGCTTCAGTCATTATGAATTGGGTTCTCACTACGAAAAAACTTCGTAAAAAATAAAAACAAAAAGAAAATAAGAATAACTATCCAATAAGCTTTCCATCATATCGTGGATGTACTTGTGTGGATTTCTGACCAGACGCTGATTCAGGCGTCATTCTTCCTTCACTGACATATCAAGTAAACCAAAATCCTTAATACATCAACGAATGGGAAGGGGACGGTCGGGAGGGCCCCAGTCGTCAATGATTACGGGGCCACTACTAAATATTAGGTTTTCTTTATCTCCTTACAGGAGTCAAACCTATAATTTATTAGTGGCCCCTCCATCATTGACGAACATGCCTGATTTCTAAGACTGGAGGGGGACATTCGTAATCATATCATAACTCTAGAAAAGCAGATAATAAAAACAACCACATAGTATTCTTACTTTGAAAATATATTTAATTAACGGCGTAGCCGAACAAATACAAGAAAAAGGGGGTTCAGGCAGGTGCGTGCTTCAAAGAAGCCTGCCTGACAAAAAATTGGTAACCCTGAAGATTCTGAACACAGATCTGTAGTTACAAAGGCACCCCACTCAACGAGTGGTGACAAAAAAATAACAAGTTATAAGTTTACATGTGCACATAATAAACCCCAACATAAACTTGGAGATAAATTGCAAAGGAACTCCAATAATCTAAAACTAAATTGCTTTCGCAGCTAAACTACTCTAACAACACCGTTGTTTTGTACTTAACATTGTACTAGCACAATTTCTCACTTGAGAAATTTTCATAACACATTTTAACCTTAAATTGTATCCCAGATCTCATACTCCGGCGGGGTCTAGGGTGTCCTGTGTCACTGACTGCACCCCCCCCCCTTTCCCATGAAAGTAAACAAAAGTGACTGCAGGGCCGCCTAGACCCTCTGCCTTAAAGCTATACATGGTAAGGAAGGTTTGTCTAGAGCAACTGACAAGTATCTAGACAGAAACGTATGATTAGACGCCCACAACTGCGTGGACGCTATGTCTTCAACTGAAATTTTTTTCAGGAAACGTAAAGAGGCTGCCCATTTGCGTAAATCGTGGGCCCGACCCACAACGCCGGGATTACTTTCTTTAATGACTTCTACCAGAAGAGAGGCTAATCGCCGTTTAAGTAAGCGTTTACCCGTACTTGCTACCCATAAAGCACCTTGGGGGTTGTGAGGAGCTACTCTCAAATATTTGTTTAGAGCTTGTACTGGACATAAATTATGATGCACCTTTCCCCTTTTTAACGCCGGCACCGTGAACTCAGAAAACACGTGTGCACTATGCTCATTCTTGGCTACAAAACCTGGGGAGGGTGCAATGGAAATACATTCATTAAGTCTACCAAACCTAAGACAATTAGGTGTGTTGCTCATCGCCGCCAGCTCAGACACTCTGTTTCCGGTGGCTAAAGCCAAAAGGAAAACCGCCTTTTTTAAGATTAATGCAAAGTCTGCAGTATTTTGGTACAGACGAGAGTGAAGCAAAGACAAAGCTTTGTCCAGAGACCAAGTAGGCATGAGCTGACGGGGAGGTGGGCGGAGTTTAAAACATGCTCTCATAAAACCTGTTTCCTCCGCCACCGGTATGGAGAGACCTGTAAGGTCTAAAAGGGGCACTCTAATCGCAGTTAAGTGATTTTTTAATGTTACCACAGATAAACGTTTCTGCTCAAACAGATAATTTAAATAATTAAAAACTAATGCCACTGATGGTACAGTTTGTTCTGTCCTAACGATCCAAGAAGTAAAGGCTTGCCAATGTGATTGATACTGTCGTTTTGTAGACTGAGTATATTGATTAAGTAATTTATTTGTCACATCTCTACCGTATGGTGCTAGCCACTTGGCCTCCTGAATGTCCATAATGCAAAAGTCAGCGAGGTCGCGAGGTTGCCAATCGCGTCTAAGTGGAAATACCCGACCGGGAGCGATACCGGGTCCGGGCACCACATTTTCAATTGCTGGTGCCACAACTGCGCCGGCCACAGTGGCGCGATTAGCGAGACTAAGCCTCGATAATCTCGTAGTTTGTTCACTACGTGGCACATAGTGACGCATCTGGCGGCGGAAACAGATAGATGGAGCTCCATCTGTTCCAGTCTGTCACTAGGGCGTCTGGCCCCCCTGCCGGCGTTTTCGCCCGGCGGGTGAGGTATAGATGGAGTTTGTGAGTCTCCTCGGACGCAAAAAGATCCACTTGTGGATGGGAGAGCTCTGCAATCATTAGGTTGAAAATGGGTTGCTTGAGCTCCCATTCTACTGTCGTGCTCTGTCGCCGGGATAGAGCGTCTGCCCAGACGTTCGCTACGCCTGGGAGATAAGAAGCGTGCAGATAAATATCTAGACTGTTGGCTAGAGCAAAAATCTCTTCTGACACGTTTAGCAACTTCCTTGACCTCGTTGACCCCTGTTTCTGAATACAGTGGACTGCATTCAGATTGTCCATTCTGAAGGCCACCGACTTGTCCCGTAACGCCGGGCCGTGAGCCTGAAGGAAATATAAGGGGACTAGTAATTCTTTGACATTGATGTGCGAGATTTCTAAGTGGGACCAAAGCCCCTGACCCTGGTGCCCCTGATTTGACTGAAATCCCCAACCTATTGTGCCTGACGCATCCGTGTCTACCCATACCGTTGGTGGAGGAGAGGTCCATGACATTATTGAGTGCAATGTTTCCCTCTTCGCCCAGACCGCTAGCAAGGTGTGGATTAATTTCGGGATGGGCCATAATTTTCCCGCCGGTAAGAGCGGGAAATATTTGTTGCCTTCCAATATTAATCGTTTTACTTTCAACCGGCCCAACTTGACAGTTAGTTGAATCCAGTTGAGAGAGCCGACCAGAGACTCCCAGACCCTCCGTGTCGTAGTCAGACTGTGAAGAAACCTGAACAGTTTCCTGCGAAACCTGTTGCGATTGTCCACACTCTGACTCAGAGTGAGAGCGGGGCGGTGTCCCAGACCAGCCCTATCCACTGAATTACTCGTGAGGGAACAAGGTTTGACTTTACCAGATTTACCTTGAAGCCTAGAGTTTTGACATGATTCAAAATGATATTGACATGTTTTATGCATAATTGTTGTGTCTCTGCCACCACCAGCCAGTCGTCCAGATACCACAACACTCTGATCCCTTGTTTTAACAATGGCATCAGGGCTTGCCGGACTAGTTTTGTGAATAATCGAGGTGCTAGGTTCAAACCGAACGGCATCCTCTGAAAAACAAAATTTTGGTGCCTGATCCGTAAGGCCAAAAACCTTTGAAATCTTTTGTTGACCGATACGTGCCAATAGGCGTCTGTCAGGTCTAGTGAACACATCCAACCTCCCGGCGGAAGTGTTAGCCTGATTTGGTGTACTGTTAACATTCTGAAAGATTCGTTGTGAATGTGAAGATTCAGATAAGACAGGTCTACGACCGGCCTCATCTGAACACTGTCCCTTTTGGGAACCAAAAATAGTTTGGACGTGAATACAGGGTAATTTGGGGGGACCGGGATGATGACATTCTTGGCAATCATTTCCTGGGCTAGTGACTCCACCTCTAAAGAAACAAAATTCGCCGTTGTCGGCTGACGTAATCGAGGTCGCCGGAGCCACTGCCAAGTGATACCTTTGCGTGCCACCATCCGTGCCCAAGTGTTTAACGGCCATGCTTGGTGACACGTTCGGAACGACCCAGTTAGCAGACAAGGGTTCGCCGGCTGTACTACCCTCGGTTCCTCCGGCCTTAAGGTAGGCGCCGGGAGTGAGAGAGACTTTAGTTTTTTTATGGTGGGGTTGGTGCTGGCCGCTTCGCCGGCTGGCTGGTGTTGGTCGAAGACTGGCCCTGACCTGGTTTATTTTGGCCGCGTCCTCTCTGACCTGAAAACCTATTCTGTCTATGCCTGTACTGACCCTGGGGGGAGTGGGAGGACTTAGGCGGAAGAAATGGTTTAGATCCCCCTGGCTGGGCTTTAGTAGTAGGCCTGGGTTTGGGGAAGTTAAATGCAGGTTTCTTAGAAGGGGTGGGACTGTGCTTAACGGCCTGTGCCATATTGAACACCGTTCGCCATACTTCAGGGGACATTAAAGAAGGGGTAAGTACTGGTGACATCACCACCTGGTTAGCAATGCGCTCAGGTAGCTTGCGAACTAACGACATCTTAAGATCTTGTCGTGCTCGCACCGCCTCAAGCAAGGCGGTGCGTATGTCACCTAAGGATTGGATTGACGACTGAAGAATCAGTCGCCGGGATAACTCAACCGATCTTCGAGCATCCGCGTCTGCGATTGCCTGAGTAGATCGTAGTAAAGACTTAGCCACCTGCTGAGATACTATGTACTGTGAAAACAGGCGAAAAGCTTTTCCTCGTAGCCTAAATTCTCTGTCTAGGTGAGTAGGGGTAGGGGTAGTGAACGGGTCCTTCAGTTCACAAAGATTAATCTTAGGGGCAGCTAGGAATGCAAACAAAGCCGCCGGGACTCCGCCGGCAGAACCCACCGGCATGGAAAACCATGAATGTGAGTCCTGAGGGATCTGGTGGGAAGATTTAGAAGTGAAAGTGGTTGCAAAGTTTTGAGCCTCTACCTCCCAATCCACCCAAGGTCCTGGACCCAACTGTCCCACCTTCAAAACTGGATTAGCTGCGTCGTCTGTGACGGTCCGTAAATCTAGTTCAGGAGTAAGAGCTGACAGAGTCTTAATATCATTAAACCCATCCAGCTTAGACCAGTCTGAAAATAGTTTTAAAGCTGAGGCAGGGGGTAAAGCAGGCTTAGAAGCATACACAAAATAATCCTGGTGATAATAACTAGGTATAGCCTTAATGTTTACGTCCAGAACATTACCTAAGGCATCCATGGCCCTTAATTTCTTTGACTTGTTGCCCTGGATAAACCACTCACGCGGTACCGGGAGTTCCCCTGACAAGGTAGGTTGGGCAAGCTCTGGTTTAGAGGGGTTCAAAAGAACCCATGACTCGTCTGGCCCATAAAGGAGGGGCATAGCTACCTTTCTAAGAGGTGCTTTGTCTAGAGGGGGTGGATTAACATCCGTTATGACCCTGACATTTGAAGTTGTCAATGCCGCCGTGGCAGGCTTAGTGCTCCTTGCAGGTGACAGAGTAGGAGGGTTAGGAATCTTAGATAAATCAATTGACGTCATCAGAGGCCGTACCGTAGAGCTTGTCGAGGGAGCCCCCAAGTCCATTGTGGGGTTTTCTTGTTGCTGACCAAAAAATTTAGATAAAGCATGAGTAAGCAACCCATCAATTTCTTGTGCTGTAACAAACTGGTTAGATGAAGAACTTATAGGAGAATCATTATTATCTCTTGCGGCGTCCAAGCCTGAGCCTGACCCTTGTCCTTCCATATCCGAAATTATTGAAACTTCGTCTTTTTCCTCCCGATCCTCCTGAGAAGACCCCGCCGAGGCAGGGGTACCTTGTTTCCAAGATAAGTCTGGGATAGAGGATGGGGTCGCCGCGTCCCTGTGGACGTCGGCTACTGTGTGACTCGTATGAGTCGGACGTGGGTGGTCAGACCATGGTTGGGCAAACCGCCAAACACCAAGGCCCTGGCCTACGCTCTCTTGAGAGTCTGAAACATTCTCAATTATTGACCCTCCTGAACTTTCCATTTCCAGGGTTAAAATATTAATTGGCAACTCCTCTTTAGGGACAGGTGCTGCACTGGACTCAGAGGCCCTAACACAAACTTTGTCAGGTGTAGAGGTACGATGAGATGCACTAGACTTAGGGGAATGTCGAGAGGACTTCCGATGTGAATCCTTTTTTGAGGATTTATGGCTGCGGTGTGACCGCGAACTAGTCTTAGATCTGGAAGAATCTCCGCCGTGACCACTGGTGGAATCTTCCGTCTTACTCTTCTTACTCTCCGGTGAAGAGGCCCGACTAGAAGACTGTTGTCTGAGAGGTGACCTTGACCTAGATCTCGCCTGCGACGAGGAGGCGGATGCCGGGGGTGTACTTACACTAGTTGTACTTACACTAGTTGTATTTGCGGGAGTGAGCATGCTCGTTAATTCCCGCCTCCTAAGATATGTTTGTCATACCGTGCTTTGAAACTATGCACTGATGGTGCAGACACTACTTCGGCTGGCAATTTGTTGGTAGGAAATCTTTTACTTTTCAGATCAGATTTACTATTTAGCACTTTTAGTTTGTAGCTGTGACCTCTTGTCCTCTCACCTCCATCCCTCTCTATGAAGTTTTCTTGGTCGATTTTGTCAATACCCCTAACACATTTATATATCTGAATTTGCTGTCCTCGTTTCCTTCTCTGTTCCAGTGTAGTTAGATTCAATCTCTCGAGCCTCTCTTGGTACTCCAAATTTTCCAAACCTGGGATCATCCTCGTAGCTGCTCTCTGTACCCTCTCAATTTTGTGGATATGTTTCTTCAAGTGAGGGGACCACACTACAGATGCATATTCCATCCTGGGTCTTATTATTGCCGTTATTATTTGTTTCATGGTGTTTTCATTAAGATAATTGAAAGACATCCTAATATTTGCCAATAATGCCAGTGATTCTCTCACTATCTTATTTACGTGGCTTTCTGGAGACATGTTATCCCTAAATTCTATCCCCAAGTCTTTTTCTTTTTCTGCTTTGGGAATCACTTCGTTTCCTAGTTTATAATCTTTTCTAGGTCTGTACTTGCTTTTACCCATTTCTAGAGTCTTACATTTCCCTGCATTGAACTCCATATTCCATTTGATGCTCCATTCATGGATCTTTTGCAAATCTGCTTGGAGCTCAAGGCAATCCTCCTGGGTTCTGATCGTTTTAAGCAGCTTAGCATCGTCCGCAAACATACTCATGTAGCTTGTTAGTCCCTCAGGCAAGTCATTTACAAATATTAGAAACATGATTGGGGCTAGAACAGATCCTTGTGGTACCCCACTCGTAATTTGAGTCCATGTTGACTATTTCCCCCTTACTGTTGTTCTCATCTGTCTTCCGCTAAGGTAGCTCTCCATCCATTTCAGCAGTTTGTCTCCTACTTTTCCCTCATGTTTTAATTTCCATAGCAATCTCTTGTGTGGAACTTTGTCAAATGCCTTTTTAAAGTCTAGGTAGGCACAGTCTACCCATCCTTCCCTCTTGTCCACTGTGTCTATTACTCTAGAGTAAAAACTCAACAAGTTGCTTATACATGATCTGCCACCTCTGAATCCAAATTGTCGGTCAGTAATTAATCTTTTGGATTCCAGGTATTTCACCCATTTGTCCCTTATTAATCCTTCCAGAATCTTCATGAGGATGCTCAATAGTGATACAGGTCTATAGTTCAGTGGTTTATCTCTGCTTCCTCCCTTAAATATAGGAATAATGTTTGCTCTTTTCCATTCTGTAGGTACTATCCCTGTGTCCAATGATTTGGTCATTATGTCATATAACGGTATACTCAGTTCCATAGCATTTTCTTTAATAATCCAGCCTGATACTCCGTCCGGTCCAGCGGCTTTGTTTGGATCCACCTTACTCATTTTGTCTATGAGCTCTGGTCTGTTAAATGTTACTTCCGGCATTTCCTCTGTACCTATCTCATTGGTTTCTGGTGCAATGAATTCTCCTTCTTTTGTAAATACTGATGCAAAATTTCTATTTAGTTCTTCCGCAATCTCCGTATCCTCTTCTATGATTCTGTTTCCACTTTTAATCTTAACGATCGTGGCTTTTATCTTCCTTTTGCCGTTTACAAACTTGAAAAACATTTTTGGATTCTTTTCATAGTTCTCCACTATCCCTTTCTCATGGTTTGCCTCTGACCTCCTCCTCATTTCTGTGTATTTGTTTCTCTCCTCTTTATACTTTTGCCTGTTATCTTCCGAATCCCAGTTTCTCATCTTTTTCCAGGCTTTGTTTTTTGCTTCCTGTGCTTGCCTACATTCGCGGTTAAACCATACTTTGCGATTACTTTTTTTCCTTTTATTAATGTACTTAGGGACAAAAGTTTTTATACCAGTATCATAGATCTCCATGAATGCCTTGAGTTTTTTGTCTACCTCACTTTCAGATAACACCTGATCCCAATTTTGTGATTTGAAAAAACCCGTAGTCCTACGAAATCGGTTCTGGAATACATCCATTGATTTTCCTTGTGTTTTTCCCTTCCCTTGGGTAGATTATACTTCAATAGTAAGTCTATGTCTAGAACTGCATGGTCGCTTTTTCCTAGTGGGCATAGGTACTGAATACTTTGAACCCTCCTCCTCCCTTCTTGTGAATAGAAGGTCCAATCTAGCTGGTTGATCACTTCCCCTTACTCTTGTTGACTCTTTTACATGTTGGTATATAGAATTTTCCATGGCCATACTTAAAAATTCATAGCCCCAACTTTCCTCTCCTGCTCCGGCTTCAAGATCTTCCCAATTCACTTCCTTGCAGTTAAAGTCCCCACACATGACTATTTCATTCTTTGAAGCCAAGATATTTCCTAGCACACTAATTGTTTCCTTACGCATTAGGCTATGCTCCTCCTTACCCCATGTCTTCGTCTTGGGAGGTACATACGCTACTATCACCACTATTTTTTCGTTTCCACCAATCTCTATTGAGCGTATTTATCAATACCAAATCAATATCAATATCAATATCAATATCAATATCAATATCAATATCAAATGTAGGCTCTCTCGGGCGTTTAGTTGTAGTCGCAGACGATACAGAACCCTGACTAGTCTCCATCGGCTTAACACTCGTGACTCTAGAGGAACGTTTAGGGGGAGGGTGTTCTGACAGCAATCTATCCCAAAGTGGGACGTTGTCACATTGAAGTGACTTATGCGCGACAATGGTAGTGTAGGCCGACAAATTTGTTGTCGAACCTCTCTCAACGCTACCGCCGCGGTCTTATCGTTATCACAAAGGACTTTAGCAGCTAATTGAGAACAAAAGGAACAATTATGCATCACCCAGAGACCCCTTGAACGGTCTAGACATTTAACACACCTTATGCAAAGGGTGTGTGCAAAAATAGGGATACCAGCACAAGTAGGGGTAATGCACAGGGCAAAAACTGGGGCCACGGTAGCCATGACAGAGACTGGTGGGTGAAAACTACCGCCGGGTCTGTATTGGTCCGCCGGAGCTCAGCTCTGGAAAAAACAAGAAAATTTCCAGGAATTAATGCTCATAAGGGTAATCCAACATGATCGCACACCAGTGTTAATAACCCGCCGGGTAACGAGATGCAAAGACACAACTAACACATCTCGCCACGCGGCGGGGTGTAAAGTCTAAACAAATCTTTTGCTAAAGAAAGTGAAGAATACCCTCTGATATAATGGTCCAGCATGGCACTTATAGTCTCTCGGAGGAGGTGACTGTCTCAAGATTCAATTTTGTAACAAAGCAACCCCCCAAAAAGACGCCGGCCCTTGAATTATTATAGTAGAATAGCCCAGGGCAGGATGATACGAGATCTAATGTTTAACGAATTGTCCCAAAAGATCGCCGTAAGATCGAAGGCGGCGATACCTGATAGTATCACTAAATTAAATAGGTTAAAATGAATTTTGTAAAATTCCTAATTCCTCCACCTAGGAGCACCCGCCGGGTGTGAGAATCGATATATAACCTAATTGAACCTTCAATCGCCGTAAATAGTAAAGGCAGCGATACACAGAGTATCACTATAATGGATTGGTTAACTAACTGGAAGACCTAAGTCGTTCATCTCACCCTACCCAGGTGCACCCGCCGGGTGAGAAGTTTTGAAAGTTAACCCCATAAGTTCCTGTCCCCGCTTCTTTGTAAAAGATCGCCGGGGAGGAAAGCCTAAACAACAGCTAGGTTTTTTCATGTGGTTGTCATAAAACCAGGTAGAAAAAACTCCTAAAACGTATGTCCACAAGGACGCCGTTTTATATGGATGGGTACAGCCATCCCGCCGGGAATCAAAGGAGGCCTGAAACCAGGCACCCACAGAGACGCAGTCCTGGAGAGCCACAGACACCCCACCCGCCGGGGATACAAGCCAGTGTCAACAACCACGTGTGGCCCAACACTGCTCTCGGCCAGGATTTTTTCACGGTGAAACCGAGAAAAAACCCGCCGGAAGGAAACCCACCCTGAACAGATACCATCTGAACAACACACGACACGAGGATAGCCACGCACGGCTAACCCAAGGTCACAACATAATCCGTGGAATTAGCCAATACACAACTAAACCAGGAAACAATTATAGTCCGAGGAATTAGCCAATACACAACTAAAACCCGGATACACATGACACAGTAGGGCATATTTATAAATAATAAATAATAACACTAGTACATGTGGCAAAGCTACGAGCGGCTGGCTAGGCCTAGGCAGACGGCATAAAAAACAGTTGAAATATACACACACATATCACAACAGGAACCACCGCCAACACACCACCGAGCAATAACTTCCAACCCAGGGAAGACTGACTCGGGACCCCCCAGAAAAAACTTCACTAAGTGAAGAAAAATACGCTGGGAACGTCAGAAAACACAGCTTACCTCATCAGAAAGATAAAAGGCAGCAATAATTAACGCGTAGTGAAAGCCGCCTGCATCACAAACTAACTCAACTGTGAAAAAGTTCACATGTCCACAACGTGACCACGAGGGTACATCCGAAATAGATGCCCCATACACTCGACCCAAAATACACTGCACTGCGGGCAACCAGCCCAGGACACTCCTGCTACGCCTATCCTAACCTTACTCGATACATCCTGGAGTAAACAAATGAGAAAAAACTCACTAGGGACGCAACGAATGCGGAACCAGCGGAGCGTGGGGAGGCACGTCCGGGCGGGCTGAGCGCAGAGCAGAGAAGGAAGAATGACGCCTGAATCAGCGTCTGGTCAGAAATCCACACAAGTACATCCACGATATGATGGAAAGCTTATTGGATAGTTATTCTTATTTTCTTTTTCTTTTTCTTTTTTACGAAGTTTTTTCGTAGTGAGAACCCAATTCATAATGACTGAAGCCATGAGTGAGGTCGCGTGCGCTCATGATGAAGGCTCCTCAGTTTTTAAATGCTCTGCGCGGTAGATTCAAAACTACGGCGGATTAGTGTTTGAAGAGGATGCCTTATGTAATAGGCATGTTCGTCAATGATGGAGGGGCCACTAATAAATACGCGTCTGTCAGGTCTAAAGAACACATCCACCCTCCCGGCGGAAGTGTTAGCCTGATTTGATTCACTGTCAGCATCCGGAAGGAAACGTTGTGAATGTGGAGGTTCAGATAAGACAGGTCTACGACCGGCCTCATCTGAACACTGTCCCTTTTGGGCACTAGAAAAAGTTTGGACGTAAATACTGGGTAATTTTGAGGGACCGGGATGATGACATTCTTGGCGATCATCTCTTGGATCATTGACTCCACCTCTAATGAAACAAAATTTGCCTTTGTCGGCTGACGTAAGCGAGGTCGCCGGAGCCACTGCCAGGTGATGCCTTTGCGTGCCACCATCCTCGCCCATGTGTTTAATGGCCATGCGCGATGACACGCCCGGAACGACCCAGTTAGCAGACAAGGGTTTGCCGGCTGGACTACCCTCTGATCCACCCGCCGTAAGACTGGCCCTGGGAGTGAGAGAGACCCTAGTTTTTTGGTGGTGGTGGTGGTGGTGTATGCTTAGATGACTTGCCGGGTTTGGCAGGAGACGGGCCCTGGCCCGGTCGTTGATACTTGTGTCCTTTATGATTACCTGAAAACTTTCCTTGCTTGTATCTGTACTGAGCCTGACCTTGGGTGGAAGAGGACTTAGGCAGATGAAAGGGCTTTGCCCCACCAGGCTGAGCCTTTGTGACTGGTTTGGGCTTGGTAAAATTGAAAGCAGGTTTCTTAGATGGGGCGGGACTGTGCTTAAAGGCCTGAGCCATGTTGAACACTGTTCTCCACACATCCGGGGACATTAAAGAGGCAGTTAGAACCGGGGACATTACTACTTGATTTGCAATCCTATCCGGGAGCTTCTTCACTAGCAACATCCATAGATCTTGTCTTGCCCGCACCGCCTCTAGCAAGGCTGTATGGATATCTCCCAGTGACTGTATAGAAGTCTGGAGTAGCAAGCGTCTAGACAGTTCGATTGCCTTTCGGACTTCCGCGTCCACGATTGCCTGAGCAGATCTTAGCATTGACTTCGCTACCTCTTGTGTGACAATATACTGGGAAAACAGTCTATATGCCTTCCCACGTAGCCTAAACTCCCGGTCTAGGTGAGCTGTGGAAGGTGTAGAAAAGGGATCATTAAGCTCGCATAGATTAATTTTAGGGGAAGCTAAGAATGCAAATAAAGCAGAGGGAACTCCGCCGCCAGAGAATACCGGCATAGAGAACCAAGATTGGCTTTCTTGTGGAATTTGGTGCGAAGATTTAGAGGTAAAAGTTGTTGCAAAGTTCTGAGCCTCCACTTCCCATTCCACCCAAGGTCCCGGACCCAACTGCCCCACCTTCAAAACTAGATTTGCGGCTGTGTCTGTGAACGTCTTTAAATCTAACTCTGGTGTTAGAGCTGACAGTGCTTTTATATCATTGAAACCGTCATGCTTGGTCCAGTCCGAAAACAGTTTTGAAGTTGACGCAGGGGGTAGGGCAGGTGTAGAAGTATACACAAAATAATCATGGTGATAATAGTTAGGAATGGCCTTAATATTAACATCATGTATATTTCCCATAATATCTAAAGCACGTAACTTCCTAGATTTATTACCCTGGATTACCCACTCACGTGGTACCGGAAGCTCCCCTGACATAGTGGATTGTGCTACCTCTGGCTTTGCTGGGAACATTGTTACCCATGACTCATCCGGCCCGTATAAGAGGGGCATAGCTCCCTTTCTGATTGGGGCCTTATCTAAAGGGGGAGGATTTACATCTGCTACTACTCTCACATTGGAAGTAGTCAGTGCCGCCGAAGTTGGCCTAGTAACAATAGTAGGTGATACAAGGGGAGGGTGCGGAATTTGTGCCAAAGCAATGGAAGTAGCCAGAGGTCGGACATTCGATGCTGTCGTGGAAGCTCCCAAACCAACTGTAGGAGTCTCCGGCTGCTGGCCAAAAAACTTAGTTAGTGCATTCGCTAGTAACCCATTAATTTCATCAGCTGTGACAAATTTAGCAGAGGATGAACTATGTGGCGAATCATTCCTACTCTGAGAGTCGTCTATCAATGAACCTGACTCCTGAACCTCCGTCTCAGAAATAATAGAATCCTCATCCCTGTCCTTCGGCCTCTCATGAGAGGATCCCGCCAAAGCCGGGACCCCCTCATGCTGCCATGTTAAGTCCGGGATGGACGATGGGATCGCAGCGTCCCGGTGGACGTCTGCCACTACCTGTGTTGCCTGAACAAGACGTGAGCCTTCACTCCATGGCTGGGAGTACCTCCAAACTCCCTGGCCTTGGCCGGAACTCACTGGTGAGCTAGGTACCCCATCAATTACCGAGCCCTCACTCGATCCCTCTAGAGGGTTATATCTCCTGGCAGAACTCTCTAAGTCTAAAGCTGGTACATGTGAACTGGGAATAATATCTGGTGACAACCTGTCCGCCGGTATATCCTCCACCATAACCTCTGACTCCACTCCCGACCTGTCAGATTGGACATTAGACATGTCGGGAGTAGAGGCAGAAAGCGAGGTACGAGGCTCCGGCGAATGCCGGGAGGCCTTGCGTACATGAGTAAAGGAGACTTGTGGCTTCGTCTTGACTTAGATTTTACACTAGGACTGTCCTTGGTCTTCTCCTCCTTGCTCTTCTTCCTCGAAGGTGAAGTAGAGTGACTATGTGTCTGCTGTCGGAGGGGAGACCGTGACCTGGACCTCGACCTTGACTTGGAAGCTGTCGCCGGAGGTGTCGGCTCTCGAGGTCTCTTAGATGTGCCGGGGGAGGGAATAAGCCCTTTACCCTGCCCAGTCTCTGCTGACTTACGCACATTTACTCTACTTTTAGACGGGGTACGTTTAATTGGGGGATGCTCAACACTCAGATCGTTCCCACAGAACTATGTTATCGCACTGAAGAGCTTTATGAGCCACTGATGTAGCATAAGTAGTTAGGAGTTGTCTGACTTCTCGCAAGGCAACCGCCGCGGCCTGATTATTGTGCTGTAAGACTTTGATACTTAACTGACTACAAAAAGTACAATTCTTAGTAACCCACAAACCCCTTGATCGGTCTAAGCATTTGACGCATCTGATGCACAGTGTATGAGCAAAAATTGGGATCCCTGAACAGGAGGGTGTTAAGCACAGAGCAACAGGGTCTAGTGTAGCCATGACAGAGAATGGAAAAAAGCTAACCCACCCCCGGGCTGCGCCTGGTCCTCTGTTGACCCGCCGGAACTCCGCCCTGGAATTTTTTTTTTTCCCAGGAATTAATGCTCATAAGGTTACCCCAAAATGTTCTAACACAAGTGTAAATGAACCGCCGGGCAACGAGACGTAATACACCACTATTACCTCTCGCTACCCTGTAGGTTCATATGTAAAGATTTTAGAATATCTTTACTTATCCAAAAGATTTAAGAATATCCTCTGACATGATATAAAGACGAGCATATCTTTATAAATGACGCAGTCTTCCCAGTGGTTTTTGTTCACCGGAAACCCATATTAAGACGCCGGCCTCCTTATTATATCGCAGTTAAAAGGGTAAGCCTATCTTAATTTCCTTTGATCTGACTTCTCTCGAAGCTTTCATAGATCGCCGTATTTCGAAGGCCTCGATACCCAATTGTATCCCTCAATTGTCTGGCCAACCATACCGAATTGCAAATCCGTTAATCCCACCCTCCCAAGGTTCAACCGCCGGGTGTGAAATTAATTTAATGTTAACCCCAATTGTTCCTATCCCCACGACTTTGCAAAAGATCTCCGGGGTGGAAAGACCAATCAAACACAACAGCCTAGTTTTTTAATGGCTTTGCAAAAACCGGGAAAAACTAAACCAACCGGTGTCCGCATGAACACCTAGTTAAATGGGTATAGCCATCCCGCCGGGAAACACACAGTAAGCCTGAACACAGGCTCCACTACAGAGACGCAGTTCCTGAAGAGCCCTCAAGCCACCACTCGCCGGGGGAAACTAGCCTATTTTAACCACGCGTGATTTAAAATTCGGCAACCAGCCGGATTTTCTCGGCGCAATCGAGAAAACCCGCTGGAAAAGGCAACCCACACAAACCAGACGCAGTCTGATATACACAAATAGTCCCTGGATTAAGCCAAAGCACAACTAATCCAGGACACACATGACACAGTAGTACATATTTATACAATAAATCAATAACACTTGTACATGTAAAAAAGCTACGAGTGGCTGGCTAGGCCTAAGTAGACGGAAAAATCACTTAATCATGTCGTAATAAAAACAAAAAGCACTGTATCATATCACAACAGGAACAGCCGCCATCACAACATTGTAGAACAAATCCCGGGAGAGGGATGCACTGACTCGGGACCTAGAAAAAAATTCACTAAGTGAAGAAAAATACGCTAGGAACGTCAGTATACAAACAAATAAGGCAACTTCATCCGAAAGATAAGAAGAAGCCTGATAACGCGTAGTTAAAGCCAACTAAATAACTAGGCTAGCTAGCCGCAAAAAAAGTTACACGCGTCCACCACGGGACCACGAGGGTACACCCGAAATAGGTGTCCCAAACACACGACCCAAATACACTGAACTGCGGGAAACCCGCCCATGACACTCCTGCTACGCATATCCTAACCTTACTCGATACATCCCAGAGTAAACAAATGAGAAAAAACTCACTAGGGACGCAGCAAATGCGGAATCAGCGGAGCGTGGGTAAACACGTCAGGGCAGGTTGAGCGCAGAGCAGAGAAGGAGGAAGTATGACGCCTGAAGTTAGCATCTGGTCAAATATCCACACAAGTACAGTAGGGTCCCGCATAAAACGTGTTCGCATAAACCGAGTCTCGATTAAAACGACCGACCTAAAATATTAATATTTAATTTTCGATCAGAACGAATGTGATCACATAAAACGAGTCCACCGCCAAAGTGGGGCAAATCCGAAGAGTTTTCATATAGAGCGCCGAAATATCGTACAAAACGTACGAAATATCGTACGCTTTCATATAGAACGCCGAAATATCGTACAAAATGTACAAAATATCGTACGCTCCTGACGGAAATTTACGCTTCCAGTGAACATTGACGATATTGGGCCACCAAAATGCTGTGTTCACATAAAACGAAATCGCATAAAACGCCCTCGTTTGTCGACCATAAACTCGTTTTATGTGAGACCCTACTGTACATCCACGAGTATATGGAAAGCTTATGAATAGTTATTCTTATTTTCTTTTTATTTATTATTTGTTACGAAGTTTTTTCGTAGTGAGAACCCAATTTCATAATGACAGAACCATGAGTGAGGTTGCGTGCGCTCATGATGAAGGCTCCTCAATTTTTTCTGCTCTGCGTGGTAGATTCAAACTACGGTAAATGAGCGTTTGAAGAGGAGGCCTTATGTAATAGGCATAATCGTCAATGATGGAGGGGCCACTAATAAATTATAGGTTTGAGTCCCGAAGGGAAGAAAGAAAACCTAATATTTAGTAGTGGCCCCGGAATCATTGACGATTCTTGCCTTCCCTACCATCCCCTTCCCATTCGTTCTGATGTTCTTGTGAATCTTGAAATATCAGTTAATGGCGAGAATGCGCGGCCTTTCGAGAAACCCACGCTGGAAAGTAACACTGGCGGGAACTGTGAGAGGACGGTGTGATTAGACTCCAGTTTTCACCTCACATTTTCCACATAATGGGCCATCCAGCAAGTACTCTACCTGTCACATAGGTGTATGAATACCTAGTGTTCACACTCTGATAAAGGACATAGCAGTTTCTTTATGGAGTGTGTGAATTTACTCTAAATAAAGTGCCGTCGAAAAGTGATCACAACAACATGGCTCCCGAAGAGACAATCTCAAGCCAGGGACCAACTCACCCCTCCCAAGATGGACTTATTATCGATGAGCTACTATGTTTCCTGACTAATAAATCCAATTTTTTGAGTACTGACGTCTTAACAAAATTGTGTGTTGAATTCTATGATGAGGAAGTGATTGTGTCCTCCAAGAATAGACTGTTTGAACTGTGTGCTGATGACAATAGTGACCGGAACAGGAAAAGACAGGGTCCCAACAAAAATATTAAGAATATTAAAGACATAATTAAGCTGATTCTGGAAAAAGGTAATAATATACCCACATTTGTTGCCCATAACCTTGGTAAACTCCCACCCATCCAATTTAATTTGATCATGTTGACGTTACTGTGCTCCTTAGTGAGATCAAGAAAACCCAGTCAGAAGTTGCTAATCTGAGAAAGTGTTCCTCAGCCCAAAATGGCTGTATGAAGGACTTATTGAGTGCAACTGGTGATCTGAGTAGTAGAGTGCTAGTGATTGAGGACTACAGTCAATCCCAAGGAAATTTAATATCTTCGGGTGTCTTTCCCTCAAATAGGCCTAGGCCTACTGCATCTGTAAATGACACTAATCCAGAGCCTATAAATACCACACCTGCAGTGTCCACTACCAGCCGCACTACATCAGATAGCGCCCCCTCCACTACACAGGAGACCACGGCCACATCCACATCACACACACACACACCACCGACGAGACAACACCTCCGCACCCACGCTCCCGAAAATCAGCTGATCTAGCAAGCTGTTTACAGCGCTCATCAAATAAACTCACCTAAACTTCAGTATAAGGATATTTTGTGTTGTCCTGTATTAAAATGCAGTATTAAAATAATTTGAGATTAAAAACAAGTGAGGATATTTCGAGTGATAAAAATAATTTAAGTAATTGTGAATGCGAGTGGATGTAAACAAATATGGCTGACTTTGATGGATTTGAAGTCGGTGAGACCGAGGGCATTCTAGGGAAAATTATACGTGAGCTGAATGACATTAAAAGGTGGAAGGAGGATATGCAGGAGTGGAAGGTGAGTGTTAGTTCACAGATTGAGGCTATATGTTCAATATGTGGTGCTCAGGCTGGGGACATCGAGCCTGGACAAGATTTGAGTCGGGCTAGCCTAAAAGATATTCAAACTCATATGGGGCAACTCCAGGACGAAAATGAAGCTTTAAGATTGCAACTTGAAGAATACAAAGGGCAAACCAAGGAAATGAAAACACATGTGGAGGAGATTAAGGAGAAACACAATAAATGGGTTAATGACGAAGGAGGAAAAGTGAAGGAAGTGGCAATGAAGGAAATCATGGAGGAACAAAAGAAACAATCAGAAAGGGAAAATAGAGATTTAGAATCAGTGGTAGTAAACGCTATGAGGAGAAATGAACAGGTCCTGCGTGAAACAATAGATAGAAATAAGTGTATTATTGTATTTGGGGATATAGAGGAGCACATTATTGAGAGGAAAGCTAGGGATAAGGAAGAAATTAATAAGGTAAAAACATTGATCAAGCATGTCGATGAAGAAGGAAACAACTGGAGAGATGATATTGAAGAAGTTAGGAGAATGGGTAAATATAGTAAGGGAAACACAAGGCCAATGAGAGTGCAGTTTAGGTCTAGGGTAACAGTGGATGCAATAATGAACGTAACATGGAGACTTAACTTGACCAGCAAGTTTAAGAAAATTACAATTAGAAAAGATATGAGTATTGAGGATCGAAACATAAGAAAGGAATTGCAAACCGAGGCAAATGTAAAGAATGGAGAAAGGACGAAAGAAGACGAAAAGAAGTTTTTCTGGAGAGTGTGGGAGGGAAAACTAAAGAAATGGTATATAAAGCGAAGGGACGAAGTAGGGAGGGAAAGGGAGATGGTGCGGGTGACGGGGGAGAAGGCAGAGGGAGGGGAGGTGGAGATGGAGAGAAACAGTCCAAGTGGAGGCAGAGGGAGGGGAGGTGGAAACGGAGCGAGAAACAGTCCAGGTGGAGACAAGAGGAGAGGAGACAAGCTAGGAAATAAATTGGGAGGGGTACGTACAAAAAAGAAAGGAACGGGCAGGGGAGAGAAAAATAGGGAAAATACTGGAAATGCTAAGTTCATGTATACAAATATTGATGGGTTAATTTCCAAAAAGATTGAGTTTGACGAATATGTAAAGAGAGAGAGGCCCGGGGTAGTATGTTTGACTGAAACTAAGCTTAACCAGGAGGTAGACACGAATATAATTAGTTGTGCAGGATACAGTACATGGAGAAGAGACAGGTTAGGAAAGCTAGGAGGAGGAGTGTTGATCATGGTAGATAATAAAATTACTGCTAAAGAATTAAAACTTGGTGATAGCATTGCTGAAGTGGTAGCAGTTGAAATTGAGGATAATGATAGGTCAAAATTGGACATCGTATCAATGTATTTACCTCCTAAGACTAAATCTTGGAGCAATGATGAATATAATGAATTAATTTTGGAAACCTTGCGTATGTTAGAAATTATTTGTAAAAGGAAAAATAGGCTTATTCTTGCAGGGGACTTTAATTGCGGGGAGGTGGATTGGGAATGTTTGGATGCGGGTTCAAATGAAAATACTTGGGGTAGCAAATTTCTTGAACTAACAATGGGGTATCTATTAACACAACACGTTACGGAAAATACAAGATTTAGAGGAGGTGATGAACCATCAAGACTTGACTTACTATTCACCAAAGACCCCCAAGAAATAAAGAACCTAACATATTTGAGTCCCATGGGAAAAAGTGATCATGCTGTGATTGAATTTGAATTGACAGTGGAATTTCTGGAAGGCAGAGAGGAGGAACATAGGGAATTTAGACTAAATTATAGTAAGGCGGATTATGAATCATTACGAGGATACTTTGCAAATATAGATTGGTCATTTATTGAGCAAGAACAGAATATTCAGGTAAAATACACCATGTTACTAGACATTTACAGGGAGGGGGTAGATAAATATGTACCAACATTTAAGGATGGAAAGCTGGCTAAGGAGAAAGAGTGGTTTAACATGCGATGTCACATTGCCCAGAACAAAAAGGACTCTGCATGGAATAAAGTGAGAAGGAGACACACTGAGGAAAAATGGGATGAGTATAAGAATGCTAGAAACAACTATGTCAAGACTATAAGAGAGGAGAAAAAGAACTTTGAAAAAGATATAGTAAACAAATGTAATAAAGAACCCAAACTGTTCTATAGTTATATCAACGGTAAAACTAAAATAAAGGACAAAATAACAAAGCTTAGGGTAGAGGGTCAATTATATGAAGACACAGTGGGTATGTGTGAAATTATGAATCATACATTAACATCCGTGTTTGTGGAGGAGGATGACTATGTAGAACCTGTGGTGGAATTGAATGAGATACAGGGACTAGAGTCGATAGAAGTCAACAAGGATGAACTAAAATCATTGTTGGAAGAATTGGACGTGAGAAAATCTATGGGCCCAGATAACATTGCTGGATGGGTATTAAGAGAATGTTCTGAACAACTAGTGAGACCTATTTTTAATATTGTTCAATACTCATTAAACAAGGGGGAGCTTCCCTTAGAATGGAAACAAGCAAATATAACTCCAATATATAAAAGTGGAAATAAAGAAGACCCGCTAAATTATCGACCGGTATCCTTAACGAGTGTTATATGCAAGCTTTGTGAAAAGATTATTAGAAAAAGATGGGTGGGTATGTTGGAGGAGAGGGAAATAATTTCAAGCAAGCAGTTCGGGTTCAGAAAAGGTCATTCGTGTACCACAAATTTGTTGAGTTACTATGATAGGGTAATTGACATTGTACAAGGGAGGGAGGGGTGGGTAGATTGTATCTACTTAGATTTCAAGAAGGCATTTGATAAGGTGCCTCATAAGAGATTGTTGTGGAAGCTCAGGACTGTGGGGCGGGTTGAGGGAGTATTATTAAAGTGGATGGAAAACTATTTAATTGGGAGGGAAATGCGAACAGTAATAAAAGGAAAGTTCTCCTCGTGGAAAAGGGTAAAAAGCGGAGTGCCTCAAGGATCGGTGTTGGCCCCAATCATGTTTTTGGTTTTCATCAACGACCTTCAAATGGGAATAGACTCATATATATCTATGTTTGCTGATGATGCAAAACTAATGAAGCATATTACAAGTAGGAGTAGTTGTGAAGAATTACAGAGAGATCTAGATAAGTTATATGAGTGGAGTCAAACTTGGAAAATGGAATTCAACACGAGTAAGTGTCAGGTTCTTGAGATGGGAAAAAGTAAATATAGACCTTCTTGGGGATATAAAATAGGAGATGAAATAATTAGTAAAGCTGTGAAAGCAAAAGACCTAGGGGTAGTTGTGGCAGACAGCTTGTCACCTGAACAGCATATAAATAAAATAACTGGTGAAACCTATGGAGTGTTGACTAACATGAGAATAGCTCTGAATTATTTAGATGAAGAGATGTTAGCAAAAATAATAGGGACAATAATACGACCAAGACTGGAGTATGCAGCAGTGGTGTGGTCTCCACACCTTATAAAACATAATAAAAAACTGGAAAGAGTTCAGAGAGTTGCCACTAAGATGATAGCTAGCCTTAGAGACCTACCTTATGAGGAGAGATTGGAGAGGCTAAAGCTGCCAACGCTGAGGGAGAGGAGAGAGAGAGGTGACATGATCATGATGTTTAAGTGTGTGAAAGGTTTTGAGAAGATCGACAAGGGAGATTTTGTGGTGAGGGACGAGGGAAGAACCAGGGGTCATGATTGTAAGTTGAGGAAAGTTATATGTAAGTCTGATGTAAGAAAGTTCAGCTTCCCGTATAGAAGCATTGAGTGTTGGAATAAGTTGGATGGGGAGGTGGTGGGAGCAAGAAATATCCAAACTTTTAAAGCAAAATTGGATAAATGTAGAGAGAGAGACAGGACAACACGAGCTTAGGCTCAAATCCTGTATACTACAATTAGGTGAGTACAATTAGGTGAGTACAACTGTCCACGACACAACGATCAGAACCGACGGCGACGAGACAACCCGAGGGAGGCCTAACTCCGTTGAAACCTTTGCCACAGGGGAAATTACTGATGCCACCACCAGCTGCTCTACACCAGGTGCCGGTGGCGCCTCCTCCATCACACAGGAAGTCAAAGCCATAACGAGTAGAACCAACGAGACAACCCGAGGTAGGCCTAACATCAACATAACTTCTGCCACTGAGGAAATTAATGAAGTCAACCCTGCAGTGAGGAGCGTCGGAAGCGGTACACCCGCTATAATGAGTATAGCAACACCTGGGGCCTATAATGTAGCTGTACGTACAGGAAACGCGCAAGGCATCACTACAACACCTGCGACGGGAAGGAGCTCGACGACAACCCCTATCGACAGGATCACAAAGCCTCCACCCTCAGGTGATGATAAGGGGGAGGGTACTGTTCAAGGACAATGGTTTAGGGTACATTCCACCAAAGGTAAAACTCATCACATACCTGAGGGGGAACAGAGGCTGAATGGAGGTACCGGTACTGGTACCACAAACAATGTTAGGAATTCTATTGCTGTGCAAATTCAACCTAGGAACTTTAAGCATCAGGGGATTAAGGGTAAAAATAAAAGTACGGGGATAAGTACTGTTAAAAAAGTGAAAAGTATAGCCAAAGTATTCGCGACGGGTTTTAAGCCAGGAGTGACGGCATCCGACTTGAAAGAATATCTCTCCAATAAACTCAGTCTTAGTATGGATGTTGAACCAATTATTCCCTGGTCTGATAGGCACACATATATTTCATTCAGAATAAACTGTGAGTGTCCAAATCCCGAGGTGTTTATGGATGAAGAACTTTGGCCAGAGGAAGCATCGGTGCACTGGTGGAGAGAACGTAGGGCACAGGTACCAACAAATGAGGACTCTATAACTACGGTAACCCACCCTCCCAACAACTCTTAATCATGGATATAAAGTCTACTTCATCTCCCAACAATTTGCGTATTGCTACTTATAACTGTAGGGGGCTCCCTAAAACCAACAGAGGGCTTCTCCTATGCCCTGATGTAGTAGACATGTTTAATACCAGTGATATTGTGTGCCTGCAGGAGACTTGGTATTTTAAACAGGATTTGGGTAACCTCAGTACTATCTGTGATAATTTTCATGGGTTTGGGGTCTCGACAACCGATGCTATGGATGGTCTAGTAGGAGGTCACCCACCGGGAGGAGTAGCTATTTTGTGGAGGGACTCTTTAGACAGCCGGGTTAAACCACTTGTAACAAATTTACCATGGTGTACAGGTATAGAAATAGAAGATAACCAACGGAAAGTAGTTATTCTTAGTGTGTACTTACCCTACCAATGTAATGAAAATGAAGAACAATACCTGGAATACCTTGGAGAGCTAAGTGCTCTTTTACAAGAACTAAATACCACCTGCTACTCTGTAATAGGGGACTGGAATGCTAATCTGAAGGACATGAGTAACTCTCTGTTTGCTAGTCATATGACTAACTTCTGTGGTGAGCATGATCTAATTATCTCTTCTCAACTCATGCTCCCTCATAGTAGTTACACATGTGTCAGTGCAGAGCATGGGGCTCAACGTCTTGGCTAGAAATTCCCGGCGCGACCGAAGCCGCTCCAAGGACCCGTGCCCCCAGGGAGGGGGCAGGGGATGGTTGTGACGGTTTGGCTCCCGAAACTGCTCCCCGCGGCCGGCATCCGGTTGTCCTCCACTGGTCGTTGATTTTGTCTCCGGCCGTGGAGGGTCGGCAGCCATCCGCGGTTGGCAGCTCCGGGAGGTGGTCCCACGGCGTAGACTCAATGAGAGCTCTGTGGGAAAGCCCGATCATGGCCATGGCCTTCCTCAGGGACTCGGGGCTGTTCGGCCAGGCAGCTTAGGGAACAACAACAACAACGTCTTGGCTAGATCATACCGTAGCTAGTGCTGATTTCCATGATATGATAACAAATATGGAAATTCAGTATACATATACAGATGAAGATCATATCCCATTGACCTTAACAGCTAGTTTGGAAAGAGCGCCAGAATTAACTCAGTCAAACAATAGTGTAAATCCAAAACTGCCATGGGGCGGGCTAGACGAGGAGGAGTGTGAGCAATTTTGCACTTTAACACACACTCTCCTTTCTGAGCTTGATCCTGGCAGTGAGGATGCCATTACCTGTGAAGACCCCAATTGTGTTAATGCTAGTCATCGAGAAGAGGTCAGCAAGCCTGTACAGTGTACAATAATATTATATCTTGTCTTAGTAAGGCTAGTGACATAGTATTTCACAAGCATAAAATAAATTACTCTTTTAACAAACCTGGGTGGAATGACCATGTTTCAGAACTATGCCAGGCATCCCGAGATGCTCGTAGTGTATGGCTGGATCATAACAAACCGAGACAGGGACCCATTTTTGACATGTTCACCAGCCTAAAGGCTAGATGCAAGTATGCAATCAGATATATAAAAAACAATGAAAATGTGTTAAGAAGAGAAGCATTGGCCAAAAATGTTGCTAGCAAAGACACATTGGCCTTCTGGAAGGATATTAAAAAAATGCATAATAGCTGCACACCTCTACCCGTTAGTGTAGATGGGATCTCTGGTACTAATAACATAGCCAATCTTTGGAAAACACATTACCAAACTTTGTTTAACTCTGTTGGGCACCAAGGAAATACCATTGCTGCTACAACAGAGTGTAACAAAGAAGAAAAATATGACACAATTAAAGTTACAAGTGAAGAAATCAAGGCTGCAATAAGTAGGCTAGATGCTAACAAATCCTGTGGTTTTGATGGTATATATGCTGAACATTTGAAGTACTCCTCCACTCTCCTCTTGGAGAAACTCAGCAGTTGCTTTACCAGCTTTCTAATCCATGGTTTCCTACCAGAATCTATGATGTCCGTTACCTTGATACCAGTAATTAAAGACAAGGCTGGCAAAATTACATCAAAAGACAACTATAGACCTATTGCCCTTGCCAGTATTGTAAGTAAGATACTAGAGTTAATAATTTTAGACAGAATCTCAGTGTATATCTCAACTAATAGTAATCAATTTGGTTTTAAAAAGAATCATGGTACGGACCAGTGCATCTACACTCTGAAGGAGCTAGTGGATGGGTACATCAAAATGAACAGCTCTATTTTTGCATGCTTTCTTGATGCTAGTAAGGCATTTGACAGAGTCTGCCACAATATCCTGTTTGATAAATTAGCAACAAGGGGAGTGCCATCCTATATACTGAGAATCTTGAAGTACTGGTATGCCAATCAAACATTTAATGTAAGATGGGGTAACATTATTTCGGATTCCTTTACAGTAACCAATGGAGTGAGACAGGGTAGTATTCTCTCACCTTACTTATTCAATGTATATATGGATGAATTAAGTGATAAATTGAATAAAGAGCAGATTGGATGTTATGGTGGGAATAAAATCATCAACCATCTCATGTATGCTGATGATCTGGTCATTATTGCACCGTCTTCTGCGGGTCTGAGCAAACTTCTTGAAATATGTGAATCTTTTGGTAGTAAACATTGTGTTAAATTCAACCCACTGAAAAGTGCTGTTCTTATATTTAGATCAAAATTACTGTATAAAAGTAAACTGCCAAATTTCTCACTCAATAATCAAATTATTCAAGAAGTAAACAAAATAAAATACCTGGGACACATTATCTCAAACGATTGCTCAGATGATGCAGATATCGGCCATCAGCGCAAACAGCTATATTTACGTGGTAACACCATCTTGAGGAAATTCCACATGTGTAATTGGGAAACTAAAGTCACTTTGTTCCGGACATATTGTTCCTCTATGTACACGGCCCATTTGTAGTGGAAGTATAAGAGAGCCACCATAAATGGTCTGTGTACATCCTATCATAATATACTCAAGATGATTATTGGTCTCTCTAAATATGAAAGCACTAGTATGGTGTGCACACTGTTGGATGTGCAGTGCTGTAGGGCTGTCATCAGGAGACTGGTGTACAGCTTTTCGCAGCGACTGCAATCCTCCAGTAACACGCTGATTGTAGCTCTTTGGTCTAGTGATCATATCTATGAATCCCGTATTATATCTCACCGGCAGAAGCTGCTGCACACATAGTATGTACAGTAAACCCTCGCTATCTCGGACTAATTGGGGGGAGACCCAGTCCGAGATGTCCGATTTTCCGAGATGTCCGAAGTCCGACTTATGTCCGACTTAAGAGAGGGAAAATTCCGAATTAGAAGAGGAAAGTCCGCGTCACCAGAGAAATGGAGATTTTTTTTTATCTATCTATTTAATGCATCTATCTCCCTTATACATATATATAACTATGCCTTATTTTTTATTTTTTTTAATCTATGAATCAATTCTAATACGATGGAATTGAAAACAATATTACCCTTCTAACACACAAATAATAAAATGAAAAAGAGAGTAAATAAAAATGTCTCCTTTGTCTTTCAGAAACATAAGTCCGTCTCGTATATGTTAGTATTTTATCGCTCGCTCGCCCCTAGCCACTCTCTCTCTAATGCATCTAACTCCTAGTGGGGAGATTGTAGGCACCAATCGATCAGGGCTAGACCCAGGTGAGGTTATAGGCATGTGATAAAGAGTCGCTGGAACTCCTGTTTCATTTGCTTGGCCTCTCTTACTGATTTTCTTTGTGCCTCATTTACACTGAGAGCAATCCAGCTAGCTCTCACAAACACCTCCTCCTCCTATCCACTTCACTACACTAAACATGCACACCACACTTCATTCCTCCACACCAAAATTAAAAAAACACAAAATGATGAATTTTAGCCCAGCCTCGGAGTCCCCAGGGGGGGGGACCATAAATGCCCCCTCACCCGACCGACCATCCCCTGACAACCCCACACAATTACCTGGACCTCGGCCTGTTACTCTTTCTATTAATTTCTGCAACATTCGCGGACTTTCCTCTAACTTTCACTCTGTTGAGCACCATCTCTCCTCCTACAAACCTGATCTTCTCTTCCTCACCGAAACCCAGGTGTCTGTAGCAACATCCAGCAACCCCTTCTCTGTATCCTCCTACTTTCTCTATCCTAGTTTCAAAGCCAAAGGCGGATGTTGTGCATATGTGCACAACAAACTCACTTGCTCTCGTGTTCCCGATTTCGACTCCTCTGAATTCTCAACTTTATGGCTCAAACTTTCCTGTCATTCTCTTACTAAATATTTCTGTGCTGTCTATCTTTCCCCTAACTCTACCAACTTTCCTAAATTCTTTGACTATCTAAACTCTACAGTGGAACACATTCTATCCATTTCTCCTTTCTCAGAAATCTCCATCTTAGGAGATTTCAACGTTCACCACCACCAATGGCTCTCCTCTCACACTACTGATCCACCTGGTGAACAAGCCTACGTCTTTTCTATCCTAAATGACCTAGAGCAGTTAGTTCAGCAACCCACCCGTATCCCGGATCGCATCGGAGATCGGCCCAACATTCTTGACCTGTTTCTAACTTCTAACCCTTCTTCTTATACTGTCGATCTTTTCTCTCCTTTGGGCTCCTCCGACCATAAACTTATCTCTGTCACCTGTCCTATCTCTCCAGTACAGCCACCCGATCCTCCTAGCCGGCGGCGCTTGTGGCACTTTGGCGCTGCCGACTGGGAGGCTCTTCGGCAGTACTTCTTTGATTTCCCATGGAATGATTTCTGCTTCCATGGCTCCGAGTGCTGAACGCATTACCGAGGTAATCCTATCGGGCATGGAAGCATACATTCCATTCTCTTTCTCTCAGACTAATGCTAAAAAATCTTGGTTTACTCACGCCTGTTCTACTGCTGTCCGCAATAAGGAGGAAGCATTCAAACGGTACCGACGCCTTAAAACTCAAGACTCTCATTCTTCATATGTTTCTGCCCGGAATCAAGCCAAATCTGTTCTTCGACTTGCCAAACACTCTTTCATCAATAATAAATGCACTGAACTATCCAACTCTAGCTCTTCCCAAGCTTTCTGGCATCTAGCCAAAAACCTCTCCAACAATTTCTCTTCCTCGTCTTTCCCTCCCCTTTCCCACTCTGATGGCACAACCATCACTTCTTCCTCTGACAAAGCTAAACTCTTCGCTCAAACTTTTGCTAGAAACTCCACCTTGCATGATTCCGGTGCTATTCCTCCCTCTCCGCCCTCCTCTCTCTTACTTATGCCTAATATCCTAATCTCTTCTAAAGATGTACTTTCTACCCTCTCTGGGCTTAACACTAATAAGGTGTACGGTCCGGACGGTGTTCCTCCTGTTGTTCTCAAAAACTGTGCTTCCGTGCTGACTCCCTGCCTAGGCAAACTCTTTCGTCTCTGTCTATCCTCTAACGTCTTCCCTTCATGCTGGAAGTTTGCTCACATTCAACCTGTCCCAAAGAAGGGTGACCGCTCTCAACCCTCCAACTATAGTCCAATTGCTCTTATCTCTTGTCTTTCTAAAGTTTTTGAAACCATCTTGCTTCCAAATTTCTTAAGCATTTCTCTTCTCATAATCTGCTCTCAGATCGCCAGTATGGCTTCCTTAAGGGTCGCTCTACTGGTGATATTCTTTCATATCTTACTAACTCTTGGTCATCCTCCTTTCGGGACTTCGGTGAGACTTTTTCTATTGCACTAGACATATCGAAAGCCTTCGATAGAGTCTGGCATAAATCTTTAATTTCTAAACTACCCTCCTTCGGTTTCTATCCCTCCATCTGTGCCTTTGTCTCTAATTTCCTTTCCGGCCGTTCCATAGCTGCGGTTGGGGACGGCCATTGTTCACTTCCTCACCCTATAAACTCTGGTGTTCCTCAGGGCTCTGTCCTATCTCCTATTCTCTTTCTAATTTTTATAAATGATCTCCTTAACTGTACCTTAATTCCCATCCATTCATACGCAGACGACTCAACCTTACACTACTCCATTAGTTTTTCAGAACGCCCCAGCCAGCAATCCCTCAACGACAAACGTAATGAAGCCATAGAACTCTTAAATTCTGATCTAAATACTATTTCCAATTGGGGCAGAGAAAACCTTGTTAACTTTAATGCTTCCAAAACCCAATTTCTCCATCTATCTACCCGTCAGGATCTCCCAGCGGACTATCCCTTATTCTTCAACAATACAAAAAATCAACCCTTCATCTTCTCTCAATATTCTTGGTGTCTCTTTTTCTTCTGCTCTCATTTGGAAGGACCATATTACCAGTCTTGCTAAGGCAGCCTCCCAGAAGCTGGGTGTGCTCAACCGCCTTAGGGGGTTCTTTTCCCCTGCACAGCTTCTTGCTCTGTACAGGGGCATAGTGCGCCCTTGTATTGAGTATTGTTCACATGTGTGGGGAGGTTCCTCTCACACCGCTCTCCTAGACAAAGTTGAAAGGAAGGCCTTTCGTATCATTAACTCCCGTCCACTCACCAACTCTCTGCAATCTCTCTCTCTCCGCCGCAATGTTGCATCTCTCTCGCTATTCTATCGCTACTATAATAATCAGTGTTCCTCAGAGCTATCCCAGTGCATACCACCTCCTTTACGTAGGGCACGTGGTACCCGTCTTGCAACTCAATCCCACCCCTACTCTGTGCAACTCTCCAACCCAAGAGTGAAACGTTACTCTCAAACTTTCTTCTACTCAACATCTGAGCTCTGGAACTCTCTCCCAGAATCAGTCTTTCCCTCTTCCTATGACTTAAATTGCTTCAAACTCCGTGTGTCCAGGCATTATGGCTCGAACGTCCCTTGATTTTGGCCCTGTCACTCTTTCAACTATGGGGAGGCACTCGCTATAGGCAGTTATGCCTTTTGCCTCCCTCAATCACATAGAAAAAAAAAAAAAAAAAAAAAATAAATAAATAAATCCCTTATACATTAACATAACTATGTCTTATTTGGACTTTTTGTAATCTATAAATAATTTCTAATGCGATGGAATTGAAAACAATATTATCCTTCTAGCACACAAATAATAACATGAAAAAGAGTCAATATAAAAGTCTCCTTTGTCTTTTCAGAACCAATTAAGTCCGTCTCATAATAGTTCGTGTTTATCGCTCACTCCCCCTTCTGCAACTCTCTTTCTATCTATCTTGTCTTTTCAGAACCAATTAAGTCCGTCTCATAATAGTTCGTGTTTATCACTCATTTCCCCTTCTGCAACTCTCTCTTTCTATCTATCTATCTCTCTAATGCATCTATGTAACTCCCATTATACATTAACATAACTATGTCTTATTTGGACTTTTTGTAATCTATAAATAATTTCTAATGCGATGGAATTGAAAACAATATTATCCTTCTAGCACACAAATAATACCACGAAAAAGAGTCAATATAAAAGTCTCCTTTGTCTTTTCAGAACCAATTAAGTCCGTCTCATAATAGTTCGTGTTTATCGCTCACTTCCCCTTCTGCAACTCTCTTTCTATCTATCTTGTCTTTTCAGAACCAATTAAGTCCGTCTCATAATAGTTCGTGTTTATCACTCACTCCCCCTCTGTAACTCTCTCTTTCTATCTATCTATCTCTCTAATGCATCTACGTAACTCCCTTATACATTAACATAACTATGTCTTATTTGGACTTTTTGTAATCTTTGAATCATTTCTAATGCAATGGAATTGAAAAATATAATATCGGACATTTTCTGAATACTTATATAAAGTCCGACAACGTCAGAGACTGTCGGAACGATGACGGAAATGTCCGAAATACTGAAGTGCATGTCCGAGAGGCCGTAGCCAGTCCGACTAGTACGGGTTTCCGACTTCTAGAGGTCCGAGATGGCGAGGGTTTACTGTACTGTAATACTGTATATAGGTCTAATTGAACTATGAGCAATGATCTGTGCAATAGGTGTTAACCAACATTGAGCAATAGCCTTAGTTAGCCTATCTATGTTATATTGTGACAAAATGTGATATGTGCTCTATTCTGTAAATAGGCCTACTGTATATTTTATTTTATTGTTTCTTTATTAATATATCTTTGTGTATAATTATTATCTGTGCTCTGACGAGAAGTGTATATGATATGGACCATTAGGTCATAATGTATTTATACTGTATCTATCTTATGTGTCTGGAATAAAGAATTATTATTATATTATTATTATTATTATTATTATTATATGAACTGTGGGAAGCGCAGAACGGATAGAAATCTGATTTTCTTCTTTTTATTTGTTGTTTAATTAGTTTTATCGTAGTGGCATCCGCATCATAAGGACGAGTCCGTAAGTTATTATGAGCGTACACTTACGATGATATGGTCTCTCTGCTCCGGGGTGGGTGTTTTGAACGGCGGACCTGGAGTTCAAAGAGTGCCATTAGCTATAAGGCATGTCGTCAATGATTCCGGGGCCACTACTAAATATTAGGTTTTCCTTCTTCCCTTCGGGACTTAAACCTATAGTATAGTACTGTATATGGATGATACAACAACTATCCCTTATTCTTCAACAATTCAAAAATCAATCCTTCACCTTCTCTCAATATTCTCGGTGTCTCTTTTTCTTCTGCTCTCACTTGGAAGGACCATATTACCAGTCTTGCTAAGGCAGCCTCCCAGAAGCTGGGAGTGCTCAACCGCCTCAAGGGGTTCTTTACCCCTGCGCAGCTTCTTGCTCTGTACAGGGGGTCCTTGTATTGAATATTGTTCACATGTGTGGGGAGGATCCTCTCACACCGCACTCCTAGACAAAGTAGAAAGGAAATCCTTTCGTATCATTAGCTCCCGTCCACTCTCTGCAATCTCTCTCTTCGCTGCAATGTTGCATCTCTCTCGCTATTCTATCGCTACTACAATAATCAGTGTTCCTCGGAGCTTTCCCAGTATATAACACCTCCTATACATAGGGTACGTAGTACCCATCTTGCAACACAATCCCACCCCTACTCTGTGCAACTCTCTAACCCAAGAGTGAAACGCTATTCTCAGACTTTCTTCTATTCAACTGCTGAGCTGTGGAACTCTCCCCAGAATCAGTCTTTCCCTCTTCCTATGACTTAAATTGCTTCAAACTCCGTGTGTCCAGGCATTTTAGCTCGAACGTCCCTTGATTTTGGCCCTGTCACTCTTTCAACTCTGGGGGAGGCACTCGCTGCAGGCAGTTCTGCTTTTTGTCTCCCTCATTCACATAGATAAAAAAAAAAAAAAAAAAAATGTGTGGCGCGCTCCTCAGTGCCACTAGAAGTGTGATGACAATCATAAGGTAAGGATAGTTAGCCAGAAGTTGGATAAGGGATGGTAGTGGTAAGGTGTAGGCATCAGAGTAGGGGAGTCAAAAATAGAAGAACAAATAAATACACACGATACACAGTCATACAGTGCACATAGCCATTCAGTACACACACATACACACACCCATAGTCAGTACACATACATGCCATTACATAACACATGTGTGCTCACACACACAGATAGATGAATAGATAGGTAGACAGGTAGAGTGAGAATGTGAAAGTAAGTGAAGGGGAGCGTAAGGAGTAAAAATAGTAAATGGAGGACAGAGAGAGAGAGAGTGAGTACGTGAGAGTGAGAGAGAGAGAGAGAGAATATGTGATAGCAAGTAAAGGGGAGGAGAAAGAGTAAAAATTGTAAATAATAGTAAATAATAGTAAAAATAGAACCCTTTAACCCCCACAGATTCTGCCTGAGCTGAATAAAACCGTTTTACGATAGCCAGCAAAATGAAGGAGAGAGTTACGTAGTTACAGATACGTGGACTACACAGACCCTGTGGTCCATGCCAGGTAGTTTGGACTTCTTTTTAAAATATCCTAGCACTACTGAGTAGAAGAACAATAGCAATGAAGAAGGATCTCATCCCACCCACCAAACCCTCTGAATACACAGCCGGAGAGAGAGAGAGAGGGAGAGGGAGAGAGAGAGAGAGTGTGAGTGTGAGAGAGAGAAAGAGAGAGAGAGAGAGAGAGAGAAAGAGAGAAAGAGAGGAGAGGAGGAGAGTAAGGTGGGAGGTGGTCCAGCAGATTTAAAGTTGAGAGGAGAGCACAAAGCTGGGACTGTGATGGGTATACGATAGTCTAGGTGTGGCTCACTGACTGTGACAGAGAGAGAGAGAGGTTGAGGATAAAATATACCACCGCCACTATTCCCGTTTACTGTTTCACCTCTTGTACCTTGTCTCTGTCCAAACCCTGAGGCTGATACCACTAAACTTCATCACTTTCTTTCTTCCGTGAGGTGAGAGAGGGAGGAGGGTAAGGAGGGAGGTGGGGGCCAGCAGGTTTAAAGTTGATAGGAGAACACAAAGCTGGTCCTGTGGTGGTGGTGGCTAGTATAGGATAGTCTTGGTGTGGCTCACTGTGAGAGAGAGGGAGAGATTACATTTTTCTATCACTGGGGTAGTAACTCTAGTCTTACAGTTTAGGTACAATAATTGCCATGCAAACAGTTGATAAAAGTAGGCTATACCAATAATGTTAGAAAAATCGTGTAACAACTCACTACTTGTGCAGTACGGTACTACTGTATACTAATAATTAGTAATGTGATATATATAATAGAAATGATACTGACAGCGAGAACAACAGCAGTGCAGCGACAGTAACATAATTATCACCGCACTGCCGCTAATATATGCTGTTACTAACATCAATACAATATTAACACTTACGCTGTGGGCTTATTTGCGCTATTTAGGGCATATTCAGGCACTCCTGAATGATTAATCAAGCATCTGCATTAAATGAACTGTATTCTGCCGAAAACTAGGCGAAAATAGCTTCAAAATAAGACCAGAACAAGCTTCGTAGGTGGCGGGGTTCACCCGCAGCATTGCCATAGACATTCGGGAAAACTCGCTAATTATTAGTTCTCGCTCGCTCGGCAACACTGTTGTGAGACACCCGCGCGAGACACAGTCTCCCTCAGTGAGAGGCTGGCTGCTCTGAGGGTCGGAGGGAGGACCCTCACGCTCCCACCCACACACTCGATTTCTACAGCTTTTACAGGCTTTTAAAGCCTGGAAATTCCTGTAAATTGCCTATGCGTTCCAGAACGTCACCCGCAGGGAATGGGTTAATAAAGTAGACGTGCCGTTTTGCCCAAAATCAAAACGGCATACCCAACTCTGCGATGGGTCACCATCATCACTACTATAGGTAGCGCCAACAAACTTGACAATAATCTTGACCCCTTAACTTCTCATAACTCAAAAGGACTGTGGGGGCGCTCGGTTATGGCCTTGGCCTTGCTCGGGGCCTTGGGGCTGTTCGGCCAGGCAGCTTGGGGAACAGCAACAACAACAACAATCATCATTACTACTGTCACCATCATCACTACTATTATGACCATCATCACTACTACTAGTAGTCACCATCATATCTACTACTGTCATCATCATCATCACTACTGTCATCGTTATCACACAACTACAACCATCATCACTATCACCATCATCCCCACTATTACTACCATCACTTCTAATGTCAACTAAACTAACTTAAATGTAACTTACCTAACAAATGCGGGGCGAATTATTTTTGGGGCGTCATCTCCAGTACCCATCACCAACATGACCATTACTTTCACCATCATCACTACTACTATCCACATCATCTACTACCATGATCACTGCTACTATCACCACCACGATCACAACTGCCCTCACTACCATAATAACCATCATCATCACTACTGGCAATATCATAACTGCTACCATAATCACCACAACTATCATTACTACACTCAGACACAATATCGTCACCACTAGAGATCATCACCACCATGACAAATACTATCACAATTACAAACACCATCACTACAAATACCATAATCACCATTATCCACACATCTGTGATGTGTGGCGCTCTGTGTGTGTGTGCCCCTACGGAGCACACACACACAGAATGCCATCATCATTGCTACCATAGAAGAATGTTAGAGGGGGTATCCTTCGGGTGGGGGTGGGGGTCCAGAGATAGGAGGTAGTGGGGAGGCAAAACCATATTTTTTTCATCCAAAATCATAACTATTGCACAAATACAAAACATCTTTTGACTGACCGTCTTATTCACGCAAATGAATGTTCGTGTGAAGTTTGGTGAACATCTGTCGAACGGTCTAGTAGGAGTATTCGGAGACATTTCGGCCGGCATGGTACCACTATACGGGGGAGGGGATACCACTCTGCTTACGCAGAGTTGATAAATCAATAAATATAAAGCAGACGTGCCGTTTTGCCCAAAATCAAAACGGCATACCCAACTCTCCGATGGGTCACCATCATCACTACTAGTCACTATCATCAGCACTACTACTATTATAATCATCACTACTCCTCTCACCATCATCACTACTACTCTCACCATCATCACTACTACTGTCATCATCACTACAACTTTCACCATCATCACTACTACTCACCAACATCACTAATACTGTCACCATCATCACTACTACTCACCAACATCACTAATACTGTCACCACGATCTTACAATCATCATTACTAGTCACCATCATCACTACTATTATGAGTATCACTACAACTAGTGCTGTCACCATCATACCGGTATCTACTACTGTCATCATTATCGCACAACTACAACCATCATCACTACTATTATCACCATTATCCCTATTATTACTGTCAATGGGAAGATATTATTGGGATTGAATTTGTGCTGTACCTAGTATCAGTGCATTACCACAAAGCCCACCGAAATGCCAAAAAAATACCCTCATTGTTCCCTGATTAAATAACACTGTATGAATATTCCCATATTCAAAATATGTTACAGGGGGACAATGCCTAGTGAGTTCACTGCTCAATAGGTGGCGTTCTGAGAGTGAGGGTCTGAGTCTGGAGGGTGAGACGGTGAAGCACCTGAGCGAAGCAACCGGCCGCTTCAGTGATGGAGCTGTTTCGAGCCATGATGGTTGCTTCACATGTCTCACTCCCCAGACTGGAACAAGACCTCACGGGCTTCACCGTGTTGAGCGGTGGAATGTACAGGCTCTCAGCCTATGCCCGAGAGGGAGTAGTTGGAATATAGAAAAAAAAAAAAAAAAAAAAAAAAAAAAAAAAAAAAAAACATCACTTCTAATGTCCACTAAACTAACTTAACCTAACAAATGCAGAGCGAGTTGTTTTTGGGGCGTCATCTCCAGTAACCATCACCAACATCACCAATACTTTCACCATCATCACTACTACTATCCCCATCATCTACTACTATCACCACCACTATCAAAACTACTTTCACAATCACGACTGCCCTCACTACCATTATAACCATCATAATCACTACTGGCAATATCATAACTGCTACCGTAATCATATGGGCCAATAGGCCTTCTGCAGATTTCCATTTTCTGATGTTTTCTTATAATCACCACAACTATCATTACTACACTCAGACACAATATCGTTACCACTACAGATCATCACCACCATGACAAATACTATCACAATTACCAACACCACCTCCATCAATACCATAATCACCATTATCATCACATCTGTGATATGTGTGTGATTTGTGGCATTCGGTGATGTGTGTGCCCCTATGGGGCACACACACACACAGAACACATTATCATTGCTGCCACAGAAAAATGTTAGAGGGGGGTATCTTTCGGCTGGGGGGGGGGGGGGGGGGCATAACTATATTTTTGACTTAAAATCATAACTATTGCACAAATTTAAAAAATCTTTTTTGACTGACCGCACCTAATGTTCGTGTGAAGTTTGGTAAAAATCCGTCGAACGGTCTAGGAGGAGTATTCGGACAGACAGACAGACGGACATTTCGGCCGGCATGGTACCACTCTGCTTACGCAGAGTTGATAATGTATGTGTGTTGTCACTTCCAACTGTACTTGTAGGCTACTGTACTTCGTCAATTGCAAGTGTTGTTGTTGTTGTTGCTGTTCCCCAAGCTGCCTGGCCGAACAGCCCCAAGGCCCCGAGCAAGGCCAAGGCCATAACCGAGCTCCCCCACAGAACCCTCCCCGCCGACCACAATAAAGCCTGGGTGACCGAAGCTACTCCATGGCGGGGAGCTGGGGAGGGTGAGGAAACGCCCGGGAAACCAAAGCCCCACCCAGGGCCCTGTGCCCCTCAGCAATTATGAAGAGAAAGTTGAGGGGCAAAGGAAAAATGTGACGCTTTGGCTTCCAATCTTGGTAGATTGGGAGGTCAATCCACGGAAGAGACGCCGTCACTCGAGATCTAGAAAACATATAAGTAAAAGGAACAGTCAGAGTAAGCTATGGGTATGGCAGAGATCGCTCAGTTCTCACTCTGATAGACCAGCCCATCACCACATTGCAAGTGTTGTTAACATTGCACATAGCACAAAGGCTGCCTGCTTTCTTTATTTATTTCTCTCTTACTTTGTTCCCACGTGAGAGCTGTTGTCGTCAGCAGGGCGCCGTCCTGTGCAACACATTGTCTTTGCTGCCACGAGTGTAATTACCTCTTGTTTAGCCCTTGTGGGATTGTGTTAGTTTATCATAAGTTTGCACAATGATGTCTTATATTTATTTGATTACTTTTGTGTTGATAACGAGAGCACAGGTGCTTCATATAATTGTGTAGTCTAGCAATGCCTGGAGCTCCCTTCCTTCCTTCCCGAGGCTGGCTCGAGATTGCCACCTCACTCCAGTCAGAGACCCTGTATTGACAACATGCACTAGCTGCTCCGTGTTTGTCAGGCTTGCTTCATTGTTTCCCTTAAATACCGCATATATATCTTTTGTTCCTTATTGGATAGTAGCAGAGCAAGGCTGGAGTCATTTTGATCATTAAAGTTTTGTCTTACTATTATTTGTTAGCATTTAAGAATTTTCTGCATTTATGTTAGAGTACTGCAGCCGTTTTGGCAATCTAGATATAAGCTTCACACTACTTCTTCCATTTCTGTGGTTGAAATACAAAATGTTAGCACCCGTACCTCACGGTGAGAATATCCCTGTAGAGCAGCGCTGAAAGCCTAGGCCTATTCCCCATCCAAGCGCCGTCAACGCTCCAGAAACTGTGACCACAAACCACAATCCAACCTGACCTACAGCTACAGTGATGCCCACACGAACCACCGACCTCGGCTGAATCTATTCACCTCACTCAGTAAATACAACGGGAGCTCACTACAACCTCCACACCCAAGTCGTCACACGCGTGTTTCTGTCGTTACTCCCGTTCGTTCACCGAATGTGCCTAAAACTAGCTAACCTACCCAACGTAAATCAAATTACCCAACCTAAATCCAATTACACCACACGCCCCCCTGATCTCAAGATCAATCTAAAAAAAAAAATAAAAAAAAATAAAAAATAACGAGAAGAAAACTATAATAATAATAAAGTAGACGTGCCGTTTTGCCCAAAATCAAAACGGCATACCCAACTCTGCGATGGGTTACCATCATCACTATTAATGCCATCATCACTACTACTTCCTTCATAACTACAACCGCCACAATCATCACGACTAGTCATCATCACCATTGCTATGATCATCATCACTACTACAATTACAATCATCACTACTACTCTCACCATCATCACTACTACTATCACCATTGTCACTACCATCTTAATCACTACTAGCATTGATACTACAACTATCAACCAGCATTACTACTATCATCACCACCATCTTACACTCATTAACACTACTACTATAACCATCATCATTACTACTGTCACAAGTATTACCATCATGTATCCTACTGTCACCATCATCACTACTACTGCCATCATCACCATTACTATGATCTTCATCATCACAACTATTGTCATCATCACTACAACTTTCACCATAATCACTAATACTCACACCATGGTCACTTCCATCATCACTGTCATTATTATCACTACAACTCTCATTACTTGTCACCATCATCACTACTATTATGACCATCATCACTATTACTAGTACTGTCACCGTCATATCTACTACTGTCACCATCATATCTACTACTGTCATCATCATCACTAGGGGGAGTTCCAGGACAGGTGGCCCACCAAAATGGCAAATTAACACGGCACCAACTCCGATTTTGCTCAAATTTGGCACATATGAGTGTTGCTGCCATATGCCTTGTGCAAAATTTGAGCACTCTAGGGTCAACGGTTCTCCTGTAAGAGGTCATCAAAACTTTGGCGATGACCTCAAAAATTACCTTCATGTCAAACTTCAAATGTCCCTAAAATCTTTATTTATTAACTTAGAGAGATGGTTTTAAGATCTTTTTTACTCAGAATGAGTCTCTGAATCGTTCTAGATTCACAGAATTAACTTAAATAAATAAATAAACAAAATTCACAAAATTTTACCTTTGACCTTGAAGTTCACTCAGGACAAAAAAAAATCATTTGGTCAAAATTGAAGCTTTATATGTGTACTTCAAAATAACAAACAAACTGTGTCTTATTCAACATAGGTAAGCCTGTACAGGTTGTCAAAGCCAGGCAAACATTTATTTTGCCTATTCAGCATGTCCATTTTGAAAAATAATACACTTCAATGTACAATAACTTTCCTCTCAATTGTGGTGTAACCAGTTTCTAAACATAAATCTAAAGACAATTGCAAGCACTGTGACATGATAAAGGCACAGAACACTGTAAGTACTATCAACATTAGAGATGGTCCGGATGTGGGTTTTTTTATATTCGCGGAAGCGGATGCGGTCCATGTTTTTCTATTTTTATATATTTAGCTATGAAAAATTAGTTTTAGCCACAGATAATGAAGAATAATACAAATAAATAGGTAAGAATAATTATGTTAGAGTGAACTATTTATTCAATTGATTGAACTAATGAATGAAATTGTTTAGTAAAATAGTAAGCTCATAAATTAAATTATAAAATTAAAATAAATTACTAAATTAGTTAAAAGTACTTTTCAATTCATCATCTGTGTTACCAGGATGCGGGATGAGGACCCAACTCAAATGCACCCCACCAACCTCTTTCCCCAACCACCACCCATATAATGAGATTTTTGAATACTTAATTAATTAATGAGATAAAGTCATCATATATTTGTACATAGGTACATTTTGTTACAATTCAGGTTTACAAATCCTTTAAAGTTTTATTTTTGTACTGACACAAAATGCTGCTCAGCTTCTTCCATTTCATTATGATTGAAACAATAACGAATTCTCCTGGCTCCCTGCAGGTTTGGGTTTGTGAAGATCCGCAAAACGTACTCACGGGTCACCCAACACTTGTCGGCTTTAGACTGTGCAAATGCATGGGACCCTGACTTTCCTTTGGGGTGCAAGAATATCATCAATGCATCACCAAACTCCTTTGACATTTCCTCAATCATTGCAAACCACAGTTCCTCCATGTAAATGCAAGCTACAAACATCCCAACAGCCAACTCTTTTTCCTCACAGACCTCCAACTCTTCACCTTTCACATTCTTCTTCACACTCACAAGTCTATTTCCCTCCAACTGACAATTTGTACACTTTCAACACACCAATAGGATCACACTGAGGAACAAATCGGTGGAATTGTTGCGTACCCTTCACTGTCTGGGCTTCCTCATACCTTTCGGCAAGTTCACTGTGAACCTCTGCAACATTTTCCGAAGAAACAAAGAAGAATTTAATTTTGTCAGTAAACTTTGACTCAGTGAGGAAAGAAAACATGGCCTGTGTTGTCAGAATTTGGTTGCCAACAGGCCTTTTCAAGCTGGCCATTGCCACTGCTCTTTTGACATTGCCGCCAATGCCATCACAGGCATTTTTTCAATGTGAAGTGGCGAAGAAGTGCCATTCACACCCAATTCCAAAATCAGTTTGATGGTAACACAAAGAGAGAAAGTTGTATTTGTTTTTATATTGCCCTGCACAGCCATCTGAGAAATAATGAATTTTTTGAATAATTTTTAGAAACTGGTTACACCACAATTGAGAGGAAAGTTATTGTACATTGAAGTGTATTATTTTTCAAAATGGACATGCTGAATAGGCAAAATACATTTTTGCCTGGCTTTGACAACCTGTACAGGCTTACCTATGTTGAATAAGACACAGTTTGTTTATGTTATTTTGAAGTACACATATAAAGCTTCAATTTTGACCAAATGATTTTTTTTGTCCTGAGTGAACTTCAAGGTCACAGGTAAAATTTGGTGACCTTTTTTTATTTATTAATTTAAGTTAATTCTGTGAATCTAGAACGATTCAGAGACTCATTCTGAGTAAAAAAAGATCTTAAAACCATCTCTCTAAGTTAATAAATAAAGAATTTAGGGACATTTGAAGTTTGACATGAAGGTAATTTTTGAGGTCATCGCCAAACTTTTGATGACCTCTTACAGGAGAACCGTTGACCCTAGAGTGCTCAAATTTTGCACAAGGCATATGGCAGCAACACTCATAATATGTGCCAAATTTGAGCAAAATCAGAGTTGGTGCCATGTTACCCTCTGGGCCACCTGTCCTGGAATGCCCCACTACTGTCAACATCATCAATACAACTACTGTACAACCATCATCACTACTATTATCACCATCATCACTACTATCACCATCAATCCCACTATTACTACCATCACTTCTAATGCCAACTAAACTAACTTAACCTAGCAAATGCGTAGCGAGATGTTTTCACCCCCAGAACGCCATCATTGCTTGGGCGGGGGGGGGGGGGGTAAAACCATATTTTGGACCTAAAATCATAACTATTGCATAAATTCAAAAAATCTTTTTTGACTGACGTTCGCATTCACGCAATAAATGTTTGTGTGAAATTTGGTGAAAATCCGTCCAACGGTCTAGGAGGAGTTCCGAGACAGACGGACGACAACGACAATGACAACGCCGACGACAGACATTTTTTTTGTGTGGTACCCACTATACGGGGGGGGGGGGGGGGGGGGGGGGGGGCGATACCAAACTCTGCTTACGCAGAGTTGATAATATGCTGGTATTTTATTTGTTCGAGCGCCAATTCTCCAAATGGATTCACGAGCGCTCACATTAACTTAAATTTTTCCATTTAACCCTTTGGCGCACCTATAGTTTCCAATCAAAGTTTTTCCCACTCCCAAAGTATATCTCAGCTCACTCAGAGCCAGTTTTGTGCCCGGCGATAATTTGTTTCTGTGACGTTTTTATCCACCAAAAAATCCTTGTATTTGGATTAATGAGGTACCATCGGCTTCGTTATTGATTGAACTTGAAGATAAGCGAATAAAAAAATAGAATAAATACAAAACAACCACATTGGGGCACTCCGAAATAAGAATTGTAAAAAAAAAGTAAATACCTTATCTCCAACTCGCGCTAGCTCAAAATTTTGCCCGCAACATTTTTGATTTGCATACATATATGGAAGCGGAATTTAATGAGGATTCTACTGGTAACTTCAGAATTACTATAAACCAAATAGTTACTGAGATACACGAATAAACGTGAAAGTATCGAAACACAGACTGAGCTATACTCTGCTCCCTTCCCAGCCAGCCGTGAGTAAACGGTTAAACTGAGGGGGTTGCCAATTGTACCCATTGAACTAGACGTAATACTTAATATCTATGCCAAATATGACGAGCGTCAGACGAAAACTTAATTTTTGGCGAATATTTTTAAGTTTAATGACTCTTAACGAGTTATCGTGCGCCTAGGAAAAAAATACCTAATGACTCTGAACGAGTCATCGTGCGCCAAAGGGTTAAAAAACAAAACAAAATCACAATTTTTTTTTTAGAGCTTATAGTCATCAGTAACTCTATGCTCCCCAATATCATAAGCCCTCAGAAATATGTGCGACTTCCAGAGCTGGGCACTTCCGCCAACACTTTCGCAAATAGCCAATTTCGCCATGGCGGAAGTGTCATTTTGGTGGCGCATTAGCGTTGGCGCCAAAATGGCTGCCTATTTGCGGGTTTGTAGCTCTGGAAAGTACCTCCATGTTGCCAACCTCGAGTCCGCAAAATTTGGTTCCCACCACCTGTGTTAAACACAGACCCGCTGCCCCTACACTTCCATATGGCAGTAAATTGGGGTCACCTACTCCACGTACCCTGCCTACTTAATTAGGATAGCCTATATTGTAGTGTTATTGTTTATCAAACGCCATGTGTTCATGACCACATGATAGGCGTCGTCTTTATTTATGATTAGATTATAGGTTTGACTCCTGTAAGGAGATAAAGAAAACCTAATATTTAGTAGTGGCCCCGTAATCATTGACGAACATGCCTATTACATAAGGCATCCTCTTCAAACACTAATCCGCCGTAGTTTGAATCTACCGCGCAGAGCATTTAAAAACTGAGGAGCCTTCATCATGAGCGCACGCGACCTCACTCATGGCTTCAGTCATTATGAATTGGGTTCTCACTACGAAAAAACTTCGTAAAAAATAAAAACAAAAAGAAAATAAGAATAACTATCTAATAAGCTTTCCATCATATCGTGGATGTACTTGTGTGGATCTTTGACCAGACGCTGATTCAGGCGTCATTCTTCCTTCACTGACATATCAAGTAAACCAAAATCCTCAATACATCAACGAATGGGAAGGGAATGGTCGGGAGGGCCCCAGTCGTCAATGATTACGGGGCCACTACTAAATATTAGGTTTTCTTTATCTCCTTACAGGAGTCAAACCTATAATTTATTAGTGGCCCCTCCATCATTGACGAACATGCCTGATTTCTAAGACTGGAGGGGGACATTCGTAATCATATCATAACTCTAGAAAAGCAGATAATAAAAACAACCACATAGTATTCTTACTTTTGAAAATATATTTAATAAGGCGTAGGCCGTATATATACAAGAAAGGGGTTCAGGCAGGTGCGTGCTTCAAAGAAGCCTGCTTGACAAAAAATGGGTAACTCTGAAGATTCTGTGAACAGATCTGTAGTTACAAAGGCACCCCACTCAACGAGTGGTGACAAAAATAACAAGTTATCAGTTTATATGTGCACATAATAAACCCCAAAATAATCGTGGAGATAAATTGCAAAAGATCTTCACTGTTTTAATATTAAATTGCTTTCGCAGCTAAAACTACTATAACAACCCCGTTGTTTTGTACTAACATTGTACTAGCACAATTTCTCGCTGAGAAATTTTCATATCACATTAACCATAAATTGTATCACAGCTCTCACACTCCGGCGGGGTCTAGGGTGTCCTATGTCAACTGACTGCACCCCCCCCCCCCCCCTTTTCTTGAAAGTAAACAAAAGTGACTGCAGGGCCACCTAGACCCTCTGCCTTAAAGCTATACATGGTAAGGAAGGTTTATCTAGAGCAACTGACAAGTATCTAGACAAAAACGTATGATTAGACGCCCACAACTGAGTGGATGCAATATCTTCTACTGAAATTTCTTCAGGAAACGTAAAGAGGCTGCCCATTTGCGTAAATCGTGGGCCCGACCCACAACGCCGGGATTACTCTCTTTAATGACTTCGACCAGAAGAGAAGCTAATCGCCGTTTCAGTAAGCGTTTACCCGTACTTGCTACCCATAAAGCACCTTGGGGGTTTAGAGGAGCTACTCTCAAATATTTGGTTAGAGCTTGCACTGGACATAGATTATGATGCACCTTTCCCCTTTTTAACGCCGGCACCGTGAACTCAGAAAACACGTGTGCACTGTGCTCATTCTTGGCTACAAATCCCGGGGAAGGTGCAATGTAAATACATTCATTAAGTCTACCAAACCTAAGGCAATTAGGTGTGTTGCTCATCGCCGCCAGCTCAGACACTCTGTTCCCGGTGGCCAAAGCCAAAAGGAATACAGCCTTTTTTAAGAGTAATGCAAAATCTGCAGTATTTTGGTACAGACGAGAGTGAAGTAAAGACAAAGCTTTGTCCAGAGACCAAGTAGGCATGAGCTGACGGGGAGGTGGGCGGAGTTTAAAACAAGCTCTCATAAAACCTGTTTCCTCCGCCACCGGTATGGAGAGACCTGTAAGGTCTAAAAAGGGCACTCTAATCGCAGTTAAGTGATTTTTTAACGTTACCACAGATAAATGTTTCTGCTCAAACAGATAATTTAAATAATTAAAAAACTAAAGCTACTGATGGCACAGTCTGTTCTGTTCTAATGATCCAAGAAGTAAAGGCTTGCCAATGTGAGTGATACTGTCGTTTCGTAGACTGAGTATATTGATTTAATAATTTATTGGTCACATCTCTACCGTATGGTGCTAGCCACTTGGCCTCCTGAATGTCCATAATGCAAAAGTCAGCGAGGTCGCTAGGTTGCCAATCGTGTCTAAGTGGAAATACCCGACCGGGAGCGACACCGGGTTCGGGCACCACGTCTTCAATTGCTGGTACCACAACTGCGCCGGCCACAGGGGCGCGATTAGTGAGACTAAGCCTCGATAATCTCGTAGTTTGTTCACTACGTGGCACATTAGTGACGCATCTGGCGGCGGAAACAGATAGATGGAGCTCCATCTGTTCCAGTCTGTCACTAGGGCGTCTGGCCCCCCTGCCGGCGTTTTCGTCCGGCGGGTGAGGTATAGAGGGAGTTTGTGAGTCTCCTCGGACGCAAACAGATCCACTTGTGGATGGGAGAGCTCTGCAATCATTAGGTTGAAAATGGGTTGCTTGAGCTCCCATTCTACTGTCGTGCTCTGTCTCCGGGACAGAGCGTCTGCCCAGACGTTCGCTACGCCTGGGAGATAAGATGCGTGAAGATAAATGTCTAGTCTATTGGCTAGAGTAAAAATCTCTTCCGACACGTTTAGCAACCTCCTTGACCTCGTTGATCCCTGTTTCTGAATACAGTGAACTGCGTTCAGATTGTCCATTCTGAAGGCCACCGACTTGCCCCGTAACGCAGGGCCGTGAGCCTGAAGGAAATACAAGGGGACTAGTAATTCTTTGACATTGATGTGAGAGATTTCTAAGTGGGACCAAAGCCCCTGACCCTGGTGCCCCTGATTTGACTGAAATCCCCACCCTATTGTGCCTGACGCATCCGTGTCTACCCATACCGTTGGTGGAGGAGAGGTCCATGACATTATTGAGTGCAACGTTTCCCTCTTTGCCCAGACCGCTAGTAAGGTGTGGATTAATTTCGGGATGGGCCATAATTTTCCCGCCGGTAAGAGTGGGAAATATTTGTTGCCTTCCAATATTAAACGTTTTACTTTCAACCGGCCCAACATGACAGTTAGTTGAATCCAGTTGAGAGAGCCGACCAGAGACTCCCAAACCCTCCGCGTCGTAGTCAGACTGTGAAGAAACATGAACAGTTTCCTGCGAAACCTGTTGCGATTGTCCACACTCTGACTCAGAGTGAGAGCGGCCGTGTCCCAGACCAGCCCTATCCACTGAATTACTCGTGAGGGAACAAGGTTTGACTTTACCAGATTTACCTTGAACCCTAGAGTTTTGACATGATTTAAAATTATGTTGACATGTTTGATGCATAATTGTTGTGTCTCTGCCAGTCGTCTAGGTACCACAACACTCTGATTCCTTGTTTTAACAACGGCATCAGGGCTTGCCGGACTAATTTCGTGAATAATCGAGGTGCCAGGTTCAAACCGAATGGCATCCTTTGAAAAACAAAATTTTGGTGCCTGATCCGTAAGGCCAAAAACCTTTGAAATCTTTTGTTGACCGATACGTGCCAATAGGCGTCTGTCAGGTCTAGTGAACACATCCAACCTCCCGGCGGAAGTGTTAGCCTGATTTGGTGTACTGTTAACATTCGGAAAGATTCGTTGTGAATGTGAAGGTTCAGATAAGACAGGTCTACGACCGGTCTCATCTGAACACTGTCCCTTTTGGGAACCAAAAATAGTTTGGACGTGAATACAGGGTAATTTGGGGGGACCGGGATGATGACATCCTTGGCAATCATTTCCTGGACCAGTGACTCCACCTCTAAAGAAACAAAATTCGCCGTTGTCGGCTGACGTAAGCGAGGTCGCCGGAGCCACTGCCAAGTGATGCCTTTGCGTGCCACCATCCGTGCCCAAGTGTTTAACGGCCATGCTTGGTGACACGTTCGGAACGACCCAGTTAGCAGACAAGGGTTCGCCGGCTGTACTACCCTCGGGTCCGCCGGCCTTAAGGTTGGCACCGGGAGTGAGAGAGACTTTAGTTTTTTGATGGTGGGGTTGGTGGTGCTGGACGCTTCGCCGGCTGGCTGGTGTTGGCCGAAGACGGGCCCTGACCTGGCTTATTATGGCCGCGTCCTCTCTGACCTGAAAACCTACTCTGTCTATGCCTGTACTGACCTTGAGGGGAGGGGGAGGACTTAGGTGGAAGAAAGGGCTTAGATCCCCCCGGCTGAGCTTTAGCGGTTGGCCTGGGTTTGGGGAAGTTAAAGGCAGGTTTCTTAGAAGGGGTGGGACTGTGTTTAAAGGCCTGCGCCATATTAAAACACCGTTCGCCACACTTCAGGGGACATTAAAGAGGGAGTAAGCACTGGTGACATGACCACCTGATTCGCAATGCGATCAGGCAGTTTGCGAACTAAAGACATTCTGAGATCTTGTCTTGCTCGTACCGCCTCAAGCAAGGCGGTGCGTATGTCACCCAGAGATTGGATTGACGACTGGAGAAGCAGTCGCCGGGATAATTCAACCGATCTTCTGGCATCCGCGTCTGCGATTGCCTGAGTGGACCGAAGTAAAGACTTTGCTACCTGTTGAGACACTATGTATTGAGAGAACAGGCGAAAAGCTTTCCCCCTTAGCCTAAATTCTCGGTCTAGGTGAGTTGGGGTAGGGGTAGTGAAAGGGTCTTTTAGCTCACAAAGATTAATTTTAGGGGCAGCTAAGAAAGAAAACAAAGCTGACGGGACTCCGCCGGCAGAACATACTGGCATAGAGAACCATGAATGAGTATCTTGGGGGATCTGGTGGGAAGATTTGGAAGTAAATGTGGTTGCAAAGTTTTGAGCCTCTGTCTCCCAATCCACCCAAGGTCCTGGACCCAACTGCCCCACCTTCAAGACTGGATTAGCTGCTTCGTCTGTGACGGTTTGTAAATCAAGTTCAGGAGTGAGAGCTGACAGAGTCTTAATGTCATTAAACCCATCCAGCTCTGACCAGTCTGAAAACAATTTTGAAGCTGAGGCAGGGGGTAAAGCTGGCTTAGTAGCATACACAAAATAGTCTTGGTGATAATAACTAGGTATAGCCTTTATATTGACGTCTAGTACATTTCCCAAAGTATCCAAGGCCCTTAATTTCTTTGATTTATTGCCCTGGATGACCCACTCACGCGGTACTGGGAGTTCCCCTGACAAGGTAGGTTGGGCGAGCTCTGGTTTAGTGGGGGTCAAAAGGACCCATGACTCGTCTGGTCCGTAAAGCAAGGGCATAGCTACCTTTCTGAGAGGCGCCTTGTCTAGAGGGGGTGGATTGACATCCGTTATAACCCTTACATTCGAAGTGGTCAATGCTGCCGTAGCAGGCCTAGTAACCACTGATGGTGACAGAGTGGGGGGGTTAGGGATCTTAGATAAAGCAATAGAAGTCATCAGAGGCCGTACCGTAGAACTTGTCGTGGGAGCCCCCAAGTCCACTGTACTCACCTAATTGTTGGCCAAAAAATTTAGATAAAGCATGACTAAGTAGCCCATCAATTTCCTGCGCAGTGACAAATTGAGTTGATGATGAACTTACTGGTGAATCATTAATATCCTGCGCGGCGTCTAACCCTGAACCTGACTCTTGCCCTTCCATCTCCGAAATTATTGAAACCTCGTCTTTCTCCTCCTGTTCCTCCTGAGAAGATCCCGCCGAAGCTGGGGTACCTTGCTGCCAAGATAAGTCAGGAATAGAGGATGGGATCGCCGCGTCCCTGTGGACGTCAGCTACTGTGTGACTAGTTTGAGTCGGAAGTGGGTGGTCAGACCCCGGTCGAGAAAATCGCCAAACACCGAGGCCCTGGCCTACACTCTCTTGGGAGTCTGAAACACTCTCAATCACTGATCCCCCTGAACTCTCCAATTCCAGGGTTAAAATATTAATGGGTAAATCCTCTTTAGGGACAGGCACCGTACTGGACCCTTGAGACCTAACACAAACTCTGTCTGGGGTAGAGGTACGATGAGAAGCACTAGAAGCTGGCGAATGTAGGGAGGTCTTTCGTTTATGGGAATCCTTTTTGGAAGATTTATGGCTACGGTGTGACCGTGAACTACTCTTTGATTTGGAGGATTCATCGCCGTGACCACTGGTGGAACTTTCCGTCCTACTCTTCTTACTCGATGGTGAAGAGGCAAGACTAGATGGCTGGCGTCTGAGAGGTGACCTAGACCGAGATCTCGCCCGAGACGAGGAGGCGGACGCCGGGGGTGTAGGCTCTCTTGGACGTTTCGGAGTAGCAGCAGAAGACACAGAACCCTGACCAGTCTCCGCCGGCTTATGACTAGTTACTCGAGAGGAACGTTTAGGGGGAGGGTGTTCAAAAAGCAGTCTATCCCAAAGAGGGACGTTGTCACATTGAAGTGACTTATGAGCTACAATCGTAGTGTATGCTGACATCTGTTGCCTAACTTCTCTTAATGCGACCGCTGCGGTCTTATCATTGTCGCAGAGGACCTTGACAGCTAATTGGGAGCAAAAGGAACAATTACGCATAACCCACAGACCCCTTGAACGGTCTAGACATTTAACACACTTTATGCAAAGAGTGTGCGCAAAATAGGGATACCGGCACAGGTAGGGGTAGTGCATAAAGCAAAGACTGGGGCCAAGGTAGCCATGACAGAGACTGGTGGGTAAAACTACTGCCGGGTCTGTATTGGTCCGCCGGAGCCCAGCTCTGGAAAAAAAGAAAATTTCCAGGAATTAATGCTCATAAGGTTAACCCAACATGTTCGCACACAAGTGTTAATAACCCACCGGGTAACGAGATGTAATGACACAACGATCACAGCTCGCTACGCGGCGGGGCTCAGAATATCTAAACATATCTTTTTAAGAAAGTGAAGAATACCCTCTGACATAATATAACGGTCCAGCATGGCGTTTATAGTCTTTCTGGTGGTGACTGTCTCAAGATTCAATTTTGGAACAAAAACAACCCCCCACAAAGACGCCGGCCCTTGAATTATTTTAGTAGAATAACACAGGGCAGGCTGATACGAGATCTGATTTCTAACGAATTGTCACAAAAAGATCGCCGTAAGTTTGAAGGCGGCGATACCTAAACGTATCACTAAATTAAGTGGTTAAATCGAAATTGAATTGTAAATTCCTTATTTCCTCCACCCAGGAGCACCCGCCGGGTGTAAAAAACGATGTTAACCCTAATTGAACCTTCAATCGCCGTAAGTGTAAAGGCGGCGATACATATAGTATCACTTAAAATGGATCGGTTAACTAACTGAATGACTTAGTTGTTCATCCCACCCCCCACCAAGGTACACCCGCCGGGTGAGATGTCAAAACGTTAACCCCATAAGTTCCTGTCCCCACTTCTTTGTAAAAGATCGCCGGGGAGGAAAGCCCTTAACAACAGCTAGGTTTTTTTCTGTGGTTTGTAAAACCGAGTAGAAAAACTTCATAACATATGTTCGCATGAACAATGTTAGATGGGTACAGCCACTCCGCCGGGAATCAAAAGGGAGCCTGAAAACAGGCACCAACACAGAGACGCAGTCCTGGAGAGCCACAGACACCTCATCGCCGGGGACACAAGCCTGTGTTGAAACCACGTGTGGCCCAACACGGCTCTCGGCCGGGTTTTTTTCATGGTGAAACCGAGAAAAAACCCGCCGGAAGGAAACCCACCCCGTTCAGAAACCATCTGAACGTACAACGGACACGAAGGAAAGCCACGCACGACTAGCCTAAGTCCACACAATAATCCGTGGAATTAGCCAATACACAGCTAAACCAGGAAACAAACATAGTCCTAGGAATTAGCCAATACACAACTAAAACCCGGATACACATGACACAGTAGGGCATATTTATAAAAATAAACAATAACACTTGTACATGTGGCAAAGCTACGAGCGGCTGGCAAGGCCTAAGTAGACGGCATAAGAAATGTTGAAATATACACAAAAACACTGGAAATATAACAACAGGAACCACCGCCAACACACCACTGTAGCAAATACTTCCGGCAAAGGGAAGACTGACTCGGGACCCAGAAAAAACTTCACTAAGTGAAGAAAAATACGCTGGGAACGTCAGTAAGCAATGCTTACCTCATCAGACAGATAAAAGGCAGCAATAATTAACGCGTAATGAAAGCCGCCTGCATCACAAGCTAACTCAACTGTGAAACGATCACAAGTCCACAACAGGACCACGAGGGTACATCCGAAATAAATGCCCCAAACACACGACCCAAAATACACTGCACTGCGGGCAACCAGCCCAGGACACTCCTGCTACGCATATCCTAACCTTACTCGATACATCCCGGAGTAAACAAATGAGAAAAAACTCACTAGGGACGCAGCAAATGCGGAACCAGCGGAGCGTGGGGAGACACGTCCGGGCAGGCTGAGCGCAGAGCAGAGAAGGAAGAATGACGCCTGAATCAGCGTCTGGTCAAAGATCCACACAAGTACATCCACGATATGATGGAAAGCTTATTAGATAGTTATTCTTATTTTCTTTTTGTTTTTATTTTTTACGAAGTTTTTTCGTAGTGAGAACCCAATTCATAATGACTGAAGCCATGAGTGAGGTCGCGTGCGCTCATGATGAAGGCTCCTCAGTTTTTAAATGCTCTGCGCGGTAGATTCAAACTACGGCGGATTAGTGTTTGAAGAGGATGCCTTATGTAATAGGCATGTTCGTCAATGATGGAGGGGCCACTAATAAATAGGCTATTTGAAAAGCTTATGGCGTATTTGAAGTGAATAGTACATTAGTTTTACCTTTTAAGGATTTTTTAAACTAATATATATACAATGAAGCGGTTAGGCTATAAGCCTAGGCTAGACCTAATATTCGTGGCTAAGTTAACAAATTTCCATAGCCTAGCCTAGGCCTACGGTCTCGATTTCAATCGTATTGGTGAGTAATTATATCCTACGGTCTCGATTTATTTATTTCCATTTGAATTGATACTTCTATTTAGTGCGATTTTTATTAGTGCGTGATTTCATGGTCTCACTTGCGAAATAGGCGCTTCACTTCAGTTAGGCTAGGCCTAGTTAGTTAATTTGATTTATATTAATGTTTTCTTAACCTAAACTATAGGTTTGACTCCTGTAAGGAGATAAAGAAAACCTAATATTTAGTAGTGGCCCCGTAATCATTGACGAACATGCCTATTACATAAGGCATCCTCTTCAAACACTAATCCGCCGTAGTTTGAATCTACCGCGCAGAGCATTTAAAATCTGAGGAGCCTTCATCATGAGCGCACGCGACCTCACTCATGGCTTCAGTCATTATGAATTAGGTTCTCACTACGAAAAAACTTCGTAAAAAATAAAAAGAAAAAGAAAATAAGAATAACTATCGAATAAGCTTTCCATCATATCGTGGATGTACTTGTGAGGATCTGTGACCAGACGCTGATTCAGATGTCATTCTTCCTTCACTGACATATCAAGTAAACCAAAATCTTTAATACATCAACGAATGGGAAGTGGATGGTCGGGAAGGCCCCAGTCGTCAATGATTACGGGGCCACTACTAAATATTAGGTTTTCTTTATCTCCTTACAGGAGTCAAACCTATAATTTATTAGTGGCCCCTCCATCATTGACGAACATGCCTGATTTCTAAGACTGGAGGGGGACATTCGTAATCATATCATAACTCTAGAAAAGCAGATAATCAAACAACGTCATAGTATTCTTACTTTGAAAAATATATAAATACGGCGCAGCCCATATATATACAAAAAAGGGGTTCAAGCAGGTGCGTGCTTCAAAGAAGCCTGCTTGACAAAAAAGGGTAACTCTGGAGATTCTGTGAACAGATCTGTAGTTACAAAGGCACCCCACTCAACGAGTGGTGACAAAAATAAGTTATAAGTTTACATGTGCACATAATAAACCTCATAATATTCGTGGAAATAATTTGCAAAAGATCTCCACTGTTTAATACTAAATTGCTTTCACAGGTAAAACTACTATAACAACCCCGTTGTTTGTACTAACATTGTACTAGCACAATTTCTCGCAGAGAAAGTTTCATATCACATTATCCATAAATTGTATCACAGCTCTTACATTACGGCGGGGTCTAGGGTGTCCTATGTTACACTGACTGCACCCCCCCCCCCCCCTTTTTCCTTGAAAGTAAACAAAAGTGACTGAAGGGCCACCTAGACCCTCTGCCTTAAAGCTATACATGGTAAGAAAGGTTTGTCTAGAGCAACTGACAAGTATCTAGTCAAAAACGTATGATTAGACGCCCACAACTGTGTGGACGAAAGATCTTCTACTGAAAAGTTCTTCAGGAAACGTAAAGAGGCTGCCCATTTGCGTAAATCGTGGGCCCTACTCACAACGCCGGGATTACTCTCTTTCATGACTTCGACCAGAAGAGAAGCTAATCTCCGTTTCAGTAAGCGTTTACCCGTACTCGCTACCCACAAAGCACTTTGGGGGTTAGAGGAGCCACTCTCAAATATTTGGTTAGAGCTTGCACTGGCCATAGATATGGTGCACCTTTCCCCTTTTTAACGCCGGCACCGTGAACTCAGAAAACACGTGTGCACTGTGCTCAGTCTTGGCTACAAATCCCGGGGAAGGTGCAATGTGAATACATTCATTAAGTCTACCAAACCTAAGGCAATTAGGTGTGTTGCTCATCGCCGCCAGCCCAGTTTCCGGTGGCCAAAGTCAAAAGGAATACAGCCTTTTTTAAAGAGTAATGCAAAATCTGCAGTATTTTGGTACAGACGAGAGTGAAGTAAAGACAATGACTTGTCCAGAGACCAAGTAGGCATGAACTGACGGGGAGGTGGGCGGAGTTTAAAACATGCCCTCATAAAACCTGTTTCCTCCGCTACCGGTATGGAGAGACCTGTAAGGTCTAAAAAGGGCACTCTAATCGCAGTTAAGTGATTTTTTAACGTTACCACAGATAAACGTTTCTGCTCAAACAGATAATATAAATAATTAAAAACTAATGCGACGATGCTTTGTCCAGAGACCATGTAGGCCTGAGCCGACGGGGAAGGTGGGCGGAGTTTAAAACCTGCCCACATAAATCACTTTCAGATAAATGTTTCTGCATGAACAGATAAAGTAAATAATAAACAACCCACGCCACCGGGGGCACAGTTCGTGTTGTTCGAAGAATCCGAGACGTAAAAGCTTGCCAATGCGATGGAAACTGTCGCTTTGTAGACTGGGTATATTGATTCGTGAATATCTTGGTCACGTCGCTACCAGATGGTGCTAGCCACTTGGCCTCCTGACTGTCCAAAATGAACAAGTCCGCTAGGTTTCTAGGTTGCCAACTGTATTTACCTAATTGTATTTACCTAATTGTAGTTTACAGGAGTTGAGCTAAGCTCGTGTTGTCCCGTCTCTCAGTCTACTTTTTATCCAATTTTTTCTTGAAAATATGGATGTTCCTTGCCCCTACCACCTCCTCCTCCAGCCCATTCCATTTGTCAATACATCTATAGGGGAAGCTAAACTTCCTGATATCGTTCTTGCAGGTAGGTCTTTTTACTTTGTAGCTGTGGCCTCTAGTTATTCCTGTATCCATAATTAATATATAAGTGGAACAACCCGACCAGGAGTGACACTGGGTGCGGGCACCATGTGTTCAAATGCCGGTACCCCACTGCGCCGGCCACAGGGGCGCGATTAGCGAGACAACGCCTTGCTAATCCTGTAGTTTGTGGACTACGTGGCACATTAGAGACGCGTCTGGCGGCGGAAAATAGATAAATGGAAATCAACCTGTTCTCGTCCGTCATCAGAGCGTCAGGTTCGTTCGCCGGCGTTATCGGCCGGCGGGTGAGGTATGACTGTGAGTATCGCCATACACCTTGGCTGTGGCTGTCCCTCGCTTGCGAGCTCGGTATACTCCCTGAATGGGAGCCCTCGTCCGAGTCCCGTAAAGGTTTATGATAATTAAAAGCTCCCATAGCTTATTAACACATTGAAAGTAGAGCTGGGGAGCAAAATCATAAAGTATACTAATTAAGTTAATTTATATTTAAGTGTATTAAAATAAATTACTATAAATAAACATAATATTATCATAATATAATCATAGAAAATATATATGTTTATTATGATTCAGTTATTAAATTATTTCATTAACAAATAGAAATAAGATAGGGCTACCTGAGCTTAACGGCGTTGAACATACCGCAATGAGAGGTTCAAGTGCCGACACGACAGAGACTGGGGGGAAACTACCCCGCCCCTGTGAACTACCTGGTCACCTGGTGCAACACCGGTACTCCGCCCTGGAAAGAGAAATTTCCGGGGATTAATGCTCATAGGGTTACACTCAAAAAATGGTACAAAATATGTGCCTCAAAACCGCCGGTCAACGAACCGTAGCACTCCACCACTACTTTTCGTTGTCCCTTTAGTTTCATATTAAAGATTTCAGCATATCTTTACCCGTCCAGAAGATTTAAGCATATCTTCTGAACCCTCATAAAGATGAAGCATATCTTTATTAAAGATAAAGTCTTGCCAGTATCCCTTTACACTTGAAACACTAGTAAGATTCCGGCATCTTTTTATCCTATAAAAAGTCTAAGCCTATCTTAATCTCTAATCTGGCTTCTCCCAGAAGCCCTCATAGATCGCTGTCTTGAAGGCCGTGACACCCTATTGTATCAATCAATTGTTTGGCAAAATATCGCGAATTGCAAATCAGTTAATATAACCACCCAAAGGTACAACCGCCAGGTTTTATATGCAATGTCAAACCAATTGTACCTGCCCCAGACCTCTTTGTAAAAAGGTCGCCGGGAGGGAAAGACTAAACAAACAAACGGCATTGTTTCAATGGCTTATTAAGGATTTCAGAATATCTTTTACCTGTCCAAAAGAATTAAGCATAACTTCTTAATACTCATAAAGATGAAGCATATCTTTAATAAAGATGAAGTCTTTCAAGTATCCCTTTACACTTTCAATTGTTTGGCAAATTATCTTGTATCGCAAAACCGTTAATATAACCACTCAAAGGTACAACCGCCGGGTATTATATGCAATGTCAAACCAATTATACCTGCCCCAGACCTCTTTGTAAAAAGGTCGCCGGGAGGTAAAGACCAAACAAACAGACAGCAATGTTTCAATGGCTTTGAAAAGCAGAGAAAACAGGTGTCAGCCTGATCACCTAGAAAACTGTGTGGAGCCCCCCTCGACGGGTATAACCCAGGAAGCCTGATCCCAGGCTCGATCATAGAAAACGCATTTCTGATGAGCCCTCAAGCGACCAAACTCGTCGGGGTAACTTACCTATTTTAGCCATCCTGACTAAAACTCGGTAAACAAAAACGGTGTCCTCGGAGCAACGAGAAAAACGCCGGAAATGTAACCCACACTAAACTATACATGACAGGAGGGCGTAATGCATAAAGCAATGACTAACACAGGAGGCCTGATCCCAGGCTCGACCACAGAAAACGCAGTTTCTTATGAGCCCTCAAGCGACCAAACTCGTCGGGGTAACTTACCTATATTGAGCCATCCTGACTAAAACTAGATAAACAAAAACGGTGTTCTCGGAGCAACGAGAAAAAACGCCGGAAAGGTAACCCACACCAAACGAGACATTTTAACACCTTTTATACAAAGGGTGTGTGCAAAAATAGGGATACCTGAACAGGAGGGCGTAATGCATAAAGCAAAAACCGGGGCAAAGGTAGCCATGACAGAGACTGGTGGGATACTAACTCCAGGGTCTGCATAGACCCGCCGGGGCCCAGCTCTGGAAAAAGCAAATTTCCAGGAATTAATACTCATAAGGTTAACCCAAACATGTTCGCACACAAGTGTTAAATAACCCGCCGTGTAACGAGACGTAATACTCAACGACTACAGCCTGCTACGCGGTGGAGTTTCCTAAGTAAAAGATTTCAGAATACCTTAATTTGTCCAAAAGATTTATGAATACCCTCTTGACATAATATATAAAGACCAGCATGGTGTTTATAACTGAGTAAGTCTTTCCGGTGGTGTTTGTTTCAAGATTCAATTTTGGAAAAACCCCACCTAAAAAAGACGCCGGCCCCCGAATTATCTCGTAGATAAAAAACTGGGAAGCCTGACAAATATACGAGATCTAACTTCTCCCGAAGTATCGTTTTAGATCGCCGTATGATGAAGGCGGTGATACAAAACGTATCCCTCAATTGTCTGGTTAACTAACTGAATTGTAAATTCGTTATTCCCATTCCTCCAAGGAGCACCCGCCGGGTGAATGTTAGTTGAAAAAACGTTAACCCCAATTGTGCCCTAAAGCGCCGTATGTTGAAGGAGGCGATACACAATGCCTCCCTCAATTGTCTGGTCAACTAAACTGAATTTTGCAAATTCGGGCATCCCACCCTTCCAGGTTGCACCCGCCGGGTGATTTAAAGTTTTAAAAGTTAACCCCAATTGTTCCTAACCCCACTTCTTTGTAAAAGATCGCCGGGGAGGAAATACAAATATTGCGAATTGCAAATCAGTTAATATAACCACCCAAAGGTACAACCGCCGGGTTTGACATGCAATGTCAAACCAATTGTACCTGCCCCAGACCTCTTTGTAAAAAAGGTCGCCGGGAGGGAAAGACTAAACAAACAAACGGCATTGTTTCAATGGCCTATTAAAGATTTCAGCATATCTTTTACCTGTCCAAAAAGAATTAAGCATAACTCCTTAATCCTCATAAAGATGAAGCATATCTTTAATAAAGATGAAGTCTTTCAAGTATCCCTTTACACTTGAAACACTAGTAAGATTCAGGCATCTTTTTATCCCATAAAAAGTCTAAGCCTATCTTAATCTCTAATCCGGCTTCTCCCAGAAGCCCTCATAGGTCGCCGTCTTGAAGGCCGTGATACCCTATTGTATCCATCAATTGTTTGGCAAATTATCTCTAATCGCAAATCCGTTAATATAACCACCCGCCGGGTTTGATATGCAATGTCAACCCAATGATACCTGCTCCAGACCTCTTTGTAAAAAGGTCGCCGGGAGGTAAAGACCAAAAAAACAGACAGCATTGTTTCAATGGCTTTGAAAAGCAGAGAAAACCAAGTCCAACAGGTGTCAGCCTGATCACCTAGAAAACTGAGTGGAGCCCCCCTCGACGGGAATAACCCAGGAAGCCTGATCCCAGGCTCGACCTTAGAAAACGCAGTTTCTGATAAGCCCTGAAGCGACCAAACTCGTCGGGGTAACTTACCTATTTTAGCCATCCTGACTAAAACTCGGTAAACAAAAACAGTGTTCTCGGACCAACGAGAAAAACGCCGGAAAGGTAACCCACACTAAACGATACATTACAGGAGGGCGTAATGCATAAAGTAATGAATAACACAGGAAGCCTGATCCCAGGCTCGACCACAGAAAACGCAGTTTCTTATGAGCCCTCAAGCGACCAAACTCGTCGGGGTAACTTACTTATTTTGAGCCATCCTGACTCAAACTCGGTAAACAAACACGGTGTTCTCGGAGCAACGAGAAAAAACGCCGGAAAGGTAACCCACACCAAACGAGACATTTTAACCCTTTTTAAACAAAGGGTGTGCGCAAAAATAGGGATACCTGAACAGGAGGGCGTAATGCATAAAGCAAAAACCGGGGCAAAGGTAGCCATGACAGAGACTGGTGGGATACTTACTCCAGGTTCTGCATAGACCCGCCGGGACCCAGCTCTGGAAAAAAAGAAAATTTCCAGGAATTAATGCTCATAAGGTTAACCCAAACATGTACGCACACAAGTGTTCAAGAACCCGCCGGGTAACGAGACGTAATACTCAACGACTACAGCTCGCTACGCGGTTGGGTTTCCTAAGTAAAAGATTTCGGAATATCTTAATATGTCCAAAAGATTTATGAATACCCTCTGACATAATATATAAAGACCAGCATGGCGTTTATAACTGATTAAGTCTTTCCGGTGGTGTTTGTTTCAAGATGCAATTTTGGAAAAAAAAAAACTAAAAAAGACGCCGGCCCCCGGATGATCTCGTAGATCAAAAACTGGGAAGCCTGACAAATATACGAGATCTAACTTCTCCCGAAGTCTCTTTTTAGATCGCCGTATGTCGAAGGCGGCGATACAAAACGTATCCCTCAATTGTCTGGTTAACTAACTGAATTGTAAATTTGTTATTCCCATCCTTCCAAGGAGCGTGTGAATAATTGTTTAAAAAACGTTAACCCCAATTGTGCCCTAAAGCGCCGTATGTTGAAGGAGGTGATACACAATGCATCCCTCAATTGTCTGGTCAACTAAACTATAGGTTTGACTCCTGTAAGGAGATAAAGAAAACCTAATATTTAGTAGTGGCCCCGTAATCATTGACGAACATGCCTATTACATAAGGCATCCTCTTCAAACACTAATCCGCCGTAGTTTGAATCTACCGCGCAGAGCATTTAAAAACTGAGGAGCCTTCATCATGAGCGCACGCGACCTCACTCATGGCTTCAGTCATTATGAATTGGGTTCTCACTACGAAAAAACTTCGTAAAAAATAAAAACAAAAAGAAAATAAGAATAACTATCCAATAAGCTTTCCATCATATCGTGGATGTACTTGTGTGGATTTCTGACCAGACGCTGAATCAGGCGTCATTCCTCCTTCACTGACATATCAAGTAAACCAAAATCCTTAATACATCAACGAATGGGAAGGGGACGGTCGGGAGGGCCCCAGTCGTCAATGATTACGGGGCCACTACTAAATATTAGGTTTTCTTTATCTCCTTACAGGAGTCAAACCTATAATTTATTAGTGGCCCCTCCATCATTGACGAACATGCCTGATATCTAAGACTGGAGGGGGACATTCGTAATCATATCATAACTCTAGAAAAGCAGATAATAAAAACAACCACATAGTATTCTTACTTTTTGAAAAATGTATTTAATACGGCGTAGGCCGGAAATATACAAGAAAAAGGGGTTCAGGCAGGTGCGTGCTTCAAAGAAGCCTGCCCGACAAAAATAGGTAACCCTGAAGATTCTGAACACAGATCTGTAGTTACAAAAGGCACCCCACTCAACGAGTGGTGACAAAAATAATAAGTTATAAGTTTATATGTGCACATCATAAACCCCAAAATACATGTGGAGATCAATTGCTAATGAACTCCATTGAACTAATGTTACATTGCTTTCGCAGCTAAAACTACTATAACAACACCGTTGTTTTGTACTAAACTTTGTACTAGCACAAATTCTCGCAGAGAAATTTTCATATCACATTTTAACCTTAAATTGTATCACAGCTCTCATACTCCGGCGGGGTCTAGGGTGTCCTATGTCAACTGACTGCACCCCCCCCCCCCCCCCCCCCCCTTCCTTGAAAATAAACATAAGTGACTGCAGGGCCACCTAGACCCTCTGCCTTAAAGCTATACATGGTAAGGAAGGTTTGTCTAGAGCAACTGACAAGTATCTAGAGAGAAACGTATGATTAGACGCCCACAACTGTGTGGACGCAATATCTTCAACTGAAAAGTTTTTCAGGAAACGTAAAGAGGCCGCCCACTTGCGTAAATCGTGGGCCCTACCCACAACGCCGGGATTACTCTCTTTAATGACTTCTACCAGAAGAGAGGCTAATCGCCGTTTAAGTAAGCGTTTACCCGTACTTGCTACCCATAAAGCACCTTGGGGGTTATGAGGAGCTATTCTCAAATATTTGGTTAGAGCTTGCACTGGACATAAATTATGATGCACCTTTCCCCTTTTTAACGCCGGCACCGTGAACTCAGAAAACACGTGTGCACTATGCTCATTCTTGGCTACAAACGCCGGGGAGGGTGCAATGGAAATTGAATCATTAAGTCTACCAAACCTAAGACAATTAGGTGTGTTGCTCATCGCCGCCAGCTCAGACACTCTGTTTCCGGTGGCCAAAGCCAAAAGGAAAACTGCCTTCTTTAAGATTAAAGCAAAGTCTGCAGTATTTTGATACAGACGAGAATGAAGTAAAGACAAAGCTTTGTCCAGAGACCAAGTAGGCATGAGCTGACGGGGAGGTGGGCGGAGTTTAAAACACGCTCTCATAAATCCTGTTTCCTCCGCCACCGGTATGGATAGACCTTTAAGGTCGAAAAAGGGCACTCTAATCGCAGTTAAGTGATTCTTCAAAGTAACCACAGATAAACGTTTCTGCTCAAACAGATAGTTCAAGTAATTAAAAAACCAATGCCACTGAGGGTACAGTTTGTTCCGTTCTAACAATCCAAGAAGTAAAAGCTTTCCAATGAGATTGATATTGTCGCTTAGTAGACTGAGTATATTGATTGAGCAATTTATTGGTCACATCCCTACCGTATGGTGCTAGCCACTTGGCCTCCTGAATGTCCATAATGCAAAAGTCAGCGAGGTCTCTAGGTTGCCAATCGTGTCTAAGTGGAAGTACCCGACCGGGAGCGATACCGGGTCCGGGCACCACATTATTAACTGCTGGTACCACACCTGCGCCGGCCACAGGGGCGCGATTAGCGAGACTAAGCCTCGATAAACTCATAGTTTGTTCACTACGTGGCACATTAGTGACGCATCTGGCGGCGGAAACAGATAGATGGAGCTCCATCTGTTCCAGTCTGTCACTAGGGCGTCTGGCCCCCCTGCCGGCGTTATCGCCCGGCGGGTGAGGTATAGAGGGAGCTTGCGAGTCTCCTCGGACGCAAAAAGATCCACTTGTGGATGGGAGAGCTCCGCAATCATTAGGCCGAAAATGGGTTGCTTGAGCTCCCATTCTACTGTCGTGCTCTGTCTCCGGGACAGAGCGTCTGCCCAGACGTTCGCTACGCCTGGGAGATAAGATGCGTGAAGATAAATATCTAGACTGGTGGCTAGAACAAAAATCTCTTCCGACACGAGTAGCAACTTCCTTGACCTCGTTGACCCTTGTTTCTGAATACAGTGAACTGCATTCAGATTGTCCATTCTGAAGGCCACTGACTTGCCCCGTAACGCCGGGCCGTGAGCCTGAAGGAAATACAAGGGGACTAGTAACTCTTTGACATTTATGTGAGAGATTTCTAAGTGGGACCAAAGTCGCTGACCCTGGTGCCCCTGATTTGACTGAAATCCCCACCCTATGGTGCCTGACGCATCCGTGTCTACCCATACCGTTGGAGGAGGAGAGGTCCATGACATGATTGAGTGCAATGTTTCCCTCTTCGCCCAGACCGCTAGTAAGGTGTGGATTAATTTTGGTATGGGCCATAATTTTCCCGCCGGTAAGAGTGGGAAATATTTGTTGCCTTCCAATATTAATCGTTTTACTTTCAACCGGCCCAACTTGACAGTTAGCTGAATCCAGTTGAGAGAGCCGACCAGAGACTCCCAGACTCTTCGTGTCGTAGTCAGACTGTGAAGAAACCTGAACAGTTTCCTGCGAAACCTGTTGCGATTGTCCACACTCTGACTCAGAGTGAGAGCGGCGGTGTCCCAGACCAGCCCTATCCACTGAATTACTCTTGAGGGAACAAGGTTTGACTTTACCAGATTTACCTTGAAGCCTAGAGTTTTGACATGATTTAAAATGATATTGACATGTTTTATGCATAATTGTTGTGTCTCTGCCACCACCAGCCAGTCGTCTAGATACCACAACACTCTGATTCCCTGTTTTAACAACGGCATCAGGGCTTGCCGGACTAGTTTCGTGAATAATCGAGGTGCTAGGTTCAAACCGAACGGCATCCTCTGAAAAACAAAATTTTGGTGCCTGATCCTCAAGGCCAGAAACCTTTGAAATCTTTTGTTGACCGACACGTGCCAATAGGCGTCTGTCAGGTCTAGGGAACACATCCAGCCTCCCGGCGGAAGTGTTAGCCTGATTTGATGAACTGTTAACATTCTGAAAGACTCGTTGTAAATGTGAAGATTCAGATAAGACAGGTCTACGACCGGCCTCATCTGAACACTGTCCCGTTTGGGAACCAAAAACAGTTTTGACGTGAATACAGGGTAATCTGGAGGGACCGGGATGATGACATTCTTGGCAATCATCTCCTGGACCAGCAACTCCACCTCTAATGAAACACAATTTGCCGTTGTCGGCTGACGTAAGCGAGGTCGCCGGAGCCACTGCCAAGTGATGCCTTTGCGTGCCACCATCCGTGCCCAGGTTTTTAACGGCCATGCTTGGTGACACGTTCGGAACGACCCAGTTAGCAGACAAGGGTTCGCCGGCTGTACTTCCCTCGGTTCCTCCGGCTCTAAGATAGGCACTGGGAGTGAGAAAGACTAGTTTTTTTATGGTGGGTTTGGTGGTGTTGGACGCTTCGCCGGCTGGCTGGTGTGGGCCGAGGACTGGCCCTGCCCCGGCTTATACTGGCCGCGTCCCCTCTGTCCTGAAAACCCTCTCTGTCTATGCCTGAACTGACCCAGGGGGGATTGGGAGGACTTAGGCGGAAGAAACGGCTTAGAACCCCCTGGCTGAGCTTTAGTAGGAGGCTTAGGTTTGGGGAAGTTAAATGCGGGTTTCTTAGCCTGTGCGGGACTGTGCTTCACGGCCTGTGCCATGTTAAACACTGTTCGCCATACATCAGGGGACATTAAAGAAGGTGTAAGTACTGGGGACATTACCACCTGGTTAGCAATGCGATCAGGCAGCTTGCGAACTAATGACATCCTAAGATCCTGTCGTGCTCGCACCGCCTCAAGTAAGGCTGTGCGTATGTCACCTAAGGATTGAATCGACGACTGAAGAATCAGACGCCGGGATAACTCAACTGATCTTCGAGCATCCGCGTCTGCGATTGCCTGAGTAGACCTGAGTAAAGACTTAGCCACCTGTTGAGAAACTATGTACTGTGAAAACAGGCGGAAAGCTTTTCCCCTTAGCCTAAATTCTCTGTCTAGGTGAGAAGGGGTAGGGGTAGTGAATGGTTCCTTTAGTTCACAAAGATTAATCTTAGGGGCAGCTAAAAAAGAAAATAAAGCTGACGGAACTCCGCCGGCAGAACCTACCGGCATGGAGAACCATGAATGTGTATCCTGAGGGATCTGGTGGGAAGATTTAGAAGTGAAAGTGGTTGCAAAGTTTTGAGCCTCTACCTCCCAATCCACCCAAGGTCCTGGTCCCAACTGTCCCACCTTCAACACTGGATTAGCTGTCTCGTCTGTGACGGTCTGTAAATCTAGTTCAGGAGTAAGAGCCGACAGAGCCTTAATATCATTAAACCCATCCAGCTTAGACCAGTCTGAAAAAAGTTTTGAAGCTGAGGCAGGGGGTAAAGCAGGCTTAGATGCATAAACAAAATAATCCTGATGATAATAACTAGGTATAGCCTTGATATTTACGTCCAAAACATTACCCAAGGCATCCAATGCCCTTAATTTCTTAGACTTATTTCCCTGGATAAACCACTCACGTGGTACCGGGAGTTCCCCTGACAAGGTAGGCTGGGCAAGCTCTGGCTTAGAGGGGTTCAAAGGGACCCATGACTCATCTGGCCCATAAAGCAGGGGCATAGCTACCTTTCTAAGAGGCGCTTTGTCTAGAGGGGGTGGATTAACATCCGTAATGACCCTGACATTTGACGTAGTGAATGCCGCCGTAGCTGGCTTAGAGCTCCCTGCCGGTGACAGAGTAGGAGGGTTAGGAATCTTAGATAAATCGATTGACGTTATCAGAGGCCGTACCGCAGAACTTGTCAAGGGAGCCCCCAAGTCCATTGTGGGGTTTTCTCGTTGTTGATTAAAGAATTTTGATAGAGCATGAGTAAGTAACCCATCAATTTCTTGTGCTGTAACAAACTGGTTAGATGCAGAACTTTCAGGTGAATCAGTATTATCATGGGCGGCGTCCAGGCCTGAGCCTGACCTTTGTCCCTCCCTATCTGAAATTAATGACACTTCATCTTGTTCCTCCCGCTCCTCCTGAGAAGACCCCGCCGAGGCAGGGGCACCTTGTTTCCAAGATAAATCAGGGATAGAGGATGGGGTCGCCGCGTCCCTGTGGACATCGGCTACTGTGTGACTCGTATGAGTCGGACGTGGATGGTCAGACCCTGGCTGAGCAAACCGCCAAACACCGAGGCTCTGGCCTACGCTCTCTTGAGAGTCTGAAACATTCTCAATTATTGAATTTCCTGAACTTTCTGTTTCTAGGGTTAAAATATCAATAGGTAAATCTTGTTTAGGGACAGGCGCTTCACTATACTCTGAGGCTGTAACAGAAACATTTTCAGGTGTAGAGGTACGATGAGATGCACTAGACTTAGTAGAATGTCGAGAGGACTTCTTATGGGAATCCTTTTTGGAGGATTTGTGGCTACGGTGTGACCGCGAACTAGACCTAGGTTTGGAAGAATCACCACCATGGCCACTGGGGGAAGCTTCAGTCTTACACTTCTTACTAGCCGGGGAAGAGGCCCGACTTGAAGACCGCTGTCTGAGGGGTGACCTTGACCTCGATCTCGCCTGCGACGAGGAGGTGGCTGCCGGGGGAGTAGGCTCTCTCGGGCGTTTAAACGTATCCACAGACGATACAGAACCCTGGCTAGTCTCTGTCGGCTTAAAACCCGTTACTCTAGAGGTACGTTTAGGGGGAGGGTGCTCTGACAGCAACTTATCCCAAAGTGGGACGTTGTCACATTGAAGTGACTTATGTGCGACAATGGTAGTATAGGCCGACATTTGTTGTCTGACCTCTCTCAACGCTACCGCCGCGGTCTTGTCATTGTCACACAGGACTTTATTGGCTAATTGGGAGCAAAATGAACAATTAAGTGTAACCCAGAGACCCCTTGAACGGTCTAGACATCTAACACACCTTATGCAAAGGGTATGCGCAAAAATTGGGATACCCGCGCAAGTAGGGGTAATGCACAGGGCAAAAACTGGGGCCACATTAGCCATGACAGAGACTGGTGTGAGGAAACTACCGCCGGGTCTGTATTGGTCCGCCGGAGCTCAGCTCTGGAAAAATAAAGAAAAATTTCCAGGAATTAATGCTCATAAGGTTAACCCACGTGTTCGCATACAAGTGTTAATAACCCGCCGGGTAACGGGATGCAAAGACACAGCTAACACATCTCGCTACGGCTGGGTGTAAAGAGGCTAAACAAATCTTCTTAGCTAAAGAACATGAAGAATACCCTCTGATATAATGGTCCAGTATGGCACTTATAGTCTGTAGGAGGTGGTGACTGTCTCAAGATTCAATTTTGTAACAAAGCCCCCCCTCATAAAGACGCCGGCCCTTGAAATATTTTAGTAGAATAGCCCAGGGCAGGAATATACGAGATCTGATTTTTTAACGAATTGTCCCAAACGATCGTCGTAAAAATAGAGGGCGGCGATACTGAAAGTATCACCCAATTAAGGTTAATCGAAATTGAATTTGTTTATAAATTCCTTAGTTCCTCCACTTAGGGGCACCCGCCGGGTGTGGGAATCGATTTGGTTAAACCTCACTGATCCTTCAATTGCCGTAAGAGTAAAGGCAGCGATACACAGAGTATCACTCAAATGGATTGGTTAACTATATGAGACCTAAGTCGTTTTATCCCACCCTGCTCAGGTGCACCCGCCGGGTGAGAAGTCTAAAAGTTAACCCCACAAGTTCCTCACCCCACTTCTTTGTAAAAGATCGCCGGGGAGGAACGCCTAAACAACAGCTAGGTTTTCCATGTGGTTGTCGTAAACCAGCTAGAAAAACCTATAAAAAACGAGTGTTCTCAAGAACGTCGTTTCTTTATATATATCTATATATATGTAAGGATGGGTACAGCCATCCCGCCGGGAATTTAAAGGAGGCCTGAAACCAGGCACCCACAGAGACGCAGTCCTGGAGAGCCACAGACACCTCCCCATGCCGGGGAACCAGCCAGAGTTAAAAACCACGTGTGGCCCAACACTGCTCATCGGTCAGGATTTTTCATGGTGAAACCGAGAAAAACCCGCCGGAAGGCAAACCCCACCCTGAACAGACACCATCTGAACAATACGACACGAGGAGAGACACGCACGACTAACCAAGGTCACAACATAATCCGTGGAATTAGCCAATACACAACTAAACCAGGAAACAAATAGTCCGAGGAATTAGCCAATACACAACTAAAACCCGGATACACATGACACAGTAGGGCATATTTATAAAAATAATAATAACACTAGACATGTGGCAAAGCTACGAGCGGCTGGCTAGGCCTAGGTAGACGGCATGAAAATAGTTGAAATATAAACACACACTGGAATATCACAACAGGAACCACCGCCAACACACCACCGAAGCGATAACTTCCCACCCCGGGAAGCCTGACACGGACCCAGAAAAAACTTCACTAAGTGAAGAAAAATACGCTGGGAACGTCAGAAAACACAGCTTACCTCATCAGAAGGATAAAAGGCAGCAATAATTAACGCGTAATGAAAGCCGCCTGCATCACCAACTAACACAACTGTGAAAAGTTCACGTGTCCACAACAGGACCACGAGGGTACATCCGAAATAGATGCCCCATACATACGACCCAAAATACACTGCACTGCGGGCAACCAGCCCAGGACACTCCTGCTACGCCTATCCTAACCTTACTCGATACATCCTAGAGTAAACAAATGAGAAAAAACTCACTAGGGACGCAACGAATGCGGAACCAGCGGAGACTGAAAGGTACGTCCGGGCAGGCTGAGCGCAGAGCAAAGAAGGTCAACTAAACTGAATTTTGCAAATTCGGGCATCCCACCCTTCCAGGTTACACCCGCCGGGTGATTTAAAGTTTAAAAGTTAACACCAATTGTTCCTAACCCAACTTCTTTGTAAAAGATCGCCGGGGAGGAAATACAACAACAGCATAGTTTTATATCGGCTTTGCAAAACCGAAAAAACTACAAACACACTGTATGAACACTGTTAGATGGGTACTGCCAACCCGCCGGGAAACATAAGGAGCCTGCAACAGGCACCCCAGAGATGCAGTCCTGGGGAGCTACAGACACCCACTCGCCGGGGAAACAAGCCTGTTTTTAAAACCACGTGTGGCCAAAACTCGGCAACCAGCCGGGGTTATCAAGGTGAAACCGAGAAAAACCCGCCGGAAAAACCCCACCCCGTTCAGATACCATCTGAACGCACCACCGGACCGAGGCGTAGCCAAAACACAACTAACGCCGGGCCCAACATAGTCCGTGGAATTAGCCAATACACAACTAACCCAGGACACATAAATAGTCCGTGGAATTAGCCAATACACAACTAAACCAGGACACACATGACTATCTATCTATCTATCTATTGCCTGACGCCGTGATCCCCGAAGGGGTGGCCACGAACGAACCGCCCCCATGCACCTCTGTCCCCAGTCAGTCGACGCCCCTCCCCCCAACCAGCACCGCCTTCGTTCATGTAGTTCCTCACTCCATCCTTCCACCTCATATTCGGTCTACCTCTCCCCCTCTGTCCCTCCACCTCGCTCTCGTACACCCTCTTAGTCATTCTCTCGCTTTCCATACGTTCCATATGGCCGAACCATCTCAAGTTGTTCCTTTTACACTTTCCAGCATCTACCTCCACACCACACCTCCTTCTTACTTCCTCATTAGTCTGTCTATCCCTCCATGTAACTCCGCACGCACTCCTTAAGTAATTCATTTCCACTGCTCTCACTCTTGTCTGAGTCTCTCAACCAACGTCCATGCTTCGCTTCCGTAAGTCAGTGTCGGGATTACCACACTGTCATGCAAGGACTTCTTCACTTCCATACTGACCACCCTATTTCTTGTTACTGCTTTTAGCGTTCCTACAACCCTCTTCCCCTGTTGTACCCTCTCCCGCACCTCTTAATCCATAGTCCCATCTTTACTCAACACACTGCCCAGATACTTAAAAGAGTTGACGATCTCCATAGCCTGACCGTTCAGCTTCACCTCACACTCTGTGATTTCACCCCTTTCGAAGACCATAACCTTGCTCTTCCCCGTATTTACCTTCAAATTCCGTTTTTCGCACACTGTTCCAAACTCATTTACCAGACCCTGCAACTCCCATTCATTATCACTCATCAGAACTGTATCATCCGCAAACAGCAGTATAGGTAGCTTCCACTCAATTCCCTCCCTTTTCAGCGATACACCAACATCCACTGCTCTTGATAGTATTTCTTTCATAACTCCATCCATATATACAGTAAACAACCACGGGGACATCACACACCCCTGTTTCAAGCCAACATTCAGGTCAAAGAACTCGCTCTGCTCACTCTCCACACGTACTGCCGCCTTTGCACCCTCATACATGCTCTTCACTGCTTTCAGCAACTTGCCCTCTACTCCGTATATTCTAAGTACTTTCCACAAACCTTCTCTATCCACTCTGTCATAGGCCTTCTCCAAGTCCATAAAGGCAACATACACCTTTTGTTTCTTCTCCAGATACTTCTCCACAACACAATTCAGGGTAAAAATCTGATCTACACATCCTCTTCCCTTCCTAAAACCTCCCTGCTCGTCGCCTATCCATTTCTCCGTTCTCACTCTCACTCTCTCAATCACTACCCTACTGTATACCTTCCCTACTACGCTTAGAAGACATATTCCTCGGTGGTTACCACACACTCCTCTTTCCCTTTGCCCTTATATAGGGGGACTATTATGCCAGTCTTCCAGTCATCGGGTGCACTCCCTTCTCCCATGCTAGTTTGCACATTTTCCATATCCATTCTATCACTATCTCACCACCATACCTCAACATTTCCCCACACACTCCATCTGTTCCTGGTGCTTTCCCCAACTTCACTCTTTTCATGGCTTCCACACTTCTGACCTCCTGATCCCCACCTCCTCCACTACTTCTCTTCTTCTCCCTCCCATACCATATCCAGCTATGTTTGCTGGCTCTTCATTCCTTTCATTTAGCAACTCACTGAAGTACTCCCTCCATCTTTCGACTCTCTCTTGCTTCTCAGCATTCTCCCATTCTTATCTTTCACACCCTTACTGTTTCCCTTGCTACCTTCCCTAACTTTCTTGACTTCTTTCCAGAACAGTTTCTTACTCTCCCTCCATTTTACACTCAGATTCCTTCCAAATTCTTCATCTACTCTTCTCTTACTTTCCTTCACTACTCTCTTCACCACCCTCTTACTCTCCACGTACCTCGCTCGTTTCTGTCTCTCGGAATCTTCATTCCCTCTACTACCCAACCACTCTCTATATGCTTTCTTCTTTTCTTCCACAGCTATTCTTACCTCTTCTGTCCACCATGCTGTACCTTTCACTCACCTCCCTCTTCTCCTCACTCCACACACCTCCTCACATGCTGCACAGATCTCATCCTTAAACACCTTGCACACATGACACAGTGTACATATTGAGAAAATAAATCAATAACACTTGTATATGTGGTAAAGCTACGAGAGGCTGGCTAGGCCTAGGCAGACGGATAACATTAACATGTCGGAATATAAACAAAAGCACTGAATTATATCACAACAGGAACCACCGCCAACACCCCACTGTAGCAAATACTTCCGGCACAGGGAAGAACTGACTCGGGATCCAGAAAAAACTTCACTAAGTGAAGAAAAATACGCTGGGAACGTCGGCAAAAATACGCTACCTCATCAGAAAGATAAAAGGAAGCAATAACGCGTAATGAAAGCCGCCTGCATCACAAAGCTGGCTAACTGTGAAAAAGTTCACCTGTCCACAACAGGACCACGAGGGTACATCCGAAATAGATGCCCCAAACACACGACCCAAAATACACTGCACTGCGGGCAACCAGCCCAGGACACTCCTGCTACGCCTATCCTAACCTTACTCGATACATCCCGGAGTAAACAAATGAGAAAAAACTCACTAGGGACGCAGCAAATGCGGAACCAGCGGAGCGTGGAGAGACACGTCCGGGCCGGCTGATCGCAGAGCAGAGAAGGAAGAATGACGCCTGAATCAGCGTCTGGTCAAAGATCCTCACAAGTACATCCACGATATGATGGAAAGCTTATTGGATAGTTATTCTTATTTTCTGTTTGTTTTTATTTTTTACGAAGTGTTTTCGTAGTGAGAACCCAATTCATAATGACTGAAGCCATGAGTGAGGTCGCGTGCGCTCATGATGAAGGCTCCTCAGATTTTAAATGCTCTGCGCGGTAGATTCAAACTACGGCGGATTAGTGTTTGAAGAGGATGCCTTATGTAATAGGCATGTTCATCAATGATGAAGGGGCCACTAATAAATTAAGTTTATTAGGTTACCCTAATCCCATCAAAATGCCTCAAAGCATGTAGGCTAAATATTGCATATAGGCCTAGGCCTAATCACTGACTCATTTTATTAGTGTCAAATAGGCTAGTGTTAATTTTGAAGGTATCATAAATGTACAATAAAATTTTATTTTATTCTGATCTGAAGCATATATTCTGAGCATCATAATGAATATAGGCCTAGGCTACTCTACTTTCTATTAAATTACTTAATCTATCTAAAGTAGACCTATCTATTCTATTTATATTGCCATCCCCAAAGGGGTGGCCACGAATGAATCACCTCCTTGCACCTCTGATCTGGCGTACCTCCTCCCGAATGGTGCAAATTTGCGAATACTGATTATTACTGAAGGACTCATTGCCTATGTTGGACAAACGAAGTGGCCTATCTATAGGCTAGGCCAATATATTATATACCCGTCTATATTTTATATATTATATACCGGTATATATTTTTGTTGATAACCAAACCTAACCAAAACGGGGTAAGTTCCTCATACAAAATGTGGGACAAAAGTTTTTGGGGCTCTCCATTAACCTAGACTAAAATAAACTAGGCCTATTAAACTTTAGGTAAGAGTTATGTTAGCGGGCATACCATCCGCTTTGTTTACATAGTCGCACGCTCACAGTTACATACGTTTCTAATGTGACTGTTTTTGTATTGCTACTATTTGCCCCTGCTGATAATATACTGTATATGATGATGACAATAAGTCATTGGGGATGAGGGGGCAAAGCTCCCCTCAACCAATATTGTAGAATTTGTATCCCACGGCCGTCGGCCGGTAACAAAACAATTTACCCAACACCTGGCCGTGGGATATAATAAACTCAACCCATTGATTTACCCTTGATTCTGTAGTTTAAATAAAAAAAATAAAAACAGGTTTGCGTTTGCTGATTTGCATTTGGGAACCGGAAATTTCACGAGGTTTGCTGATTTATGTTTGTGGAAGTTATGTTATGGGTTTGCAAATTTGAGTTTGTGGACTAGATTTTTTGTTTGTGGTGCCCAGCTCTGGCGACTTCAGTTGTTTCTTAAACGTGTCAACACAATTCAACTGCTTAAGTGACACAGGAAGTCGATTGAATAGACGTGGGGCAACATAAGAAAAGGATCTAGCAGCAAAAGCACGTTCCCCAATGGCTCTGGGCTCATAATGGCGATATGGGTCATCACCACTACGTAAATTCACATTTGACTCATTATGTGTTGGAAATAGAAGATCCAACAAATACTTAGGCTCACCAAACCTCAGCACCTTAAATGTCAGTAGGCACACTTTAAACTCTATTCTGGCCTTGATGGGAAGCCAGTGTAGATCTATTAAATAATATGTGGTGGGTGTTCTGCGTGGAAGTGAAAATATTAGTCAAGTACACCTATTAAGAACAGACTGGAGTTTCATCAAAGTAACATTTGGTAGACCAATGAACAATGAATTACAGTAATCAATTCTAGATATAACAAATGAATGAATGAGGGTCAAAAGAGATTCCTTGCTCAAGAACTTCCTTATAGCATAAAGGTTACGAATGTAAAGGTGACAACTCTTCACGACACTTTATATGATTCTTAAAGTTCAGATTTTTGTCGAATACAACGCCCAAGTTTTTCACTGATTCCAAAGGTTGGAGCTGTGATTCACCGAATTCTAGACATCCAAAATCTTCATGGACACTATTTCTCAAATTACCATTTATGACTATAACGGAATTTGAAGGTAAATACGGGGAAGAGCAAGGTTATGGTCTTCGAAAGGGGTGAAGTCACAGAGTGTGAGGTGAAGCTGAACGGTCAGGCTATGGAGATCGTCAACTCTTTTAAGTATCTGGGCAGTGTGTTGAGTAAAGATGGGACTATGGATGAAGAGGTGCGGGAGAGGGTACAACAGGGGAAGAGGGTTGTAGGAACGCTAAAAGCAGTAACAAGAAATAGGGTGGTCAGTATGGAAGTGAAGAAGTCCTTGCATGACAGTGTGGTAATCCCGACACTGACTTACGGAAGCGAAGCATGGACGTTGGTTGAGAGACTCAGACCAAGAGTGAGAGCAGTGGAAATGAATTACTTAAGGAGTGCGTGCGGAGTTACATGGAGGGATAGACAGACTAATGAGGAAGTAAGAAGGAGGTGTGGTGTGGAGGTAGATGTGCTGGAAAGTGTGAAAAGGAACAACTTGAGATGGTTCGGCCATATGGAACGTATGGAAAGCGAGAGAATGACTAAGAGGGTGTACGAGAGCGAGGTGGAGGGACAGAGGGGGAGAGGTAGACCGAATATGAGGTGGAAGGATGGAGTGAGGAAGTACATGAACGAAGGCGGTGCTGGTTGGGGGGAGGGGCGTCGACTGACTGGGGACAGAGGTGCATGGGGGCGGTTCGTTCGTGGCCACCCCTTCGGGGATCACGGCGTCAGGCAATAGATAGATAGATAGATAGACTATAATCTCCGTCTTGTTGTCATTCAATTTGAGCTTCCTTCTAGTCATCCAGATCTTCAAGTCTGACAAGAGTGATGAAAATGTATTCTTTACCTCATCGATATTATTAATTTCAATATACAACTGTGAATCATCTGCATAGAAATTATACTTAACACCATGTGCATCCAGTAGGGATGAAAGACTAGAGGCATAGATAATAAACAACACAGGGCCAAGAACTGATCCCTGAGGCACCCCGAACTTTAGCGATGATGGTTCTGACATAGAGCCACCAATGACAACACATTGACTGCAATCGGTAATATATGACTGAAGAAGCAGGAGTGCATCTCCCTGCACACCAAAACCAGAAAGGTCTCTCAGGAGCAACTGATGGTCAACAGTATCAAACGCTGCAGAGAGATCCAACAAAACCAAAAGAGAATACCGTCCAGAACATGTATTCGAGACTAAATCATTATAAATCCTGCTCAGGCCTGTCTCCGTTGAGTGGAGCTTCCTATAAGCAGACTGAGACTGGGGAATGACACTGTTCCGCTCCAGAAAAGGCAGCAACTGGTCCAGTATTGCACGCTCGACAATCTTAGACAGAAATGACAGGTTAGACACAGGGCGATAGTTTACCAAATTATCACAATCTAGGCCTGCCCTCTTCAGTAAAGGCCGAATTAAGGCATGTTTTTCAGAATTTGGAAAACAATTTTCCTCAAAGATACGATTGACAATTGAAGCAATGAAAGGTGATGCAGTCTCATAAGCTGTAGTTATCTTTGATACATTTATCGGGTCCAATGAACAGAATGTTTTATTGAGTTCTCTTAGGTATGTCAAGGCATTTAGGGAGTTAATCGGCTGAAAATGTGTGAAGGCAGAGTCTACGGCCAACGGCCGAGAAGGGACCACAGAGTATTCTCCAAGAGCAGGGGTATTGTCAAACTCATTTCTGATTTGAGCAATTTTGTCTGCAAAGAAAGCTGAACATTTTGATGCAAGATCAGAAGCCGAGACAGATGAGGGGAGAACCCGAGAAGAACGCTGGCCTGTTAAGTTGTTAAGAATTGAAAAAAGTCGTTTCTGATCACCTCTGCAGGAATCGATTCGACCAGTATAATACTCGATCTTGCTTTGTGTAATTTTGACGGTGATAGCTCTACGAGCAGCGACTTAATCTAACCGAGAGGATTCAGTTCTGTGCCGGCACCACAGACGCTCAGCCTGTCTCCTCTTGTGCAAAGCCACTACACTTGAATCATACTATGGAGCGTCATACTTTATCCTTACCTCCTTGTCAATCTCAGGGCAATCACGGTCTTGAATATAACCGAAGAAGGTGTTATAAATGTGGACTAACTGATTTGCTGTTGATGTAATATCGACCGTGTTAAGTGAAAGTTCAATATCACAACTTATATTTTCCTGATCCAAATTACAATATTTACGAAAGGTTATTTTCTTGGTATAAGATAAGGGTTTTGGTGCATTCACTTTAAAGGAGATGATGTCACGGTCAGACACGCTACGGCCGATAGGAAAAACTTCAATATTATTTACAAGGTTGGATTCACTCTGGGAGAGGACCAGGTCAAGGGTAGTGGGGAGATTGTAGGCACCAATCGATCAGGGCTAGACCCAGGTGAGGTTATAGGCATGTGATAAAGAGTCGCTGGAACTCCTGTTTCACTTGCTTGGCCTCTCTTACTGATTTTCTTTGTGCCTCATTTACACTGAGAGCAATCCAGCTAGCTCTCACAAACACCTCCTCCTCCTATCCACTTCACTACACTAAACATGCACACCACACTTCATTCTTCCACACCAAAATTAAAAAAAAAAAAAATTATGAATTGTAGCCCAGCCTCGGAGTCCCCAGGGGGGGGACCATAAATGCCCCCTCACCCGACCGACCATCCCCTGACGACCCCACACAATTACCTGGACCTCGGCCTGTTACTCTTTCTATTAATTTCTGCAACATTCGCGGACTTTCCTCTAACTTTCACTCTGTTGAGCACCATCTCTCCTCCTATAAACCTGATCTTCTCTTCCTCACCGAAACTCAGGTGTCTGTAGCAACATCCAGCAACCCCTTCTCTGTATCCTCCTACTTTCTCTATCCTAGTTTCAAAGCCAAAGGCGGATGTTGTGCATATGTGCACAACAAACTCACTTGCTCTCGTGTTCCCGATTTCGACTCCTCTGAATTATCAACTTTATGGCTCAAACTTTCCTGTCATTCTCTTACTAAATATTTCTGTGCTGTCTATCTTTCCTCTAACTCTACCAACTTTCCCAAATTCTTTGACTATCTAAACTCTACAGTGGAACACATTCTATCCATTTCTCCTTTCTCAGAAATCTCCATCTTAGGAGATTTCAACGTTCACCACCGCCATTGGCTCTCCTCTCACACTACTGATCCACCTGGTGAACAAGCCTACGTCTTTTCTATCCTAAATGACCTAGAGCAGTTAGTTCAGCAACCCACCCGTATCCCGGATCGCATCGGAGATCGGCCCAACATTCTTGACCTGTTTCTAACTTCTAACCCTTCTTCTTATACTGTCGATCTTTTCTCTCCTTTGGGCTCCTCCGACCATAAACTTATCTCGGTCACCTGTCCTATCTCTCCAGTACAGCCACCCGATCCTCCTAGCCGGCGGCGCTTGTGGCACTTTGGCGCTGCCGACTGGGAGGCTCTTCGGCAGTACTTCTTTGATTTCCCATGGAATGATTTCTGCTTCCATGGCCGAGGACCCTCGGAGAGTGCTGAACGCATTACCGAGGTAATCCTATCGGGCATGGAAGCATACATTCCATTCTCTTTCTCTCAGACTAATGCTAAAAAATCTTGGTTTACTCACGCCTGTTCTACTGCTGTCCGCAATAAGGAGGAAGCATTCAAACGGTACCGACGCCTTAAAACTCAAGACTCTCATTCTTCATATGTTTCTGCCCGGAATCAAGCCAAATCTGTTCTTCGACTTGCCAAACACTCTTTCATCAATAATAAATGCACTGAACTATCCAACTCTAGCTCTTCCCAAGCTTTCTGGCATCTAGCCAAAAACCTCTCCAACAATTTCTCTTCCTCGTCTTTCCCTCCCCTTTCCCACTCTGATGGCACAACCATCACTTCTTCCTCTGACAAAGCTAAACTCTTCGCTCAAACTTTTGCTAGAAACTCCACCTTGGATGATTCCGGTGCTATTCCTCCCTCTCCGCCCTCCTCTCTCTTACTTATGCCTAATATCCTAATCTCTTCTAAAGATGTACTTTCTACCCTCTCTGGGCTTAACACTAATAAGGCGTACGGTCCGGACGGTGTTCCTCCTGTTGTTCTCAAAAACTGTGCTTCCGTGCTGACTCCCTGCCTAGGCAAACTCTTTCGTCTCTGTCTATCCTCTAACGTCTTCCCTTCATGCTGGAAGTTTGCTCACATTCAACCTGTCCCAAAGAAGGGTGACCGCTCTCAACCCTCCAACTATCGTCCAATTGCTCTTATCTCTTGTCTTTCTAAAGTTTTTGAAACTATTCTTGCTTCCAAATTTCTTAAGCATTTCTCTTCTCATAATCTGCTCTCAGATCGCCAGTATGGCTTCCTTAAGGGTCGCTCTACTGGTGATCTTCTTTCATATCTTACTAACTCTTGGTCATCCTCCTTTCGGGACTTCGGTGAGACTTTTTCTATTGCACTAGACATATCGAAAGCCTTCGATAGAGTCTGGCATAAATCTTTAATTTCTAAACTACCCTCCTTCGGTTTCTATCCCTCCATCTGTGCCTTTGTCTCTAATTTCCTTTCCGGCCGTTCCATAGCCGCGGTTGTGGACGGCCATTGTTCACTTCCTCACTCTATAAACTCCGGTGTTCCTCAGGGCTCTGTCCTATCTCCTATTCTCTTTCTAATTTTTATAAATGATCTCCTTAACAGTACCTTAATTCCCATCCATTCATACGCAGACGACTCAACCTTGCACTACTCCATTAGTTTTTCAGAACGCCCCAGCCAGCAATCCCTCAACGACAAACGTAATGAAGCCATAGAACTCTTAAATTCTGATCTAAATACTATTTCCAATTGGGGCAGAGAAAACCTTGTTAACTTTAATGCTTCCAAAACCCAATTTCTCCATCTATCTACCCGTCAGGATCTCCCAGCGGACTATCCCTTATTCTTCAACAATACAAAAATCAACCCTTCATCTTCTCTCAATATTCTTGGTGTCTCTTTTTCTTCTGCTCTCATTTGGAAGGACCATATTACCAGTCTTGCTAAGGCAGCATCCCAGAAGCTGGGTGTGCTCAACCGCCTTAGGGGGTTCTTTTCCCCTGCACAGCTTCTTGCTCTGTACAGGGGCATAGTGCGCCCTTGTATTGAGTATTGAAGTACTCCTCCACTCTCCTCTTGGAGAAACTCAGCAGTTGCTTTACCAGCTTTCTAATCCATGGTTTCCTACCAGAATCTATGATGTCCGTTACCTTGATACCAGTAATTAAAGACAAGGCTGGCAAAATTACATCAAAAGACAACTATAGACCTATTGCCCTTGCCAGTATTGTAAGTAAGATACTAGAGTTAATCATTTTAGACAGAATCTCAGTGTATATCTCAACTAATAGTAATCAATTTGGTTTTAAAAAGAATCATGGTACGGACCAGTGCATCTACACTCTGAAGGAGCTAGTGGATGGGTACATCAAAATGAACAGCTCTATTTTTGCATGCTTTCTTGATGCTAGTAAGGCATTTGACAGAGTCTGCCACAATATCCTGTTTGATAAATTAGCAACAAGGGGAGTGCCATCCTATATACTGAGAATCTTGAAGTACTGGTACGCCAATCAAACATTTAATGTAAGATGGGGTAACATTATTTCGGATTCCTTTACAGTAACCAATGGAGTGAGACAGGGTAGTATTCTCTCACCTTACTTATTCAATGTATATATGGATGAATTAAGTGATAAATTGAATAAAGAGCAGATTGGATGTTATGGTGGGAATAAAATCATCAACCATCTCATGTATGCTGATGATCTGGTCATTATTGCACCGTCTTCTGCGGGTCTGAGCAAACTTCTTGATATATGTGAATCTTTTGGTAGTAAACATTGTGTTAAATTCAACCCACTGAAAAGTGCTGTTCTTATATTTAGATCAAAATTACTGTATAAAAGTAAACTGCCAAATTTCTCACTCAATAATCAAATTATTCAAGAAGTAAACAAAATAAAATACCTGGGACACATTATCTCAAACGATTGCTCAGATGATGCAGATATCGGCCGTCAGCGCAGACAGCTATATTTACGTGGTAACACCATCTTGAGAAAATTCCACATGTGTAATTGGGAAACTAAAGTCACTTTGTTCCGGACATATTGTTCCTCTATGTACACGGCCCATTTGTGGTGGAAGTATAAGAGAGCCACCATAAATGGTCTGTGTACATCCTATCATAATATACTCAAGATGTTCATTGGTCTCTCTAAATATGAAAGCACTAGTATGGTGTGCACACTGTTGGATGTGCAGTGCTGTCGGGCTGTCATCAGGAGACTGGTGTACAGCTTTTCGCAGCGACTGCAATCCTCCAGTAACACGCTGATTGTAGCTCTTTGGTCTAGTGATCATATCTATGAATCCCGTATTATATCTCACTGGCAGAAGCTGCTGCACACATAGTATGTACTGTAATGTAATATATAGGTCTAATTGAACTATGAGCAATGATCTGTGCAATAGGTGTTAACCAACATTGAGCAATAGCCTTAGTTAGCCTATCTGTGTTATATTGTGACAAAATGTGATATGTGCTCTATTTTGTAAATAGGCCTACTGTATTTTTTATTTTATTGTGTCTTTATTAATATATCTTTGTGTATAATTATTATCTGTGCTCTGACGAGAAGTGTATGTGATATGGACCATTAGGTCGTACTGTATTTATACTGTATCTATCTTATGTGTCTGGAATAAAGAATTATTATTATTATTATTATTATTGTTCACATGTGTGGGGAGGTTCCTCTCACACTGCTCTCCTAGACAAAGTTGAAAGGAAGGCCTTTCGTATCATTAACTCCCGTCCACTCACCAACTCTCTGCAATCTCTCTCTCTCCGCCGCAATGTTGCATCTCTCTCGCTATTGTATCGCTACTATAATAATCAGTGTTCCTCAGAGCTATCCCAGTGCATACCACCTCCTTTACGTAGGGCACGTGGTACCCGTCTTGCAACTCAATCCCACCCCTACTCTGTGCAACTCTCCAACCCAAGAGTGAAACGTTACTCTCAAACTTTCTTCTACTCAACAGCTGAGCTCTGGAACTCTCTCCCAGAATCAGTCTTTCCCTCTTCCTATGACTTAAATTGCTTCAAACTTCGTGTGTCCAGGCATTTTGGCTCGAACGTCCCTTGATTTTGGCCCTGTCACTCTTTCAACTATGGGGGAGGCACTCGCTATAGGCAGTTATGCCTTTTGCCTCCCTCAATCACATAGAAAAAAAAAAAAAAAAAAAAATGCCCTGAAGCATGTGTAGAGTCAGCCACGAGGTTTAAAAAACTATACATGTCAACAAGTTCCAGGAACTCAGAGGAATAAGGTTTCATTCCAGGTGTGTCAACCCAATATTTAAAATCACCACAAATCAAAAGTTTTCCACTCTTTGCGGAGAAATATTCCAAGAATGTGCTAAATTCTTCTATAAAGAGTCTATCTGTGCCTGGATGACCTGGACGATAGATAATCGCTAACCTAATTATCTGGCCGTGGGTATTGATGGTAACTTCCATGCATTCGAATGATGAAGCCGGCTGATCAGGAGGAACACATTTGATATTTGACAAGGAAAGGGAATACACAACTGCCACACCACCACCCACAGCATGTGTGGGTCATCTTGGAATGTGAAGCATAGAATGTGTCTTAGGAAGAGCCGCTTTAACAATACCAAAATCAGACTCAAGCAACCAGGTCTCTGTCAGACAAAGAATATCAAAGCAGAACTCATTCAAAACTTCAACAATATTAATTCTCTTGTTTCGCATAGATCGTATATTTAGCAAACCCGCTCTCAGCGAACCCTCCACGGCTGTCATCAACTTCTTGACACAGGGAATCTTATTCCTCAACTTTAATCTCTCATATTTGCCATTCACCCCTCCCTTTTCTCTTCCACCCTCTCCCCCACCACTCGCCTCTCTCTTCTCTTCAAATACCATTTCTTCACTCTCCCATCTATATTTCGATAGTAAAAAATTTCCTTGTCTGCTTCTTCTGACCTTTTTTCATTCTCCTCTCTCACCTGCCTAGCTACTTCCCTCATTTTCTCCCTTTCTTCTGCATCTAAGTCTTTTCTTAAAACAATGTCTCTATATTTTCCTTCCTGGCTCAGCTTCCAACTACTGTAGTCCTTAATACCTCTTCCACTGTTTTAGTTGATTTAAATCTAATTTTGATTGGTCGTGCTACTCCTTTATTATACTGTACTTTCCTAACCTCCAACTATCCTCCACCTCCTTCATCCAACCCTCCCTCCCTTCCCTATCCAACACCTCAATCATGTCTTCAACCTTCTTTATATCCACAACTTTCCTGTCACTTCTGTCCGGTATATCCTCCTCAACATCACCAAACATAATCACACATCTCTTCTTGTCCATAATATCACATACCTGTCTTTCGTTCTGTCTTATAGCCTTCACTACTTTTTTTCCCAGGTTTTCTTCTTGCCGTTCTTTTTGTTCTTCTATTATTGCTTTCAAATTTACTTCTGCTTCCTCCACCTTACTACCCCAAACATTCTTCATTTCTGACATCTCTACTTCCATTTTTTCTGTTCTATCTTGATTTGTTTCAAAACCTCTCCTCGACATTTCATTTTCTTCCTTAAGTTCTCTTATTTCTTTCTCTGCCTTCTCCCTATATTCACTATCTATTTCCTTAACCTTCTCATTCAGATGGTTCTCATATTCTTTCAGCTGTGCTTTTAGTGCCACATTTTCCGAAACCAACTCATCTACCCTCCCCATTACAACCTCTAGGCCATCGTTACTCCCTTGCTTAACCATCTCGTCACTACTCTCACTCAATGCGTCCAACTTCACCCCAACCTCCCTTCTTCAATTCTCCACCACCCCTCTCCATCTAATTAGTCCCATCAGCTGTTTGTTAATAAAAGTCATCTGATCTTTCTCACTATGAGGAAAACCTTCAAATTCAAAATTCTCCTCCTCACCCGCCAGACTCTCTCGCTGCCCCTCCTCCATCATCGCCCGCCAACAACACTCCCCGGGGTGAAGCCACAGGTTTTGGTTAAAAATAAACTAAACTCTTATTTGTTTTAAAATAACAGGAAAACTACCTGGGATAGACCCCAAGCAGCGCTGCCCCCGTCAGTATCACCCAAAAAGAAAAGAAAAATGAAAAAGTACTGTACTGTGTGTTTGCGAGGATACCGCGAGCAGGTGGGGTACGACTTGACTACCCTTTGAGGGTAGCCCAAACCGAGGTGCGCGGAAGTTGTGTGCTAATGTTGAAAGCTTCAGGCTTTAACCAATACCGCTGTTTTTATGTTTTGAGCTTTTTTTATAGCAGCAGCAATATCCACAACACTCAGTATATCACTCATTGGTTACGATACTGCCTACTGCCACTGCGCATAGTAATTTTCCACCGTACCTAATGGAATACCGCCCTAGTACACTCTAACCTCCATTTAATGGATTCCGATTTAACGGATATCGGCAATAACGGTCAAAAAATGTAGGCCGGACAATGGACCCAGCAACGGACATAGTCCGTTGCTATAAAAAAGTTGGAGCAAAGTCCGTTGCTATATCTATTTATCTCTCTAATGCACCTACCTAAATCCCTTATACATTAACATAACTATGTCTTATTTGGACTTTTTGTAATCTTTGAATCATTTCTAATATGATGGAATTGAAAAATATAATATCCTTCCAGCACATAGATAAATAATAAATAAGATAGTCAACAAAATATTTCAACTCTCCCCTCCGTGCCAGCAGAGACGGAAGATTTACGTTTGATAGATTTTTTGTTTTGTTTTTTCCCCTCGATATACACACTCTTTCTATTTATCTATCTCTCTAATTCATCTACCTAAATCCCTTATACATTAACATAACTATGTCTTATTTGGACTTTTTGTAATCTTTGAATCATTTCTAATGTGATGGAATTAAAAAATATAATATCCTTCCAGCACATAGATAAATAATAAATAAGATAGTCAAACAAATAGTTCAACCCTCCCCTCAGTCTAGGCGCCGAGCTTCCGAGACGGAAGATTTACGTTTGATAGATTTTTTGTTTTGTTTTTTTCCCTCGATATACACACTCTTTCTATCTATCTATCTCTCTAATTCATATACCTAAATCCCTTATACATTAACATAACTATGTCTTATTTGGACTTTTTGTAATCTTTGAATAATTTCTAATGTGATGGAATTGAAAAATATAATATCCTTCCAGCACATAGATAAATAATAAATGAGATAGTCAACAAAATATTTCAACCCTCCCCTCCGTCTAGGCGCCGAGCTTCCCAGACGGGAGATTTACGTTTGATAGATTTTTGTTTGTTTTTTGTTCCCACGGTATACACAAAATGATGGGGAAATATTATAACATGTTTTTAATTGACATTTGTGTCGTTTTGCTGATTATGAGTTGGTGGAAAATAAAATCTTTAATTCTATCATATCGGAAATTATTCACAGATTATATAGAGACCAAATAATGTACACTTTTAAGTGTGTTCAATAGTTTTGCATTATCAATAGGGTGTAGCACAAGGGATTACCAGGATTTATTTCAGATACAGTAAAAAAAAGGATGCATAACAGTTAAATGTCACGATCCGGACACCTGTACTCAACACCGGATTTTTCTCAAGGAATTTCCGGATTACATCCGGACTGGACAGTATTTAGCAGCAACGGACATTTAGCAGGAACGGACAGGTGCTTGCACGCATTTGTCCGTTAAATGGAGGGTCGAGTGTACTACCAAGGTACGTTAGACATCGCGCAGTCCCTTTATCCCACCTACTCCATTTCACAATCACTTCCCGTCTCATTATTTCCCATCCACCCTGGCCGTCGCCTCTCTCTTTGCGACGGTCGTGGTACCACTTCGTTTTCTTCTACCTCTTCTTGCTCGTCATCCCCCACCTCATCATCAGTTGAAGACTCTACCACTCTTCTGACGTCCAAGATGTGACGTGGCATCCTGTCGACACTGAGGTTATTCCTGGAATGCACGTCTGTCACGATATCCCTCCCCCACTGGGATGTACACTTTGCGTTTGGTGGCTTCACCCAAATCTCCTCCCCAATTTGGATAGAGGCAGGCCCTTTCTCCCCCCCAATGGCCATCGGCACTGCACATGGATGTCGCCATTCATACTGATATACTGCTCATTGTGGTACGGTTCTCTCATCCTGACCTGACCTAGGGGACATATTATACCAAAATACTGCTTCCATAGGCACTACCTGCCCCCTCTCTGCCATTGCCTTGATTGTCCGATGATGTCTTTCCACAATTCCGTTCCCACTTGGCCGATACGCAGCTCTAAAGAAACGTCAGACATTCCACCTATCAAGCATGTCCTTCAAAGCCTGCGACCGAAAAGCAGTACCGTTATGCATCAACACCTCATCAACTGGGCCCCTCTCTAGGAAGATCTCATTCAGCACACCTGCAATCTCTTCCGCATTCTCTGCTCTTAATTCCCTCCAGATAGCCACCCGTCCAGGTCCGCAGTCTACCATAGACATTCCAACCTGTACAACCCCTGCCAATAGTGTGTCACATCAACCGCCAACCTTTGCCAATCATTATCCACTCTAATCTCCCCAGACACATGTACACTTGGTGCAGGGTCAATCGACTGACATCTGTCACAACGTCTCACCACCTCTCGAACGTTGTCCCTCGTGACTGCAGGGTCAACCTTCCTTGCCACAAACAGCGTCCTGTCGACTCCCATGTGGTGCATTTGATGTAGCTCCTTTACAATTGGTGCTCCCATGCAACACACCATAGCCGCCTCCTTTGTCTCCTCTGGCACCCCGAGCCATGATTTCTTTACTCTTGTTAGGGCATCTGCCTTGTTCTTCTCTGATGGCACAAAAACTACTCACAACTGCAGACCATACACATCTTTCAACTCCCTCAGAATTCCCAGAAGACGCTTCACAATTAAGTTCTGAGGCTCCCTTCGTTCGAACTCTTTTCTCTTCCTTCACCACTGATTTCAGCCAACTGTAGCAGAATCAGTTCGAACCTCGATCTCTCACAAACCCCACTTCAAGGCCAAATTGATACCTTTCAATACCGCATCCAACTTGGCCACGTTGATATGCCTGTAGTCGTGCTTCTTCCTCCACCACGCAGCATCCTCAACTTCTACATTACCTATCTCTCTCGTGTTGATTATTGCAATGCCCTGTTGGTGGGTCTTCCAAATTATATTTTGAAGAAAGTTCAGTCAGTTCTTAACAGGGCCGCAAGACTAATTTTTGGTGTTCCACCTAGAACTCCTACTACATCTCTTCACATAGAACTGCACTGGCTGCCAGTAAGAGCAAGAATAGAATTTAAGTTGTGTTTGGTTACTTTTAAGGTTCTCAAATTTGGTGAGCCTAGGTACCTTGCGGAGCTGCTCAGGCACCCACCGGCACACCATGGTGTAGTTGTGCGTCATGACAATGACCCTTTTCGTCTTGATGAACCAAGGGCTTTCCAGCAGTCTTCTTTCTTTGAGAGGTCATTCTCCTACATGGCTCCGAGGTTGTATAACAGGTTGCCGCTGTCCATGAGACAACTGAGTTCTGTTGAATGCTTCAAGAGACAACTTAAGACTTTTCTCTTTGAGAGAAGCTATGATCTTGAGAGAGGTGTCATGACAGATGGCTATAGAGTTTAGGCTATTTTGCCACTGCTAGTGATTGTTAAATGTGTGTTGTATATGAGCCTTCTTTTGATGCATTGATTTTTGTTCTTTTTTCTTTCTCTTTTCGAGCGCTAGTGAATTCTTCGGAAAAATTGGCGCTTATGAGAAATAAGTAACATGCTTATTATTATTATTATTATTATCTCCAATATCACACCTGTCGCTATACTACTTGCGTCACACCATACAACCCCCTTCTCCGACTTCGGAGTGTACCATCTTCCTCTCACTGGGTCTTCGCATCTCACTCTTTCTATGACATCTTGCATCATCGTGACTGTCTCTTTTCCGACCTTGTCTTCCCATCTTACACCTTCCGCTCTCCTCTTAACGTAACTACATGCTACCCGCAGCCATCCTGCAATGGGATAGTGGCCCACCAGACTTCCACAAGCTGAGAATAGCTCTCTTCTTCTCCAGTTCTCCCTAATTTCCGGAACCTCATAACCTCTCTGGAATACCGGTACTAGCTCGCCTGTTCTATCTGTCTCTAATCTCAAGCCCAACGCCGCACCCCCTTCCAACGGCTGCGGCTCCTTTGTGGCCAATCCAAACCTAGCCAAGTGCTCTACAACCTCGGCTGCCGTCACCACAGTCTCATCCACTAGTATGTCAATATATGAATTCGTGGCAGCCTTCATCTTGTGCGTTTTCCCCTGCACTGTCTTGAGTATCCTCGCCATGATTTTTGGAGCCGAATTCAACCCGAAACCCAACCTCGTCAAGCAATACGTTTTCCCCTTGTATCTCACCAGCTGGTACTTCCAGAGCTTCTCTGTCACATGAATTTGTAAATAAGCGGACTTCAAATCCACAATGGTCGAGGCCCCACCCATCTGCCTCTACTCCCTGAGTGTCTCGCCGCACACATCCGCGACGTCATCGCCTGTGTGACTCATCACGTGGGTATGAAGTTCACGAAAATCCAATACAGGCCGTACCTTGTTTTTCGTCGGTTGAACCACTGCCATCAACGGCAACACTCCACTCTCCACTTCCTCCCCCCACGGCAGTGGAATGCCCTCATCAATCCACCTCTTCACCTCCTTGTCAAAATCTTCTCTCACTCCCTCTTTCATAGCATGTTCGTAACAACCAACTTTGTTCTTCAAAACAGGCAACTCTCCTTTCAACAACCACTCGACTACCCACTTCCTACCATCAAATACCGCAACAAAATCCTTATCCTCGATCTTGCATGGATCAGCCCCCCATTCGGTGCCTGTCTTCAACACCCCTCTCTTTGGCTCAACAACCTTGGCTGCCTTTGCGAACTTATCTTTCAGCTCTTCAGTCTCCGTCAGCTTCACAACCCTCCCTTCCGACTTTATGGCCACAGCGCAGTGGGTCTCTCCACTCTCGGCAGTTGAACGGCTTACCGGTACCTTCCCAAACGTTACCGGTACTCTTCCATCTACAATCGTAGCGCCACCCAGTTGGCTGATTACATTCATCCCCATCACTACATCAATGCCGTCAATTACTCTATCAAGTGCTATGGCCCTGATCCACAATCGGATTCCTCTCACTGTCAACTCCACTTCTCTGGCACCCTCACACCTTATCTCTCTTCCATCGACTGCAACCAGCCTAGCGTCCTCTCCCTCACACTTTCCTACCAAACGAGAGGCCAACACAGTGGTCGAACAGCAAGTATCCACAAGGGCTCTTGCCCCTTTCCCCCCCACCAGTACCTCCACCACTGGCAGGGAGCTTGGGAGCGCCTTTACTCGTCTAAAGGGGTAGCTTCCGGCGCAGCAGCTCCCCCTTGACCGTTTCCCTGGTTGCATCGGCTCGCTATGTGACCCTCCTTCCCACACCGATAGCAAGTTATGGCTGGCTTCGGTTCCTTACACTCCCTTGCCATGTGAGAGCCACCACATCTGAAGCAGCGACCTTTGAACCCACGCGCCTGCGGCACCTCCCATTTCCTGCCACTCGGCTCACCCCGTGGAGCCTGCCACCTTGCCTCCACTTCCGGCCCCCCAGTAGCAACCGCTGCAACTCCTTGGCTTCCTCCTGACGCCAATACTCTAGCCCTAACTATTAATTCACTCACGCTCACCGACTCGACGTCCTTAACCTGCTGCAGCTCCATCGATATCCTGTCCGGAAACCCAGTTATAAAAGTTAGCTTCACAGCCCTCTTCCTTCCACCCAGCTAGCCCTGCCACCCTCCTTATCTCGTTAGCAAAGACATCCACCCGCTCACCTGTCCATATCACCCTCTTTAGCCTTCCATATGCCTCAAACATTCCCTGTGTAAAAGCCTCCTTCAATCTAGCACTTATCCTCTTAGCATCTGATTAATCATTCTCACTCATTTCAAGGTACAAGGCTAACACATCTCCCTCGAAGTACAGTGGTATGAAACTAGCCAAGTCTTCAATTTTCAACAGTTTCGCCACCAACTCTGCCTTCTTTAGCCACGCCACCACGTCGCCCTTACCATCATATGACTTCATAATTTCACTACTCACCTTCCCTTTTCCAGACATGGTGACTAATATAAGCCTAGATAGCTTGTAGTTGAAATACAAAATGTTAGCACCCTTACCTTACGGTGAGAATATCCCTGTAGAACAGCGCTGAAAGCCTAGGCCTATTCCCCATCCAAGCGCCGTCAACGCTCCAGAAACTGCGACCACAAACCACAATCCAACCTGCCCTACAGCTACAGTGATGACCACAAACCACAATCCAACCTGACCTACAGCTACAGTGATGACCACAAACCACAATCCAACCTGACCTACAGCTACAGTGATGACCACAAACCACAATCCAACCTGACCTACAGCTACAGTGATGCCCACACGAACCACCGACCTCGGCTGAATCTATTCACCTCTCACAGCAACACTACACTCAGTAAATACAACGGGAGCTCACTACAACCTCCACACCCAAGTCGTCACATGCGTGTTTCTGTCGTTACTCCCGTTCGTTCGCCGAATGTGCCTAAAACTAGCTAACCTACCTGTGGTAAACTATCAATGGAAGTTAAATATTACTAAGCTATAATGAATCAAATAAAATCAATCTAAATGAAAACTACTCTATATCTAAATTGAATTCAATCTGAAACAAGCTAATTTATATCCAAAGGTCTCACATAATAAATGTATATATAGGGTAAGGTTATAAGGGTTAATATTAGCCAGGAATTAACTCACCAATAGTTCCACGTGGCAATGAGGCAAGGGAGAACGTTTTACCCAATATGGCGGTGGACAATGGGGAACGAGACTTCGGTCCCAAGACTCGAGTCAAGTTAAAGAAAGAATAAATGATTACATGGGAATGGACATGATTATTATAATTTATGCTTATCTATCAGTCAGTCATGATGTCGATGAGAGCGTCGTGATGGTGTAGCCGAGTGTATTGCTGTATGTGTATTGTGATTAGAGGCACAAAAGCTCGATCAACTGAGGGCGGAAATTAAGATGTTAACTGGTTGGTGTTCGTGAAGGCTCTAGCGTACCTCAAAAGCACACCTTGCTGCCTTGGCAAACCGCCAGGAGCCCAAATTATCGTACCGCATTTAGGTTGCTCTATACGATAAATTATATTAATATATACGATAAATTCATATATACTACATAAGACCATGGCAATATTGCTTAATAGCATATTAGGCCTTTTATAAATTAACTTATTTACAATCTTATAATATACGATCTACTCGTCCTACGTCGTGCTGTAGGAGAGATCGTGACGTCACAGACACATACGAGATCACAAAAGAGTCATATTCCATCGTATTTATACGATACACTCCCCCCACAAAAAAGACCTGAACCCCACCTTAAACCTAAAGTTGCCCAGAGGCTATCTTCTGACGCCACAAGTCGACGGCGCCAGCAGCAGCGCGTCTGGGATGCGTCCCGGTCCGAGAATGATCACCATCAGTAAGAGGTGAGTCGTTCCTTTGAGAATCCTCGGACCCAGCAATAACAGGTGGAGCGTCAGATTGCAATGCGGAATCGAGCTCCAAAGCGTACAAACGTGCGATAGGACGAACAGTAGTTCCAGTGGCTGTCTTCAATAGCGCCACCCGCTCTACAGAGTCTGCCCCCTTGTATACCTCCAATACGCGGCCTAATTTCCAGTATAAACGAGGACTATCTTCTTTAATTAAACAACTTCGCCAACTGTAGGTGCCGTTGGTCTACCAGAGGGAGTAACACTCCTTTCCCTCAATGCTAGCAGATATTCACTAATCCACCGTTTCCTAAAATCCTCGATTATCCTGGATATATACTGGTATCTCTTAGACACCGCTACCTCAGAGTACAACGAGGGATCCTCTAACTCTACTATGGACTGAAAATCAGATGGAAACGCAGTCAATGGTTTTCCATATAGCAAGTGAGCTGGCGTTAATGGTAGTGGTTCTTGCAGGTCGGTATACACATATGTAAGCGGGCGATCATTCACGACTACCTCTATCTCTGTGAGGACTGTCGTCAACTCACTCTTCCTCAATAGAGCACGTCCTACAACCGCTCTGAGTCCTGACTTTATTATGCCGACACACCGTTCCCACATTCCACCAAACCAAGGTGCCTTAACTGGAATGAACCTCCATTCGCACTTCTTCTCTCCCAAAAAAGTGATGATAGTAGGATCACTACTCATATCCTTTAGATATTTTGATGCTTGGACATAAGTGGGAGCAATGTCGCTAAGAATGAGTTGAGGGAAGGAACGACGGGCACAAAACCGTCTAAACGCCAGCATAAATTCTTCGCTAGACATATTATCACATAGTTCTAGGTGTACCGCTCGAGACGTCGCACAGGTAAACAATAATATATAACCTCACTCTCCCTCGTCTTCAATGCCCCTGTGTAATCTAATCCTACCGCTTGGAAAGGTTCTACGTGCTTTACACGGCATTCAGGTAGGGGTGGAGCTGGTCCAGTTGCATATGGTTTACCCTTTAGTCTCTGGCATATTACACACTTTCGTACTACGCGTCGAGCTACTTGTCGAACCCTGGGTATCCACCATGTGAGACGTAAATTGGATATAATATGACATACCCCGTAGTGTTTTACTTCCCTATGTGCACGTATGATCAATAGATCAGTAACGTGATGTCTTGTTGGCATAAGTATAGGGCGGTTTGTGCCGTCTGGTACACCCGACCACTTCAGGCGACCCTCACACCTGATGAGGCCATTGTCTAGGTGCAACCTTAGTTGACGCACTATATTAGGCATTAATGTCTTATTCGAGCTTTTCAAGGATTCTAATTCATTGGAAAAGGTTTCTACTTGAACCCATTTGATCAAAGTTACTTCAGCTGCTTTAAATTCACGAGCATCAATGTTGTGACCCCTGTTGCAGAGTTGGCCCGTTACTTTAAGCTTGAGATTGGATACATATCGCAATACCCAAGCTACAACTCTGACTAGTTTATTATAGTCACCGAATCTTGCCCACTTCATGATAGGACCCGGTGGCTCATTTGGTTGGGCTGTAACTGCCACTGTTTCCAGTGGCAGAAGTCCCTCACCAACAGCATGCCATATCGTCCATTCACTTTCATGGAGCAGCCACTTTGGACCATGCCACCACAATTCGGACTTCATTAACTGGCTAGCCGTTATACCCCTAGTTATGAGATCACTAGGGTTTTCTTTTGTATTTACATAATGATAAGCAACGTCTGGCAAAAGGGCTCTAATCTCATCTACCCTATTCCGCACATAAACTGGCAGAGACTTCTTGCTATGTATCCAGTTGAGTGCGACCTGACTATCGCACCATACATGAACGATTTCAATATTTAATTCGCTCTCGTATGCTGCGCGTACATGTTGCACCAGACGTGCTAATAGCAGCATGGCAGTCAATTCCATTTTAGGGATAGTTACCTTTTTAACCGGGGCTACCTTGGCCCGGGCTGTAACTAAATGTGCCCCAAATGAAGTACTGTAACAACATATATGGCTACCCCGTATGCCGTGGCGCTAGCATCGCAAAACGTGTGTAACGTAACGTCACCGAACGCCGCCACTTTACGAGGTATAGGTTTAGTACATAGGATGGCATATTCATTCAACAACAATGTCCCTTGGTCGTTCAGGTCCTCGGGCAAACTGTCATCCTACCCTATCTTACGTCTCCAAACTTCCTGCATTAGAATCCTAGCTCTTATGGTAACGGGTAATGCTAGACCCAAAGGATAACAAAATTGCGCAACTTTGCTCAACAGACTTCTTTTGGTGTGCGCTCCTGTCTGCTGAGCAAAAGACCTTGTTTGAAAAGTTAGTATGTCATGTTTAGGTTGCCAGATCATCCCCAAATTTCTGGACTTTTCCTGGTTAAGAGATGCCGTACCATCCACCTGTATTAAACTCTGAAGATCTTCACTATTAGTAACCCACTCGCGGATAAATAGATGTGCATCCGCAAACAATCTGCGTGCTTGCCAGTATGCATATAACAAATCATCTTGACTATCGCTAGTAAAAAAAAAAAAAAAAAAAAAAAAAAAAAAAATGCAAATTGTCAATGTATAATCCACGAGATAGTTTACTTGTGTCCTCATGAGTGTCAGCTAGATGTTTTCTGATTGTGGCATTTAACAAAAACTGCGAGCAAGTGGCCCCAAAGAGTACAACCCGAAAACGGTATATTATGATGGGACTTTCAGAGTCGCTAATGTCGCTGAACCAAAGAAAGCGGGTAACATCTCTATCTTCCTCCTTTAGCTTGACCATCAAGAATGCTTTCTCGATGTCACTGGTATAGGCGTACTTCCCCAGCCTAAACCGCAATAGATGTTGGGACAGGTCCGACACCATGGACGGACCTGTCAACAGGCAGTCATTTAGACTGGGTTGTTGTCCTTGGTGGGCAGAACAGTCATACACCACCCGTATTGGTGTGGTGACGCTGTCTTTCCTTACCCCATGATGGGCCAGATAGTGAACCCTACCCTTCTTAAACGGTTCCTCGACATCGACTCTCTCAATAAAGCCCCTATCTTCATAACTCCGAAATACATCGTCATACGCCTGGCGCGTGCTCGGTTCGTTAGACAATTTCCGCTGCAATGCGCGCAAGCGACCTAATGCCAAACCATAGTTGGTAGGCAGGCTTATCTCACTGTTCTTCCAGGGTAAACTAACTTTATATTGCTTGTCTGAGGTACAGTAGCACACAGACTCTTCAAACCTTTGTAGCGCAACTTCCGAGTCATAATCAGTCTCCATAGGATTAATGCCTATGTGATCCAATCTCCACAGTCGTTCCAGGTCGAACTCGGCAGCCATCTTAGGGTCACTAGGTTGGGAATCCTCCCTTCCCAACTCCTCTGCCGCGGTTACATTGACTCTATATATCGAGACCGTGTCGACCAGGACCTTTGACTGTGTAGTATGCACCTTTCCGCTCATGCAGTATCCAAATTTAGTGGGGATTAAAATTACACCACACATCTTTTTAAATCCAGGGTATACTACTTCATAATAATGATCCACACCAAGTAGAACATGCACCTCACTCTGATTTCCCATGGGATCTGACAAGTTAACCCCTTTGCTACGTAATGCGTGTTCCACCTTCTTCACACCCACAGATTATAGGTTTGACTCCTGTAAGGAGATAAAGAAAACCTAATATTTAGTAGTGGCCCCGTAATCAATGACGAACATGCCTATTACATAAGGCATCCTCTTCAAACACTAATCCGCCGTAGTTTGAATCTACCGCGCAGAGCATTTAAAAACTGAGGAGCCTTCATCATGAGCGCACGCGACCTCACTCATGGCTTCAGTCATTATGAATTGGGTTCTCACTACGAAAAAACTTCGTAAAAAATAAAAACAAAAAGAAAATAAGAATAACTATCTAATAAGCTTTCCATCATATCGTGGATGTACTTGTGTGGATTTCTGACCAGACGCTGATTCAGGCGTCATTCCTCCTTCACTGACATATCAAGTAAACCAAAATCCTTAATACATCAACGAATGGGAAGGGGACGGTCGGGAGGGCCCCAGTCGTCAATGATTACGGGGCCACTACTAAATATTAGGTTTTCTTTATCTCCTTACAGGAGTCAAACCTATAATTTATTAGTGGCCCCTCCATCATTGACGAACATGCCTGATTTCTAAGACTGGAGGGGGACATTCGTAATCATATCATAACTCTATAAAAGCAGATAATAAAAACAACCACATAGTATTCTTACTTTTGAAAAATATATTTAAATGTGGCGTAGGCCAAAAATATACAAGAAAAAGGGGTTCAGGCAGGTGCGTGCTTCAAAGAAGCCTATCTGACAAAAAATGGGTAACCCTGAAGATTCTGAACACAGATCTGCAGGTACAAAGGCACCCCACTCAACGAGTGGTGACAAAAATAACAAGTTATAAGTTTATATGTGCACATAATAAACCCCAAAATAATCGTGGAGGTAAATTGCAAAGGATCTCCACTATTTTAATATTAGATTGCTTTCGCAGCTAAAACTACTATAACAACACCGTTGTTTTGTACTAACATTGTACTAGCACAATTTCTCGCTGAGAAATTTTCATATCACATTAACCTTAAATTGTATCACAGCTCTTATACTCCGGCGGGGTCTAGGGTGTCCTATGTCAGATGACTGCCCCCCCCCCCCCCCTCTCCTCGAAATACACAAAAGTGACTGCAGGGCCACCTAGACCCTCTGCCTTAAAGCTATACATGGTAAGGAAGGCTTGTCTAGAGCAACTGACAAGTATCTAGACAAAAACGTATGATTAGACGCCCACAACTGAGTGGACGCGATATCTTCTACTGAAAAAAATTTCAGGAAACGCAAAGAAGCTGCCCATTTGCGCAAATCGTGGGCCCTACCCACAACGCCGGGATTACTCTCTTTAATGACTTCGACCAGAAGAGAGGCTAATCGTCGTTTAAGTAAGCGTCCACCCGCACTCGCTACCCATAAAGCACCTTGGGGGCTAAGAGGAGCCACCCTCAAACATTTGGCTAGAGCCCGCACTGGACATAGATTAATGATGCACCTTACCCCTTTTTAACGCCGGCACCGTGAACTCAGAAAACACGTGTGCACTGTGCTCATTCTTGGCTACAAAACCTGGGGAAGGTGCAATGTAAATACATTCACCAAGTCCGCCAAACCCAAGGCAACTAGGTGTGCTGCTCATCGCCGCCAGCTCAGACACTCTGTTCCCGGTGGCCAAAGCCATAAGGAAAACCGCCTTTTTTAAGAGTAATGCAAAGTCTGCAGTATTATGGTACAGACGAGAGTGAAGTAAAGACAAGGCTTTGTCGAGAGACCAAGTAGGCATGAGCTGACGGGGAGGTGGGCGAAGTTTAAAACAAGCTCTCATAAAACCTGTTTCCTCCGCCACCGGTATGGAGAGACCTGTCAGGTCTAAAAAGGGCACTCTAATCGCAGTTAAGTGATTTTTTAATGTTACCACAGATAAATGTTTCTGCTCAAACAGATAATTTAAATAATTGAAAACTAAAGCCACTGACGGCACATTCTGTTCCGTTCTGATGATCCAGGAAGTAAAAGCTTGCCAATGTGAGTGATACTGTCGTTTCGTAGACTGAGTATATTGATTGATTAATTTATTGGTCACATCTCTACCGTATGGTGCTAGCCACTTGGCCTCCTGAATGTCCATAATGCAAAAGTCAGCGAGGTCGCTAGGTTGCCAATCGTGTCTAAGTGGAAATACCCGACCGGGAGCGATACCGGGTCCGGGCACCACGTTTTCAATTGCTGGTACCACAACTGCGCCGGCCACAGGGGCGCGATTAGCGAGACTAAGCCTCGATAATCTCGTAGTTTGTTCACTACGTGGCACATTAGTGACGCATCTGGCGGCGGAAACAGATAGATGGAGCTCCATCTGTTCCAGTCTGTCACTAGGGCGTCTGGCCCCCCTGCCGGCGTTTTCGCCCGGCGGGTGAGGTATAGAGGGAGTTTGTGAGTCTCCTCGGACGCAAAAAGATCCACTTGTGGATGGGAGAGCTCTGCAATCATTAGGTTGAAAATGGGTTGCTTGAGCTCCCATTCTACTGTCGTGCTCTGTCTCCGGGACAGAGCGTCTGCCCAGACGTTCGCTACGCCTGGGAGATAAGATGCGTGAATGTAAATGTCTAGTCTGTTGGCGAGAGTAAAAATCTCTTCCGACACGTTTAGCAACCTCCTTGACCTCGTTGATCCTTGTTTCTGAATACAGTGAACTGCATTCAGATTGTCCATCCTGAAGGCCACCGACTTGCCCTGTAACGCCGGCCCGTGAGCCTGAAGGAAATACAAGGGGACTAGTAATTCTTTGACATTGATGTGAGAGATTTCTAAGTGGGACCAAAGCCCCTGACCCTGGTGCCCCTGATTTGACTGAAATCCCCACCCTATTGTGCCTGACGCATCCGTGTCTACCCATACCGTTGGTGGAGGAGAGGTCCATGACATTATTGAATGCAACGTTTCCCTCTTTGCCCAGACCGCTAGCAAGGTGTGGATTAATTTCGGGATGGGCCATAATTTTTCCGCCGGTAAGAGCGGGAAATATTTGTTGCCTTCCAATATTAATCGTTTTACTTTCAACCGGCCCAACTTGACAGTTAGTTGAATCCAGTTGAGAGAGCCTACCAGAGAATCACAGACCCTCCGCGTCGTAGTCAGACTGTGAAGAAACATGAACAGTTTCCTGCGAAACCTGTTGCGATTGTCCACACTCTGACTCAGAGTGAGAGCGGCCGTGTCCCAGACCAGCCCTATCCACTGAATTACTCGTGAGGGAACAAGGTTTGACTTTACCAGATTTACCTTGAAGCCTAGAGTTTTGACATGATTTAAAATAATATTGACATGTTTTATGCATAAGTGTTGTGTCTCTGCCACTACCAGCCAGTCGTCTAGATACCACAACACTCTGATCCCCTGTTTTAACAATGGTATCAGGGCTTGCCGGACTAATTTCGTGAATAATCGAGGTGCTAGGTTCAAGCCGAACGGCATCCTTTGAAAAACAAAATTTTGGTGCCTGATCCGTAAGGCCAAAAACCTTTGAAATCTTTTGTTGACCGAGACGTGCCAATAGGCGTCTGTCAGGTCTAGTGAACACATCCAACCTCCCGGCGGAAGTGTTAGCCTGATTTGGTGTACTGTTAACATTCTGAAAGATTCGTTGTGAATGTGAAGGTTCAGATAAGACAGGTCTACGACCGGCCTCATCTGAACACTGTCCCTTTTGGGAACCAAAAATAGTTTGGACGTGAATACAGGGTAATTTGGGGGGACCGGGATGATGACATTCTTGGCAATCATTTCCTGGACCAGTGACTCCACCTCTAAAGAAACAAAATTCGCCGTTGTCGGCTGACGTAAGCGAGGTCGCCGGAGCCACTGCCAAGTGATGCCCTTGCGTGCCACCATCCGTGCCCAAGTGTTTAAAGGCCATGCTTGGTGACACGTTCGGAACGACCCAGTTAGCAGACAAGGGTTCGCCGGCTGTACTACCCTCGGGTCCTCCGGCCTTAAGGTTGGCACCGGGAGTGAGAGAGACTTTAGTTTTTTGATGGTGGGGTTGGTGGTGCTGGACGCTTTGCCGGCTGGCTGGAGATGGCCGAAGACTGGCCCTGACCTGGCTTATGCTGGCTGCATCCTCTCTGACCTGAAAACCGACTCTGTCTATGCCTGTACTGACCTTGGGGGGAGTGGGAGGACTTAGGCAGAAGAAAGGGTTTAGATCCCCCTGGCTGAGCTTTAGCAGTTGGCCTAGGTTTGGGGAAGTTAAATGCAGGTTTCTTAGCTGGAGTGGGACTGTGCTTAACGGCCTGTGCCATATTGAACACCGTTCGCCACACTTCAGGGGACATTAAAGAGGGAGTAAGCACTGGTGACATGATCACCTGATTCGCAATGCGATCAGGTAGCTTGCGAACTAAAGACATTCTGAGATCTTGTCTTGCTCATACCGCCTCAAGCAAGGCGGTGCGTATGTCACCCAAGGATTGGATTGACGACTGGAGGAGCAGTCGCCGGGATAATTCAACCGATCTTCTGGCATCCGCGTCTGCGATTGCCTGAGTGGACCGTAGTAAAGACTTAGCCACCTGTTGAGACACTATGTACTGAGAGAACAGGCGAAAAGCTTTCCCCTTAGCCTAAATTCTCTGTCTAGGTGAGTAGGGGTAGGGGTAGTGAAGGGGTCTTTTAGCTCACAAAGATTAATCTTAGGGGCAGCTAGGAAAGAAAACAAGGCTGCTGGGACTCCGCCGGCAGAACCTACCGGCATGGAGAACCAAGAATGAGTGTCCTGAGGGATCTGGTGGGAAGATTTAGAAGTGAATGTGGTTGCAAACTTTTGAGCCTCTATCTCCCAATCTACCCAAGGTCCTGGCCCCAACTGCCCCACCTTCAAAACTGGATTAGCTGCTTCGTCTGTGACGGTCTGTAAATCAAGGTCAGGAGTAAGAGCTGACAGAGTCTTAATATCATTAAACCCATCCAGCTTAGACCAGTCTGAAAAAAGTTTTGAAGCTGAGGCAGGGGTAAAGCTGGTTTAGTAGCATACACAAAATAGTCTTGGTGATAATAACTAGGTATAGCCTTGATGTTTACGTCTAGCACATTCCCCAAAATATCCAAGGCCCTCAATTTCTTTGATTTATTGCCCTGGATGACCCACTCACGCGGTACCGGGAGTTCCCCTGACAAGGTAGGTTGGGCGAGCTCTGGGTTAGTGGGGGTCAAAAGGACCCATGACTCGTCTGGTCCATAAAGCAAGGACATAGCTACCTTTCTGAGAGGCGCCTTGTCTAGAGGGGGTGGATTGACGTCCGTGATGACCCTGACATTTGAAGTTGTCAATGCCGCCGTAGCAGGCTTAGTACACCCAGATGGTGACAGAGTGGGAGGGTTAGGGATCTTAGATAAAGCAATCGAAGTCATCAGAGGCCGTACCGTAGAACATGTCGTGGGAGCCCCCAAGTCCATAGTGGGGGTTTCCTGTTGTTGGCCAAAAAATTTAGATAAAGCATCAGTAAGTAGCCCATTAATTTCTTGCGCAGTAACAAATTGGTTAGATGATGAACTTACAGGTGAATCATTACTATCCTGCGCGGCGTCTAAGCCTGAGCCTGACTCTTGCCCTTCCATCTCCGAAATTATAGAAACCTCGTCTTTTTCCTCCTGATCCTCCTGAGAAGACCCCGCCGAAGCTGGGGTACCTTGTTGCCAAGATAAGTCAGGAATAGAGGATGGGATCGCCGCGTCCCTGTGGACATCAGCTACTGTGTGACTCGTTTGAGTCGGACGTGGGTGGTCAGACCCTGGCTGAGCAAACCGCCAAACACCGAGGCCCTGGCCTACACTCTCTTGGGAGTCTGAAACATTCTCAATTATTGAACCACCTGAACTTTCCAATTCCAGGGTTAGAATATTACTAGGTAAATCCTCTTTAGGGACCGGCACCGCACTGGACCCTTGAGGCCTAACACAAACTTTGCCTGAGGTAGAGGTACTATGAGAGGCACTAGAAGCTGGTGAATGTAGGGAGGACTGTCTCTTATGGGAATCCTTTTTGGAGGATTTATGGCTACGGTGTGACCGAGAACTACTCTTAGATTTGGAGGAATCCTCGCCGTGACCACTGGTGGAACTTTCCGTCCTACTCTTCTTACTCGCTGGTGAAGAGGCAAGACTAGAAGACTGGCGTCTGAGAGGTGACCGAGACCGAGATCTCTCCCGAGACGATGAGGCGGACGCCGGGGGTGTAGGCTCTCTTGGACGTTTTGGTGTAGTAGCCGAAGATACAGAACCCTGACCAGTCTCCGCCGGTTTATAACTCGTGACTCTAGAGGAACGTTTAGGGGGGGAGGGTGTTCAAACAGCAATCGATCCCAAAGAGGGACGTTGTCACATTGAAGTGATTTATGCGCAACAATCGTAGTGTAAGCTGCCATCTGCTGCCGTACTTCTCTTAAAGCTACTGCCGCGGTCTTATCATTATCGCAAAGGACCTTGATAGCTAATTGGGAGCAAAAAGAACAATTACGCATAACCCAGAGACCCCTTGAACGGTCTAGACATTTAACACACCTTATGCAACGGGTATGCGCAAAAATAGGGATACCGGAACAATCAGGGGTAGTGCATAAAGCAAAGACTGGGGCTGAGGTAGCCATGACAGAGACTGGTGGGGAAAACTACCACCGGGTCTGTATTGGTCCGCCGGAGCCCAGCTCTGGAAAAAAAGAAAATTTCCAGGAATTAATGCTCATAAGGTTAACCCAACATGTTCGCACACAAGTGTTAATAACCCACCGGATAACGAGATGTAATGACACAATGATCACAGCTCGTTACGCGGCGGGGTTCAGAATATCTAAACAAATCTTTTGAAAAAAGTGAAGAATACCCTCTGACATAATATAACTGTCCAGCATGGCGATTATAGTCTTTCTGGTGGTGACTGTCTTAAGATTCAATTTTTGGGAACAAAAACAACCCCCCATAAAGACGCCGGCCCTTGAAATATTTTAGTAGAATAACACAGGGCGGGCTGACACGAGATCTGATTCCTAACGAATTGTCACAAAAAGATCGCCGTAAGGTTGAAGGCGGCGATACCTAATTGTATCACTAAATTAAGTGGTTAACTCTAAATTGAATTGTAAATTCCTTATTTCCTCCACCTAGGAGCACCCCCGGGTGTGAAAAACGATGTTAACCCTAATTGAACCTTCAATCGCCGTAAGTATAAAGGCGGCGATACATATAGTATCACTTAAAATGGAATGGTTAATGAACTAATTGACTTAGTTGTTCATCCCACCCTACCAAGGTACACCCGCCGGGTGAGATGTAAAAAAGTTAACCCCATAAGTTCCTGTCCCCACTTCTTTGTAAAAGATCGCCGGGGAGGAAAGCCCTTAAGACAGCTAGGTTTTTCATGTGGTTTTGTAAAACCTGGTAGAAAAACTACATAACGTATGTTCGTATGAACAGCGTTTTAAAGATGGGTACAGTCATTCTGCCGGGAATCAAAGGGTGCCTGAAACCAGTACCAACAGAGACGCAGTCCTGGAGAGCCACAGACACCTCATCGCCGGGAATACAAGCCCGTGTGAAAACCATGTGTGGCCCAACACGGCTTTCGGCCGGGTTTTTTTCATGGTGAAACCGAGAAAAAACCCGCCGGAAGGAAACCCACCCCGAACAGACACCATCTGATCGTACAACGGACACGAAGGAAGCCACGCACGACTAACCTAAGTCCACACAATAATCCGTGGAATTAGCCAATACACAACTAAACCAGGAACAAACATAGTCCGAGGAATTAGCCAATACACAACTAAAACCCGGATACACATGACACAGTAGGGCATATTTATAAATAATAAACAATAACACTTGCACATGTGGCAAAAGCAACGCGGCTGGCTAGGCCTAAGTAGACGGCATAATAAATGTTGAAATATACCACAAAACACTGGAAATATCACAACAGGAACCACCGCCAACACACACCACTGTAGCAAATACTTCCGGCAAAGGGAAGACTGACTCGTGACCCAGAAAAAACTTCACTAAGTGAAGAAAATACGCTTGGAACGTCAGTAAGCAAAGCTTGCCTCATCAGACAGATAAAATGCAGCAATAACTAACGCGTATGAAATCCGCCTGCAACACAAGCTAACTAACTGTGAAAAAGTTCACATGTCCACAACAGGACCACGAGGGAACATCTGATATAGATGCCCCAAACACGACCCAAAATACACTGCACTGCGGGCAACCAGCCCAGGACACTCCTGCTACGCATATCCTAACCTTACTCGATACATCCCGGAGTAAACAATGAGAAAAACTCACTAGGGACGCAACAAATGCAGAATCAGCGGAGCGTGGGGAGACACGTCCGGGCAGGCTGAACGCAGAGCAGAGAAGGAGGAATGACGCCTGAATCAGCGTCTGGTCAGAAATCCACACAAGTACATCCACGATATGATGGAAAGCTTATTAGATAGTTATTCTTATTTTCTTTTTGTTTTTATTTTTTACGAAGTTTTTTCGTAGTGAGAACCCAATTCATAATGACTGAAAGCCATGAGTGAGGTCGCGTGCGCTCATGATGAAGGCTCCTCAGTTTTAAATGCTCTGCGCGGTAGATTCAAACTACGGCGGATTAGTGTTTGAGAGGATGCCTTATGTAATAGGCATTTCGTCAATGATGGAGGGGCCACTAATAAATACATATTCTGGTAGGTGTCTACTACGATACAAGTCATAAAGTACCGGTTTTTACGATAGAAATATGAAATCTCCGCTATCTCGTAGTCTTGCTTATCAGTAACCCCTGTGAAGCCTGTAATCGAAGAGTCTCAGCCCCTACGATTCGGTGCTTCAGTCCCACTAGTACGGACCTCTTATAAAGGAACGTTGAGACCCTTGATCTAGAAGTACCCGACAAACTTTGTTACTGTCATTACCTTCCATGGGAATCTGTATTGTGGGCAATATAGTGGTGTCTTGCGTGCTACCTAGTGCCACAGTTGTAGTACCCTCTGTTTTTGACGTCTTTGGCTTTATCTGCTGTAGGACACAACTTATCAAAGTGATGTCCTTTGCAGTGATGACAGGGCCTTAAATATCTAGCAGTACATTGTCCCTGCTTACCATGTTCTTTACTTAGACAACCTACACATAGCTTCAATCTTTTCGCCTGTGCTAGTTTTGTCTCATTTGTCGGGTATTTTATGCAGAAACTCCATTTATGTTTGTTGTTACATAGCTTACATAGAATCTGAGCAGGTTTCTTATACGCACCCTTTTTCTTTTCTTTAGTCCCCACTGTCATGCTTATTGTTCCCCCTCTTCTCCACATTCTCACTCCCTCCCGACACATACATTCTCCCTTTGTTCAACTGTAGATTATTGATCTCTTTGCTTAACTGAGTTTTGAACTCTCCCAGCTCAAATGATCTTACCTTATCAAGTATTGCCATAGGAATCTTCTGACTCAAGATAATGACTATCATTTCCTGCGTGGTATGCCTAGGGTGTCTAGCGATCGAGTATGGCACTCCATATTTGCCCTGAAGTTTGTCAACTCATCAACCTTATACTGTGGTTCTGCGAGCCCCAACAAGGCAACGACATGGGCCATCTTCAACTGCTCTCTATCCCCGGATGTGGACTCTAATAAGTGTAACCGCTTCAAGATAACTACCACCCACCACTGCAAAACCCTCTATTAAATGTAAGGCCTCTCCTTCCATTTGTCCCTTCAGATAGTGAAACTTGCGGACATATCCAAAGAGGATTCAGAACCGTAGACCGAAATACATCCCAGAAAGCTAACCACTCAGTTAACTTGCCCCCAAATGTAGGAAGATTGAGCTTTGGGAGGTGTACAGTATGTTTTGGGTCAGCCCTTCTATGGGCCTCATTATCGCCTCCCTTCTTACTTGCGACAGCACGCTGTAATAGACGCTTCGCTCTAAAGACAGGTTCGTCATAGAGGCGCGATTATCACACTCTGTAACTATCTCTTTCCTCTCTATCATGTCAGCCACAATCACCTCACTCAGAGCCGTAATACGACCGTGGGTAGCCTGGACGTTATCTAATCTAGCCTCCAATTCCCCTAGTTCAGCAGTAGTGATTAAAGTGTTTAAGTCCACAATTAGCCTATTTAATACCCCCCGGAGCCCCCCCCTTTGATTTTGAGGGTCTTTGCTTAGCACCCCACTAGACGGTCTCTCTTTATGGTCTTTATCCATTTTGCATTCGAGCCTATAGTTATGTATCTAAAAATTATGTTACAAAGACAACGGCCAAATAATAGTCTAATTAGAGACGCCAACCGGCGGACTTCTATGTTATGGAGAAAAAATAGTACACTAAATAGCAATACCTACTAATGGATCATAGTGAACAAGAAAAATGTTAGGTCAGGTCATATGTCACAGGAAGTCTGAAACGGAAAAGAAAATTATTGGGGAAAGATGATGGGTGGATGCAGGCTTAGGCAGGCGCAATGATATAACCCTGGCGTCCCTCTCTAGCCAACGCTTCGTTAGCCCTACAATCTTGTCATACAGGACTTGATTGGTGTCTAAGTCGAGGTGGACACCATCCTGGTCGAGGTCTCGGATGCTGAGTGTGAGAGAAACAAAGCGGTGCTTCGTTTCTATTAACCGACACCTCAGGCCGCGGTTAACAGAATTTTTTATAGCTGATAATCCGCCGCTGGAACCCTCGGACTCTCGTCCGGCTCTCAATTGCCACGATCTTGCAGCTTCCTCCGGACTTACGCTACAGATCCAGCGCCACCTCTTTGATAGCGTCAGCTAACTCGCGGGGTACTGTACCGAGCGTATATCATTGCCGCCTATAAACAAAAAGATCATATAGCCTAAACCGAACCACTTGCCCCCACTGGGGGAGCTTTCAGGGTGTCAACGGTTTCTCCCGTACCCCGAAGTAGGTCAGCTGAAGTTCTTTCCCCCACCGCCGCCCGATACGACTCGGTACCTCCTTCAGCTGCCCTTAGCCTAGTTGCATATGAATGCCCTACTATGGCTATTCGCTGAGGTACCGCCTGAGGTACAGGAGATAGCCAAGCCCCACCCCTCCGGGGTCCTTGCTCCTGCATCCCTGGGCTAATCCCTTGCTCATTGCCTAAGAAATTCCTACTGGTAGCTAAGTCCCGGGTCTGGGCACCAATGTGGTAAACTATCAATGGAAGTTAAATATTACTAAGCTATAATGAATCAAATAAATCAATCTAAATGAAAACTACTCTATATCTAAATTGAATTCAATCTGAAACAAGCTAATTATATCCAAAGGTCTCACATAATAAATGTATATATAGGTAAGGTTATAAGGTTAATATTAGCCAGGAATTAACTCACCAATAGTTCCACGTGGCAATGAGGCAAGGGAGAACGTTTTACCCAATATGGCGGTGGACAATGGGATCGAGACTTCGGTCCCAAGACTCGAGTCAAGTTAAAGAAAGAATAAATGATTACATGGAATGGACATGATTATTATAATTTTATGCTTATCTATCAGTCAGTCATGATGTCGATGAGAGCGTCGTGATGGTGTAGCTGAGTGTATTGCTGTATGTGTATTGTGATTAGAGGCACAAAAGCTCGATCAACTGAGGGCAGAAATTAAGATGTTAACTGGTTGATGTTCGTGAAGGCTCTAGCGTACCTCAAAAGCACACCTTGCTGCCTTGGCAAACCGCCAGGAGCCCAAATTATCGTACCGCATTTAGGTTGCTGTCGGGAATAGGGTAATGATCCCGACAGTTTTAGGTCCAATAGGACATTTGACTTTGGCGGTATCGTATCGCATGTACGATTTCGGCTGGTTCTTTGTGTATTGTAGTTTATTCTTAAGTTAGGTTAAATATTAACTGTAATGTATAAATATCTACATCAGCTCTAGATGTATTATGAAACCAAGTTCTATCTATCTATCTATTGCCTGACGCCGTGATCCCCGAAGGGGTGGCCACGAACCGCCCCCATGCACCTCTGTCCCAGTCACGACGCCCCTCCTACCAGCACCGCCTTCGTTCATGTACTTCCTCACTCCATCCTTCCATCTATTCTTCTACCTCTCCCCTCTGTCCCCCCACCCCGCTCTCGTACACCCTCTTAGTCATTCTCTCCTTCCATACTCCATATGGCCACCATCCAAGTTGTTCCTTTTCACACTTTCAGCACATCTACCTCCACACCACACCTCCTTCTACTTCCTCATAGTCTTCTATCCCTCCATGTAACTATCCGCACGCATCCTTAAGTAATTCATTTCCACTGCTCTCACTCTTGGTCTGAGTCTCTCAACAACGTCCATGCTTCGCTTCCCTAGTCAGTGTCGGATTACCACACTGTCATGCAAGACTCTTCACTTCCATACTGACCACCCTATTTCTTGTTACTGCTTTTAGCGTCCTACAACCCTCTTCCCCTGTTTTACCCTCTCCCGCACCTCTTCATCATAGTCCCATCTTTACTCACACACTGCCCAGATACTTAAAAGAGTTGACGATCTCCATAGCCTGACCTTTCAGCTTCACACTGTGACTTCACCCTTTCGAAGACCATACTTGCTCTTCCCCGTTTACCTTCAAATCCGTTTTTCGCACACTGTAAACTAATTTACCAGACCCTGCCACGCCATTTATCACTCATCGACTGTATCAGCGCAAACAGCAGTATAGGTAGCTTCCACTCAATTTCCCCTTTTCAGCGATACACCAATCCACTGCTCGTGATAGTATTTCTTCATAACTATCTATCTATCTATTGCCTGACGCCGTGATCCCCGAAGGGGTGGCCACGAACGAAGCCCCATCACCTCGGTCCCCGTCAGTCGACGCCCCTCCCCTCCAACCAGCACCGCGTTCATGTAGTTACTCACTCCATCCTTCCACCTCATATTCGGTCTACTCTCCCCCTCTGTCCCTCCACCTCGCTCTCGTACACCCTCTTAGTCATTCTCTCGCTTTCCATACGTTCCATATGGCTGAACCATCTCAAGTTGTTCCTTTCACACTTTCCAGCACATCTACCTCCACACCACACCTCCTTCTTACTTCCTCATTAGTCTGTCTATCCCTCCATGTAACTCCGCACGCACTCCTTAAGTAATTCATTCCACTGCTCTCACTCTTGGTCTGAGTCTCTCAACCAACGTCCATGCTTCGCTTCCGTAAGTCAGGTCGGGATTACCAACACTGTCATGCAAGGACTTCTTCACTTCCATACTGACCACCCTATTTCTTGTTACTGCTTTTAGCGTTCCTACTAACCTCTTCCCCTGTTGTACCCTCTCCCGCACCTCTTCCATTAGTCCCATCTTTACTCAACACACTGCCCAGATACTTAAAAGAGTTGACGATCTCCATAGCCTGACCGTTCAGCTCCACCTCACACTCTGTGACTTCACCCCTTTCGAAGACCATAACCTTGCTCTTCCCCGTATTTACCTTCAAATTCCGTTTTTCGCACACTGTTCCAAACTCATTTACCAGACCCTGCAACTCCCATTCAGTATCACTCATCAGAACTGTATCATCCGCAAACAGCAGTATAGGTAGCTTCCACTCAATTCCCTCCCTTTTCAGCGATACACAAATTCACTGCTCTTGATAGTATTTCTTTCATGCTCCATCCATATATACAGTAAACAACCACGGGACATCACACACCCGTTTCAAACCAACATTCAGGTCAAAGAACTCGCTCTGCTCACTCTCCACACGTACTGCCGCCTTTGCACCCTCATACATGCTCTTCACTGCTTTCAGCAACTTGCCCTCACTCCGTATATCTAAGTACTTTCCACAAACCTTCTCTATCCACTCAGCCATAGGCCTTCTCCAAGGCCATAAAGGCATCCGATACCGCTTGTTTCCCCTCCAGATACTTCTCCACAACACAATTCAGGGTAAAATCTGATCTACACATCCTCGTCCCTTCCTAAAACCTCCCTGCTCGTCGCCTATCCACTCTTCTCCGTTCTCACTCTCACTCTCTCAATCACTACCCTACTGTATACCTTCCCTACTACGCTTAGAAGACATATTCCTCGTGGTTACCACACACGCCTCTTTCCCCTTTGCCCTTATAAGGGGACTATTATGCCAGTCTTCCAGTAATCGGGTGCACTCCCCTTCTCCCATGCTAGTTTGCACATTTTCCATACCCATTCTTCTATCACCATACCTCAACATTTCCCACACACTCCATCTGTCCTGGTGCTTTCCCCAACTTCACTCTTTTCATGGCTTCCCACACTTCTGCCCTCCTGATCCCCACCTCCTCCTCCACTACTTCTCTTCTTTCTCCCTCCCCTACCATATCCAGCTATGTTTGCTGGCTCTTCATTCCTTTCATTTAGCAACTCACTGAAGTACTTCTCCCTCCATCTTTCGACTCTCTCTTGCTTCTCGGCTAGGCATTCTCCCATTCTTATCTTTCACACCCTTACTGTTTCCCTTGCTATCTTCCCTAACTTTCTTGACTTCTTCCAGAACAGTTTCTTACTCTCCCCGCCATTTTACACTCAGATTCCTTCCAAATCATCTACTCTTCTCTTACTTCCTTCACTACTCTCTTCACCACCCCTTACTCTCCACGTACCTCGCTCGTTTCTGTCTCTCGGAATCTTCATTCCCTCTACCCAACCACTCTCTATATGCTTTCTTCTTTTCTTCCACAGCTATTCTTACCTCTTCTGTCCACCATGCTGTACCTTTCACTCCCCTCCCTCTTCTTCTCCTCACTACACACCTCCTCACATGCTGCACAGATCTCATCCTTAAACACCTTGCTCATCTCCTCCACTTCCTCCATAACTTCCAGGTCGAACCCACCTAGTCGTCTTTCCGCTGCTCTCCTGTACTCCTCCCTGATTTCCTCCTCCTGCAACCTCTCCATTCACCAAGTTATGGGTTATAATTATTATGAGCCGGCAGCCATATGTAATTTCGCGAAGCGATCGGAGGGCGGCCCTTTAGTCTCTCAATCAACACCGTACAGCCAACATCTCCTCCCCCGGCCCTGACTCAACCCACAGTTCACCATGTGCTACAACTACTAATATATTAACAACAGTCCTACATCACCAGTCCTCACTCCTCTAAGCTAAGTTCATTGTATCGATATTGTATTATGTGAACATTCCTACATGTCATGCAATTGAACTAGCCGCGTGTGGGGGACTGGATTACACCTATCAGACTACGTCGTTGGTAATTATAATATAACTATTTGTTGGGATATTTCATGTACCAGTGATATGTAATTTAACCTTTATCTAAATTCCCGATAAATATGGTCCTTCGTGCCCTAAAGCTTCCATACCGTAGTACCGTTTTGTTTGCTTCCTTGACGCTTGTGGGCTTACAAATGGCTGCCGCCTCGCGCGTTGTTGGCCGACTGCCATTTCCCTAGTTTAGTCCCAGCTTCTTCCCCCGTGTTTTTTACCATTTAGGCACCGTCTCTATCTTTTTTAGGACTGGTTTCCAGTTTTTTTTTTTGGGCGTGTGATCCTTGGCGTTTTTTTGGTGGGTTAGCTGGGATGGAGATTGGGGTTGGAGTAATTTCGTCGGGCGCCATTTCGCGCTCATAGGCTAGGCTAGGCAGTCTAGGCCTGCAGGTGTCTGTGGTGGCTTTTCATTTCGCTTTGGTGGTGTGCCTGTTGTGTTCCTTGTGTTGTGTCATTGTGGGACTCGTTATTAATTTTGCTAGTGGGGAGGGTTCTCATGTGACCTTTTATCTTTAAATTTCATAATAGCCTAGGCCTAGTTGCTTAAAGTGGCGGCCATGAGTGTCGGTCTTGTTAATTCCTAAGCGATTGACAGTTAATAGTCAGACCTCATGATTGTAGCTTAACCAACTAGGCTTACCTATAAAGGGCTTACAATAATTAGTGCTTCACCTTACCCTTTCTTTTAATGGATTTAGTATTTAATTCTTTTGTCTAGTTAGATACTTTCCTTTCGATAGTTTATATTACGGGGGATGTAAGTATTATGTAATTCTTTTTGAGTAAATTTCTTAAGTAATGGTGGTTTGCCGCTGTTGATTCAAGCGATTAACGGTTTGTAGTCTGACCTCATTGTAGTTTAAGTTGCTTAAAATTAAACCTTAACGATGACAGATTTGAAGAAACTTAAGATTCTTAAGGGAGGGATGAAGGAAGTTTAAATAGAGGTTTAAGAGATCTTGATGAATTTTTAATAAGTGCCACGGCTGATCAGATAAAAGGTAAAATTGCTACTGTTACTAAATCGCTAGCTGCTTATGATAGTTATTCTCAGCAGGTATATGGTTTATTGACAGTTACTGACGATGTGGAAGAAGAAATGTCGGCAGATTTTTGAGTACTTTGAGGACGTTAATACAGCCTTAGCCAGACTATCTTCCACCCAAGAATCAACCTCTGTTAAGGATACCGGTACACCAAAGGCGACTGGTTTTAACCTGCCGAAGCTTACTTTGCCTACCTTTTCCGGGGATTCGGCTACCTGGACTGGACTTTGGGATATTTTTGAGTGTTCCATCCATCATCATAAAACACTCACATCCATCCAAAGGTTCACATATCTCCGTGGTCAATTGAAAGGGGAGGCATTGAAGTTAGTCGATGGGTACAAGCTAGAAGCTAACAGCTACGAGTCTGCAGTGGAGTTGCTGAAGAGAACTTACGGGAGAGTGGAAGTCATCAAGACCGCTTTAATTACCAAATTCTTCAGCACTAGATCCTCCATCCTATGATGTGGCGGACCTAAAGGAGTACTATGCCTCCTTTGAGAGCCTCCTCCGATCTATGGAGACAATGGCCGTCACCAAGGATGAGATATTTAGTGTGAATATCTTGAATAAGATACCCTCTCCCTTAAGGGAAATCTTACGACGACAACTAAGCGACTCTCCACTAAACTTGGAAGCGTTGGTGCAGGTGTACCAGACTGGAGTCTTCAATATGGAGAGTACTGGACACTACCGACAAGTGGAGATGTCGCCATCTACTGCAGCTTTCCCGGTACAGACTTCTCCTAAACAGAAAAGGCCAATATCATTAGGTTGTAAGTTGTGCAGTGTTCACGGTCATCTGTGGTATCAGTGTCCTAAGTATCCTAAGGCTACACAGAAGATTAGCAAGGCTAAATCGCTTAAGTTATGTACCAGCTGTCTGGCAAGAGACCACTTCAACAGTACCCTGCACCAATTCCTACATCAAACCTTGTATTATTGCAAGGGGAAACATTGGTTTTCCCTTTGCAACCCAGTCTGATCGGCACAACGGCAAAGAAAAGGGGAAAACCCCCAAAGAGTCACATGAGAAAAGTAAGAGCGAGGGTGATAAAGTATCTGCCATGTCCATTGCTTCTCGAGAATGTCAATTGCTTCCTACTATGATGCTGCCAGTAGTGGGAGTAATAATAATACTATAATGACGGCGCACCTTACTTGACCAGTGCTCACAGAGGTCATTCGTTCTGCGGTCATCATTACCCCAGCTCAAGTGTACCAGCAAGGGTCAAGAGAATTTGCGTCTCCATGGTTTCCACTGGTGAAATAGATTCCAGTGGACTATGATATTGTGGAGATTTCATATGTTTATAAGAAAAAAGGTATGTCCCATCAAGGCCTGTTGTGGTCGACACACTACCCAGTTTCTATATAGCATCAGAGATTCAACCACATTTGAAATATTCTCAGAAGCAAGGGTTATAAACTGGCTGATGATCAACTCTCTGCTAACAATGGTATTATGCTACTGGTCGGAGCTGATTTAATTACTACGACCTGGTTTCACCCTGGATATCGGCGGGTAGATAAGGTAGATATGCTCCCCACGATCCAAGGTTATGCCATTTCTGGATCCTATGCCACTTCCTCTCAAGACACACAGGTGGAGGTGGTTACGGTCCTCAAGGTAGCAGTAAGCCCCATAGATAAATATATTAGGCCAAATGTGCCTGATAATACATGTACTGATATAGATAAGCTATGGGACTTGGACAATATTGGAATTGACCCACATGAACTTGATCGTGAGTCCAAGCTAGCGTTAAGCTCGTATGAAGAGACTGTAACGTATGACTCTGGCAGAGGTCAGTATGTGGTAAGGCTCCCTTGGAATGATAACAAGAGTAAATTACCTACTAATTTCCATCTAGCACTTGGTAGGTTGCGTGGGCTTCAGAAGCAATTTGTCAAGGATCCAAGTTATTGCGAGACTTATGCGGCAGTTTTGGCCGAGCAGATACAACGTGGATTTGTGGAGAGAGTAGATCTCAGTGAGTATGGGGATGACATCCATTACCTTGTCCACCATGGGATTAAAAAGGACAGTTCCACCACTCCTGTTCGTATTGTGTATGACTGCTCTGCTAAATCCAGTGATCGCTCCTATAGCCTGAATGATTGTCTGTACACGGGTCCGTCCCTGGTCTCTGATCTAGCGCAAATTATGTTGCGCTTCAGATGTCATAAGTTTGCATGGGTCGCCGATATTGAGAAGGCCTTCCTGATGCTTCAACTCCATCGTGAAGACAGGGACTCGACAAGATTTTTATGGCCACGGGACCCAATGGATCTAGATTCAGAGTATCTGGTCTACAGGTTCAGAGTCGTCTTATTCGGGGCGACCTGTTCCCAGTTCCTTCTCAACGCTACTATCTTGCGTCATCTTGAGGAGGCTGGACTAGATCCTGACTTCAAGAATGAGATCAAGCAGGGTATCTATGTGGACAATCTTCAAGGCACCGGAGGACAATGAAGATTTATTGCTCAAGAGATGCTGGGAGATTCCGCGATATATTTGCCAAGGCTTCATTTATACTTAAGAGAATGGGCCACTAATAGTGATGTTTTGGAAGGTCAATCTGCTTCTGACGGTGTAGCTACTGAGAATAGTGAGGGGAAGTTCTTAGGCCACAAATGGGACACTACAACAGATTGTTTATCCTTCTGTCACACCCCATGCGGCAGTGAGCTTATGACCAAGCGAAACTGCTTTAAGCTTGTCAGCGAGGTTGTTTGATCCCCTAGATTTTTTGCTGCCTGTTACAATCCGTGTTCGTATGTCTTTACACCAACTGTGGCGGCTCTAAAACTAGATTGGGACACGCCCCTCCCGATTGAGTTACAGGATACTTGGCGGTTGATTCGGTCGGACCTTTTCCACATGTTGCAAGGTCCAACTTAATCGTCTGATGAGATTCATAACTTAGTTTCCACAGCCTACATTTCGCTATGTGAGCACCAGGGATAACCCCAGTGACATAATTTCCCGGGGGATCTCTCACAGCAGTTTGTCTTTCCTCTATTTGGTGGTCATGGACCTCCATGGCTTACATCTCCAACCGAGTGGCCTCAGCATTTCACGGAATACATTTCTGATCCTTCAAGTCGCGCCCAAGTTGTTGTGTTAAGTACTTCGATAGTGACTTCTAGACATCAGGATAACAAGTTGGGTAGAGTGGGAACGTTACGGCAGATATGATCAAGTAATACGGGTATTTGCATGGATATACCGTTTCAATAAGAACAAGAGAAGTGGGGGACACGGGTCTTTCCTTAGTGAAGATTCGAAGCGATCAGACTCCATGAATTGAGATCAGCAGAAGCAAAACTAATATGTTTAGTACAACAAGGAATCTTATCCTACTGAACATCAAATCCTGAGCAAGGAGTCAAAGGCCAAACCCTCAAACTTAATGAGGCAGCTAGGATTATATATGGAAGGAGGCATTATTAAGTGTAGAGGCAGGATACAAAAAGCGGACCTTATTGATTCTGCGAAATATCCTGTCCTCCTTAGCTCCTCTCATTTGATTACCAAACTGTTGATTCGCCAATGCCAACGGACCCTCCTACATTTTGGCGTAAATTATGTTCTGGCGTATATGCGACAACGTTGGTGGATCCCTAAGATGCGACAAGCAATTAAAGGGATCCACAATAGCTGTACGATCTGTAAAAGATTACAGGGTAAGCCTTACTCCCCAGTTGATCTACCTCCCTTGCCTGAGTTCAGGGTACAAAGGACTGAACCATTTCAGGTAACCGGGGGTAGACTACACCGGAGCGATTCATGTTAGAGAATCGCCCGGTAATATCATAAAGGTATATGCCGTCCTATTCACATGTGCGGTAACCAGAGCGATTCATCTTGAATTGATTGACGACCTATCCAGTGAGGGGTTTTTTGCATACTCTAAGACGCTTTGCAGGCCACAATGGTTTCCCTCAAATTATTATGAGCGATAATGCGACTTGTTTTGTCGGGGCCTCTAAATATCTCCAGAGTTTAATGGATGACCCGCAGGTTGTGGCTACCCTCACTGGAAAGGGTTGTCAATGGAGATTTATACCAGCACGTGCACCATGGTTCGGGGCGATTTGGGAGAGAACAATCGGTATCGTCAAATCTGCCTTGAAGAAGGTATTAGGAAGGGCACTGGTGACCAGACGGGAGTTGCAAACCATCTTAATAGAGATTGAGATGTTAGTCAACGACAGGCCCTTGACCTATACCTCGGTGTTGATGAACTCTTACCCATTTCGCCTTCCATGATGACACTTGGACGAACCCTTAATACCTTTCCTAGATCGTCCGTAAATGACGAAGATCTGCATGACCCTACGTTCGGCAATGCTGACGCCACACGTCGTCGCTTCCAGTATGTAAACAAGGTGTCCGACGATCTATGGAAACGGTGGACCCAAGAATATTTGCTGTCTCTTCGCGAGCGTCACTCTCATAAGATCAAAGGGACGAATCAACGATGGCCTCGTATCGGGGATATCGTCCTGATTCATGATGAGCGTCCTAGGTTATTTTGGAAGCTTGGGAGGATTATCGATTTGTTCCAGGGCATTGATGGTCTTATAAGGGTTCCTAAAATACGAACTTCGACTGGGGTTACTACTCCCCCAGTCGTGAGGTTATATCCCTTGGAGCAGGATGTAGAACTGCCGGATTATCCTGGCGTCTCTACTGATACCCCTCCGCGGGAGAGTGCTGGTGACAGTGCTCCTCAAGGTGGGGCAGCAGATGATGAGAAGGATGATCCTCCTCAGGCTTCAGGTGGCGCTCGTCCCAAAAGGAGGCGGCTATGGGTTCCGTGGATCTTTGGGGATCAAAGATCCCAACAAGGTGATCTTTGACTTCGATGTCCTTTTTTTGTTCCTGTATATCATTTTTTGGTGGCGGGCAATATGTCGGGAATAGGGTAAATGATCCCGACAGGGGTCCAATAGGACATTTGACTTTGGCGGTATCGTATCGCATGTACGATTTCGGCTGGTTCTTTGTGTATTGTAGTTTATTCTTAAGTTAGGTTAAATATTAACTGTAATGTATAAATATCTACATCAGCTCTAGATGTATTATGAAACCAAGTTATGGGTTATAATTATTATGAGCCGGCAGCCATATGTAATTTCGCCGAAGCGATCGGAGGCCGGCCCTTTAGTCTCTCAATCAACACCGTACAGCCAACATCTCCTCCCCCGGCCCTGACTCAACCCACAGTTCACCATGTGCTACAACATAATAATATTAACAACAGTCCTACATCACCAGTCCTCACTCCTCTAAGCTAAGTTCATTGTATCGATATTGTATTATGTGAACATTCCTACATGTCATGCAATTGAACTAGCCGCGTGTGGGGGACTGGATTACACCTATCAACGACTACGTCGTTGGTAATTATAATATAACTATTTGTTGGGATATTTCATGTACCAGTGATATGTAATTTAACCTTAATCTAAATTCCCGATAGTTGCTCTATACGATAAATTATATTAATATATACGATAAATTCATATATACTACATAAGACCATGGCAATATTGCTTAATAGCATATTAGGCCTTTATAACTTAACTTATTTACAATCTTATAATATACGATCTACTCGTCCTACGTCGTGCTGTAGGAGAGATCGTGACGTCACAGAGACATACGAGATCACAAAAGAGTCATATTCCATCGTATTTATACGATACTACCCAACCTAAATCGAAGTACACCACAATTTCTTTTCCTTTATTCTACTTCATTGTGAATTAATATTGTATGTTTATATTATACATTATAGAGGTTGACATCTACAGGGGTTTGATGACTTGTTTTAGGTCAGCGTTTTAACAGCCAGCACCAACCTCCTGAGATGTCAACTTGTGTTTCATGTGTTAGGCTATTGCATTGGACTTTTCCCATGGTTTTTGTTTCGTATTATTCTCAGTTCCTGAGCGACTGGCATGCTAGGAATTGTTCTGGGAGTCTAGCAGCATTATGTTTTGGCACTTTTGCGCAGTTTAGAATAATCTTAGAAGTACTCTTGAATTACTAATAGCACTATCAACCCGAGTTGGATAGGCCCCGACTCTGAGACAGTAGCTATGTTTGTGTCTCCTTTATTACTGCTTTAACCCATCAGACCCGAAGGGCCCTGAGGCACCCTAAAAAATACACTCCCAGCTACCCGGAAGGGCTCTGAGGCACTCATGAGCTCAAAGCCTGTAAGCTTGGTGTGCGAGGCGTCCGTCCAACGCATGTAAACAACAGCCGGCTGGACCGACGCCCCGCATCTCCGACCACAAGAAGGAGTGCGTCCGCTTGTTCGTGTGTGCCTGTATTTGTTGTTAAGTAGCGAAAAGTAGTGTAAAGTGGCTGTTTTTGCCATAAAGTTATCTCCAATGAAATCATCATCACAACTGAACCAGTTGACTTAGAGAGCTCTACTTAACGCCATTCTACAGGTACGAAACACATCTACGCTTGGGGATGCGCGGGAATGTGGAAGCAAGCAAAATAACAAAGATGCGATAGCCTAGGCGTAGACGTTTTTCGGCCAAAACCCCCGGGTTTCGGGGAATATATATGGAATACATAGCCGGGGCTGGAGGGTTAATAGAGCAAAGAGGAAGATAACCCCTTTTCCTAGAGAACCTGCGTGTCTTGGTGTTTGAGTCAGATATTAACCCATGGACGGCGAGCGTCCCCATATGACTCCATACTGGACGATGGCGTGCGTCCTCATATGAGCTAGGTTTTTAAGCGCATACGAAAACCGCGGGTTATGAGTCAGGCGGCAACAAAGTGGTGTGCGAGTAGTGGTAGTTGGCAACTCTCGATACCACCACCCAACACACTCCAGCCGCGTGCGGACAAGCAGTACACACGCACTTGCCATTGAGCCTACACGTCGCTCTCCCACGCCGCCTGATGACACAACCAGCCCTTCTTCAGGCGGTGTCAGCAGCCATGGAAGCCAGAGAATTGCTGCCTCCCTCCCTCCTCCTCCTACTACCCCTGTCTCCCAGACCATAATATCAACCCCTGCAGCTGGGCGGGCTGTAAGGGTGAGAATCCCGTGACTTCCCTGCCCTCGGGGTCGCCTCTACCTCCCTCCTCCATCCTTCCTTCCCGTTATTGTCATTCATTCAGCGTTTCTCACGCTACAATTTAGCCTATATATGTCGTATATTGCTTTATATGCGGCCTTATTTCTTGCTATGTAATATTCAGATAGGTCGCCTACATACGTACATGTACACTAGAAGGCTTGAAAGTGCTCAACTTACGATATATTAAAATGTAAAACTTGCAAACAAAGTCAAACCAAAACTGGGACAAAGACAATATAAAGTCGAAACAACATATCAAAAATCGCTATGTGGAAACACCCGCTTACTAAAATAAAATTTTATGAAATGAAAGAACACAATCGATATATGCGATATTTCGATCAACCCTCCCTCCCCTCGGTTCTACCCCGATACGGCAGAATATACGCGCGGGTAAACCTCGCTGCTCGATGTTTTTCTCGCCGCGCGATGTCGTTCGCACCACATTTTTCAACTACAGAAAACACCCCCCCCCCCATTGGTAAGGGTCGGCCAAATGGTCATATCTTCGTGTTCAATTTCCTATGCTAGCGCTTGATAGGTTAAGAGCATGTCTGTTGCAGGGTTAGTGTACTACGGTGGGCAGTGTTGGGTGCATGATTTACAGCATTGGTGTCTTTTGCTATGGCGCTTCTTTTGGACAGTGCTGTGGGCTAGGCTATTAGAGCATCTGCTTTCCCCGAACCTCCCCTCGTAACAGTGGGCGACATCTGCCGAGGCCAGGATACGGGTGATTGGTGGTTTTTTTTTGCTGCGTGTGGAAGTTAATCAACCTCTGCGTAAGCTAGAGGAAATACAGAGTGTTGGTATCGCCCCCCGTCCCCTCCCACCCGTATATTGGTTAGCGGTACACCAGGGGCCGGGGAAAGAAAACAAATGTTCTGTCGTTGTTGTCGTTGTCGTCCGTCTGTCCCGAAAACTCCTCCTATAACTGTGGACGGCATTTTCACTAGAACCATAATTTCTACTACAAAACATTTGTTGAGTGAATTGCGAACAGTCCAGTCAAAAAAAGATTTTTCCGAATTTGTGGCAATAGTTATGATTGTAGTGATCCAAAATATGGTTCCGCCCCCCTCCGCCTAGCATGATGTATCTAGGCGTTCTGTGTGTGTGTGTCCCGTAGGAATGCGGCAGCACACAGAACGCCATCTATTCTGGCGGGCACACGAAACACTACTAGTCTGGTCTTCCGACATTTTGCTATGTTAAGGTTAGTTTAGGTTCGAGCATTAGAA
>CM064489.1:25283518-25365976 GCA_032716605.1 Paralithodes platypus | reverse complement strand
AGTATAGTAAAACTAATGAAATTTGGAAACTGCGGAAGCTCGAGGCCTAGGGTGGAAAGAGATAACATAATAATTGGCATGTATCTCTGGGATGACATGATCAGAACTGGGGGTGGTGCAGAGGATAGCTTGGTTGCAAATGACAGAAGTGGAGTAAGTTTAGGATACTGTACTTGTTTATTACCTCTATTGACAATGAGGCGTCTCTTCCTCCGCTCTCCGGTGAGGGTGAAGCGGTATGATACATGTGTAAGGAAAATGTTCTATTTGAGATTTTTTCGAGCGCTACTGAATCTCTTGAGCAGGAGCTAGACGAGAAAGACCTGAAGATTATTACTTTATTGTCACGAGTAGTTAAAACATGGGAAAAATTATAGAGGATGAAGCCTGTATACTGCAGCGTTCGAGTGAAGAGCACGCTCACGTGTGAATCTGCTTGACTTGGGTTCGATCTCAGCCAAGGCGGACTACTTAGTGGGTGTGGTAGTACGTCCTAGCGTGTCTCACATGCTAGCACCCAGTCAGGGAACACCTGGACGACGTATACAGACTAATAACACACACAACACACATTCCACTGGTGATGGGCTGGTCTATCAGAGTGAGAACTGAGCAATCTCTGCCAATCCCATAGCTTACTCTGACTGTTCCTTTTACTTTTATATTTTCTAGATCTCAAGTGACGGCGTCTTTCCGTAGATTGACCTCCCAGTCTACCTAGATTGGAAGCCAAAGCGTCACCTTTTTCCTTTGCCCCTCAACTTTCTCTTCATAATTGCTGAAGGGCACAGGGCCCTGGGTGGGGCTTTGGTTTCCCGGGCGTTTCCGCGCCCTCCTCAGCTCCCCGCCATGGAGTGGCTACGGTCACCCAGGCTTTATTGTGGTCGGCAGGGAGGGTTCTGTGGGGGCGCACGGTTATGGCCTTGGCCTTGCTCGGGGCCTTGGGGCTGTTCGGCCAGGCAGCTTGGGGAACAACAACAACAACAACAACACACATTCCACATTCCACACAGCTTCCTCTATCTACAACACCCCTTCTATGCTATCTACATTTTCCCAGCCATATGGTCCTAGTACAGTATGCTGTCTGATGGCGTAATGGGATTCGAAATGTAGGAGATGGTTTTGTAATTGATTATAGAAAAATGACAACTTAACTGAAATGCCTGCGAAAACTAGGTGAACAAAAACTAAAACAATAATCGCAACGTGCATATTAGCCAAATCAAGATATCTTTTTCTAAGTGTATGAAGGAGACAAAAGGCAGGCTGCTTGTAACGAGTGTCTCCCCCAAAGCCAAAATAGTGATAGAGAGCCAAATTCAAGGGATGTTGGGGTCAAAGGCTCAAAGCACACAGACTGAGAGCATTCAACAAGAGCAGAGTTGAGAGAGCGACTTGGTATAGAGAGTATTAACAAGTTGATGCATACTGGCAGACCAGAATAGTTTGGCCATGTGGAGAGAATGAATGAGGATGACTGGGTTAAGCATTTTGAAAGAATACTGTTCAACCAAACTGAAAAAGAAAACAAAATATTGAAAGAGTGACAGAGAGGCAAATTATGGTACTTTAGAGGTTATAGGTACTGTAATATATACTGAAGGAGTTATTTTTTTTTATACTATTTTCAGGTGTTGTGTTGGTGACGGAACGCGGATGCTGCCATGTTTCCTGCACGGAGAAAAGACCTATGTAGTTAGAGGACATCTGGGCGTAGCTACCAACACTTATAATCAACAGGGGAGTGTTACCATGGAAAAATCTTATGGTTAGTTCGCTAGTGTATACAGGTCTTCCTAGATTTACCAATGGTTTACCCATTTACCCTATAAATTTTAGGGTTCGCTATACAATTTTTCTATTGAAGATCGGGTTTTTCAGGAACTTAGCCCAATCGTAAATCGAGGGAGACCTGTACGGCTCTTTCCCGGTAGGTTGTAGACAAATATTTCTTTTGTTCATGACTTGACCGCATTTTCAATTTATATACAGTAAACTTCCGTTAATCCGAAGGGCAGCGGACCGGCCCTCGTTCGGATTAGTGGATTTTTCGGATTATCGGACTTTACCCCTATGAACCTGTGGCCTGACGAAAACATTGAGGCATTAGGCCACCCCGTGACACAATGGTGCACACATAGCGGCTCATATGTTAATGAAATCACTTCAAAAGTTTACCATTGTCATTGTAGCCTATTACCTACTTCCAAAACATTCAGATTAATGGTCAAAGGAATCTGCTGATATAAACGCAAACACCTTCTTCTTATTGTCACATGTCCGCATCGTCTACTAGCGAGTTTGTCTTGCTCTTGAAGATCAGATCAGATGTGGTTCGGGAAGTAATGCCGTAACAACGGCACTTCCCTGAGAGGTTCTTGTAATTTTCCTTTTGTGATTTTCCTTTTGTGACGTGCTCTGTTATATTATATTGTATTGAAAGCACCCTTGTCTTGTTGTCTTGAAAGCACCCTTGGGACGCTCCGATCACTGAACTATAAATAGTAGCGTATCGGAACGTCCAAAGGTGCGTTTTCAAGCTCAAGACTGAATGCGCTTGCAGAAAATGCGGTGCAAGCCAGTAGCGCATCGGAGCGTCCCAAGGATGCGTTCAAGAGCAAAACAAACTCTCTAGCAGACGATGACATTGTGGTGTTTACGTTTATATCAGTAGCTTCCTTTGACCATTAATCTGAATGTTTTGAAGTAGGTAATAGGCTACAATGACAATGGTAAACTTTTAAAGTGAATTCATGAAAATATGATATGTGTGAAAATACAATGAAAATGGTAAGAGGGTGGTGAAGAGAGTAGTATTTACCTAATTGTATTTACCTAATTGTAGTTTACAGGAGTTGAGCTAAGCTCGTGTTGTCCCGTCTCTCAGTCTACTTTTTATCCAATTTTTTCTTGAAAATATGGATGTTCCTTGCCCCTACCACCTCCTCCTCCAGCCCATTCCATTTGTCAATACATCTATAGGGGAAGCTAAACTTCCTGATATCGTTCTTGCAGGTAGGTCTTTTTACTTTGTAGCTGTGGCCTCTAGTTATTCCTGTATCCATAATTAATATATCCTCCCTATCCAGCCTCTCCAGCCCCCGGGTACATTTGTACATCATTATCATGTCTCCCCTCTCTCTCCTCTCTTTTAGACTCGGTAGATTTAATTTGTCTAGCCTCCCTTCATATGGCAGTTCTCTGAGACTTGGAACCAATCTAGTGACTGCTCTCGGGATTCTTTCTAACTTGTGAATATGCTTCTTTAGATGCGGGGACCACACCACTGCTGCATACTCCAATCTTGGTCTAATCATACTCTTCATAATTTTCGCTACCATGGTCTCATCCAAATAGTTCAGAGCAACTTTCATATTCCCGGCCATTGCATACATTCCGCTAAAAGAGCTTGTTAATATGTTTCTCTGGCGACAAATTATCTTGTATAATCAACCCTAAATCTTTTTCTTTTTCGGCCTTGCTAATTTTATTATCTCGCATCCTGTACTCCTAATTTGGTCTATTCACACTTTTCCCATATTTAACACATGACATTTACTTATATTAAATTTCATTTTCCACTTGGTGCTCCATTCGTATATTTTATCTAAATCCCCTTGCAGCTCCTCACAACTACTTTTATTTGTTATTTGTCTCATAATTTTTACGTCATCTGCAAACATTGACATGTAGGAATTTATGCCTATCGGCAGGTCATTCACGTACATAAGGAACATGAGAGGTGCCAACACAGATCCCTGCGGCACACCACTCTCAACTTTCCGCCACGATGAGTAAGTTCCTCTAATGTTGGTCCTCATTTCCCTATCTGTTAAATAGCTCTCCATCCATTTCAGCAAACTCCCTGAAACATCATAGCGTCTCAAGCTTAGATAACAATCTCTTATGTGGTGCCTCATCGAATGCTTTGGAAAGGTCTAAGTAGACGCAGTCCACCCATCCGCCTCTTTCTTGGAGTACATCTATCACCCTACTGTAATAACATAGCAAACTGGTAACACAAGATGTCCCTTCTCTGAATCCAAATTGCTTTGGGGTTATTATCTTCTTTCTCTCCAACATTTTCATCCATCTCTTCCTAATTAGCTTTTCACAAATCTTGCATACAATACTAGTAAGTGAAACTGGTCTATAGTTTAGAGGGTCCTCAGGGTTTCCATTCTTGTATATCGGAATGATATTAGCTCTTTTCCATTCAACAGGAACCTGTCCTTTATCTAAGGAAGCTTGAATTATGTCCCTCACTGGCTCCACTAATTTCTCTGCACACTCCTTTAAAAACCCAGGCAGACACTTCATCCGGTCCCATAGCTTTCCTTACTTCAAGTCCTCTCATCGCAGATAACAGCTCATCTCTAGTTATTTCAATCTTACTAAGACCACTCTCCAGTACTCCCGCCTGTGGTTCGTCAAAACCTTCCTCTCTAGTAAAAACTGACCCCAATTTGTTATTCATTACCTCGCACATGTCCGATACATTTTCATACGTCCTAGCATCAACTCTTAATTTAGTAATTTGTTTCTTTACCTTCAACTTACTGTTTATATATTTATAAAATAATCTAGGATCACTTTCACATTTATTTACTATGTTCTTCTCATAGTTCATTTTAACTTGCCTAATTATGTTAACATATCTATTCCTCTCCTGTTTATATTTATTCCGATTACTCTCAGTGTTCCTTCTTCTTAATCTAGCCCAAGCTGCATCACGCCTACCCAAAGCTCTTTTGCATTTCAAATTAAACCAATCAAACCAAATTTTCAGTTTTATATCTTGGGACAAACATATTGGTTCCTACTCTATAAATTTCGAGGAATCTACTATATTTACCTTGTACGTCCCGTTCCTTCAAAATAAGATCCCAATCTACTCCCTCTAAATATCTTTTCAAGGATACATAATCAGCTTTACTATAATTTAATCTGTCATTTATGTAGCTATTGTCTAATCTATTGGCATTACTCGAGGTCAACTTCCATTTTAGTAATAGGTGATCACTTTTACCTACAGGACATAGATAGTTTATATCACTAATTTCGTGAGGATCTTTTGTAAAAATCAGATCGAGTTTAGAAGGTTCGTTATTACCCCTCATTCTTGTATTTTCCTTCACATGTTGTGCAAGTACATTTTCCGTAACCAACTCCACTAGCCGACTTCCCCAAGATCTCTGATTTGGCCCTGCATCTCCCGATTCCCAATCAACCTCACTACAGTTGAAATCTCCTACCAAGATCAATCGATTCTTCCTTAAAAGCAATCTTCTCAACGACTGAATCATATCCTCTACCATCTCCTCAAACTCCAACTCCCTCCATGCTCTGGTCTTTGGTGGCATGTAAGCTACTGCTATGTCTAGCTTTTTTCCTTCTATATCATTGAGTTCAACTGCCATTATTTCTGCCTTGTCATTATTTAACTCCACGTGCTTTGCTGTCATAGGGTTCTTAACTAATACTGCCACTCCACCTCCCCTTTTACCCTTTCTATCATTTCTCCATATATTATATCCTTCACTAAACACTATGTTGCTGTCAAAGTGAAGGAAAGTAAGAGAAGAGTAGATGAGGAATTTGGAAGGAATCTGAGTGTAAAATGGAGGGAGAGTAAGAAACTGTTCTGGAAAGAAGTCAAGAAAGTTAGGGAAGGTAGCAAGGGAAACAGTAAGGGTGTGAAAGATAAGAATGGGAGAATGCTAGCCGAGAAGCAAGAGAGAGTCGAAAGATGGAGGGAGTACTTCAGTGAGTTGCTAAATGAAAGGAATGAAGAGCCAGCAAACATAGCTGGATATGGTATGGGAGGGAGAAGAAGAGAAGTAGTGGAGGAGGAGGTGGGGATCAGGAGGTCAGAAGTGTGGGAAGCCATGAAAAGAGTGAAGTTGGGGAAAGCACCAGGAACAGATGGAGTGTGTGGGGAAATGTTGAGGTATGGTGGTGAGATAGTGATAGAATGGGTATGGAAAATGTGCAAACTAGCATGGGAGAAGGGGAGTGCACCCGATGACTGGAAGACTGGCATAATAGTCCCCCTATATAAGGGCAAAGGGGAAAGAGGAGTGTGTGGTAACCACCGAGGAATATGTCTTCTAAGCGTAGTAGGGAAGGTATACAGTAGGGTAGTGATTGAGAGAGTGAGAGTGAGAACGGAGAAATGGATAGGCGACGAGCAGGGAGGTTTTAGGAAGGGAAGAGGATGTGTAGATCAGATTTTTACCCTGAATTGTGTTGTGGAGAAGTATCTGGAGAAGAAACAAAAGGTGTATGTTGCCTTATGGACTTGGAGAAGGCCTATGACAGAGTGGATAGAGAAGGTTTGTGGAAAGTACTTAGAATATACGGAGTAGAGGGCAAGTTGCTGAAAGCAGTGAAGAGCATGTATGAGGGTGCAAAGGCGGCAGTACGTGTGGAGAGTGAGCAGAGCGAGTTCTTTGACCTGAATGTTGGTTTGAAACAGGGGTGTGTGTGATGTCCCCGTGGTTGTTTACTGTATATATGGATGGAGTTATGAAAGAAATACTATCAAGAGCAGTGGATGTTGGTGTATCGCTGAAAAGGGAGGGAATTGAGTGGAAGCTACCTATACTGCTGTTTGCGGATGATACAGTTCTGATGAGTGATAATGAATGGGAGTTGCAGGGTCTGGTAAATGAGTTTGGAACAGTGTGCGAAAAACGGAATTTGAAGGTAAATACGGGGAAGAGCAAGGTTATGGTCTTCGAAAGGGGTGAAGTCACAGAGTGTGAGGTGAAGCTGAACGGTCAGGCTATGGAGATCGTCAACTCTTTTAAGTACTGTATCTGGGCAGTGTGTTGAGTAAAGATGGGACTATGGATGAAGAGGTGCGGGAGAGGGTACAACAGGGGAAGAGGGTTGTAGGAACGCTAAAAGCAGTAACAAGAAATAGGGTGGTCAGTATGGAAGTGAAGAAGTCCTTGCATGACAGTGTGGTAATCCCGACACTGACTTACGGAAGCGAAGCATGGACGTTGGTTGAGAGACTCAGACCAAGAGTGAGAGCAGTGGAAATGAATTACTTAAGGAGTGCGTGCGGAGTTACATGGAGGGATAGACAGACTAATGAGGAAGTAAGAAGGAGGTGTGGTGTGGAGGTAGATGTGCTGGAAAGTGTGAAAAGGAACAACTTGAGATGGTTCGGCCATATGGAACGTATGGAAAGCGAGAGAATGACTAAGAGGGTGTACGAGAGCGAGGTGGAGGGACAGAGGGGGAGAGGTAGACCGAATATGAGGTGGAAGGATGGAGTGAGGAACTACATGAACGAAGGCGGTGCTGGTTGGGGGGAGGGGCGTCGACTGACTGGGGATAGAGGTGCATGGGGGCGGTTCGTTCGTGGCCACCCCTTCGGGGATCACGGCGTCAGGCAATAGATAGATAGATGATATGTGTGTGCTCCATTATGTGTCATTTGAGTGGACTAATGCCTCAAAAAGGGGACTTTGGGACTTCTTGAAATTCGGATCATCGGGTAAATTCGGATTTGGCCTCAAATTGAAAAATTCGGACTATTGGGAGATTCGAATCATCGGTCGTCGGATTAAAGAACTTTTACTGTAAACCCTTTAGATACGGGTGACGTCCTGTTCTCTTGATTTGCTTACCTTTAAATGATTTAATTAAAGCTTAACCCTCCTGGCCCGGGCAGGCCCTCCAAAGGACACCACGATATAAGGGCAGGTGCCCGGGTGTCCTTTCAGGAGATAGTAAGCTTGAAAGCCTATTCAGCTTGGTCTGAACGCCGTGCGTCCGACGCATGTAAACAAAGCCGATCGTTGCGTCACCGCACCTCCGAAAACAATAAGGAGAGGTCGGATCAATGTTATTGTTGTGACGTCAGACAAAATTAGTGTGTGAAAAGCTCCCATATTGTCAACATCGCGGAAAAATTAACTCCACTGAAATCGTCATCACAACTGAACCAGTTGACTTAGAGAGCTCTACTCAACGCCAGTCTACAGATTGGAAACCGTACTATGTTTATAGATGCGTGGGAAATTTCTAGCAGTTAAATTAACAAAAATACGGTAGCCTAGGCCTAGACGTTTTTTGGCCAGATCGCTCGGGTAGCCCACCCTGTCCTTTGGAGGACCTGCCCGGGCCTGGAGGGTTAAGGAGGACCTCTAGCAATTAAAAAGCTATGAACTATTTGAATTTGCCATATTAATTACCAGAGATCCTTCATAAGCTGCATAAAATCTTCTATTTATAGCAAAAATCGAAGGAAGGCAGTCACCCAAATTGAAAGTGTCAATATTCAATAAATTTATTCTTCAGATCACGTGACCGAATCAGAGCTACAGCAGAGTCTCAAGCAGTTTCTGGGCCGCATCAAACAAACGCCACCGGTATATTCAGCGCTCAAGAGAAGAGGAAAGCGATACTCAGACTTGGCAGAGTAAGGGCGATTATAATTAAGTAACACCCCGTTCTTTTCATGAATCATCAATCACAAACCCCAATGCACTTGAATAAACTAATGAAAGCATATGGTTCTCCCGGGATTCGAAATCGGGACATGACACCCAGAACATAAGCATCTAAACCATTACACCACCAACACAGTCAAACTTGCAAAACGAACAAACCAAAACAGGGACGACACAATATAAAGACAAAAGAACTCATCAAAATCGTTATGTGGATGTCACACTAGCGATTTTTCCGATGCTTTTCTAGCAGCAAGTTAATTTTTTCTCGCTATATTCCGGGGCTTTCTTCAATTGGTATCGGGAACTAGACTGAAATTTGAATATTTGTGGAAGCTTAAAACTAATACAAGTTTAATTCTGAAGTTATTAGATGAAATTACTTAACCCTCTCACCACGGAAGGGCTCTTGAACGCCCATAAAAAAGCATATAACAGGTACCCGGAAGGCCTCTTAAACGCCCAGTGGTTGAAAGCCTGTGAGCTTCGTGTGCGAGGCGTCGGTCCGACGCATGTAAACAACAGCCGGCTGGACCGACGCCCCGCATCTCCGGCCACAAGAAGGAGAGCGTCGCTTGTTCGTGTGTGCCTGTATGTTGTTGTTAAGTATCGAAAAGTGGTGTAAAGTGGCTGTTTTGGCCATAAAGTTATCTCCAATGAAATCATCATCACAGCTCAACCAGTTGACTTAGAGAGCTCTACTTAATGCCATTCTACAGGTAAATAACACAGCTACGCTTGGGGATGCGCGGGAATGCGGGAAGCAGTCTGATTAACGAATATACGGTAGCCTAGCCTAGACGTTTTCGGCCAAAACACCCGGGTTTCGAGGAATATATATATAATACATAGCCGGGGCTGGAGGGTTAAACATTTTACTGACTTAAGCACAGAGTTAGCAGTTTATCATCAATAATATTAAAAAAAAAAATCTCGCTATTATTTGGATACAGTACTTGAATATAAAGTTTCTTTATTCATGCATAGTTTAGTAAAAATTTACCAGAACGTCCGTAACTTCCCAAATTGACTAATTCCTTGAACGTGACGATAGTGCGTTGTTATGTGCGCGATTGGTTTGCTTGGGAAACAGATTAACTTGCTCATGTAGTAATATACACCCTATGTGGGATAGATTGTGTTCTTTTATTTCATAAATTTTATTTTAGTAGCGATTTTGATAAGTTATTTTGCCTTTATATTATCTTTTTCCGAGTTTTGTTTTGTTTAGTTTGCAAGTTTTACATTTTAATATCAACAAGACCAAAACAAATTGATGGCCTAGCCTGCTTGCTGAGTACTAGCTCCTTAGCAGAGAGTAAAAATTATACTTTATGTAACTTTTTAGTATTTGGTACTCAAATTTCATAAAAATAGTTTTATATTTAAACACATAAATTGCACAAATAAATACATAATTATAGCCTACAGTACTGTACATGTTATATATTCACATATACAAATATGTATTCCCTCATACACAAACATATATAGGATACATCTACCCCTCAGGGGGTGGAGGAAAAAAAAGAATATGCCCCACGCATCTTACTGCGTGGCGTACAAGGCGACTAATAGGGGGGATGGGGTTAGACTTGTGGACCAACAGCCATTACTATACCGGTACAGTGAAGCCTGTTTATTGGTGCTGGCTATATTTCATATGACAGGGCTTCATTGTTCTAGTCCAAGTTGCCTAATGGCGGCACACTGGCGGTTGATGTCGCTCCCTCTGGACCCGGACTTGGTACCTTGGGCCCAACCTGGACGAAATGGATCCAGAGGGTACAGTGCGTAGTGTTTCTCCGGACTGGCACTCTCTGCCCAACAGTATAGGGGCCCGAACTTGGTGGTAGCGCTCCAGGAGGCTGCCCTGTCATTGTGTGAAAAATACCAGACCATTCGTAGTGCCGTGTGCGTCCCTGCGGCTGGTTCTGGTGGGGCGCACCAAGGCCACTGGATCCTACCCTCTTGTAATCTCTTCTTACAGTTTCTTACAGTAGATCCTCTGGAAAAAGGCAAACTATGCCTGTGTATCCAGCTCAGTACCAGTACTTGCACTGCTGCGGTCGTTCACGGTGTTGGCGGCGGCGGCGGTAGCAGACGCAACATTTTTACTATTCTGTATTTTTGTTTTATAATCAAACTTCAAATCTTGTCTTCAAATCTCTTGGGGGGAAGGTGCTAGGAATGGTCCCCGGGGTAGACTGGAGCCGGAGTTCTAGGGAGGGGTGGGGGGTGATGCCCATTTGCCAGCCTAATCACCAATTAACAAGATAGTGGCTATAAAAATGTACTAGCTGAGTAATAAACTCTCTCGCTCTCCTGTGGACTCAAGGGTTGCCATTTAGCTTTCAGAAATAGAGTTCTCTTAATATCATAATTACCTCTCCAAAATTAGTTTTCTGCCCACAGCTCACTCAAAGACATGCAGAGGTTGAAGTATCTATACTAAAGGTTTCTAAACACCCCTGAATGTCACATAAGGCTTTTGAGTACTGTATCCCAGAAAGGGCGCAAATCGCGTCCTGTGTGTGAAAGGGTTAAGATGGGAACAAGTCATTTCTCGCCAGCTTAAAACAAATAGACAATAATCTTCATCATAATATTTCCTTGGTTTTCAGGGCTGGGATTGACTTCCAGATAGAGCCACGGGAGGTACAATGCTACCGGCTGGAGTTGAGTGACTTCAGCGCTCCAAACTTTACTCTGCTGGTTGAATGTGGCTCGGGGTTCTACGTTCGGAGTTTGATTCACGACCTGGGCTTGGGTAAGTTGGTTCTTTTTATTATTGTATATTTGTTTGTTATTTCTACTGACCGATGATTTATAAGTATGGTCAAGGTTAATAAGTGTTGTCAGATATTTCACAAAGTTTGGGACACTGACTAATACTCTGAGGAATAAGCCTTTTTCCCGGTAACTATAAAGATACCAATAACACCTTTTGAGCGAAAACCACTGGAATCTATGACAACACTTAATACCCCCAATTGTACCGTACTCGGTAATTATTTCAACTACTATACATACATAAATTTAATGACCGAGTGCTCCATGCGCAGTGCAATTCCGGTCTCACATCCTACTTCAGACAGCCCTGTTCAGAGCTGCCTCACTTGTTAGGATTTGCTGTGTTTAGCATGCATTTCAGTTAACCTTTTGAGGCTTATGACATGTTATAGCAGTTTCTTTTTGCTTTGATTGGACGATTTTATTCAGCTTAAGGAAGGATCTGTGGGAGTCAGCGGTATAGGTGAGTTGGTTTTGACCTTAGATTCCTAGAGGTTCTTCTTAAACTGCATACAATCATTTAATGATAGACAGAATATGGTCTGTGAGTTTCATAAAATTATATCCTTTTTCCAGCTGTAGGGAGTTGTGCGCACGCCAGAGACCTCCAGCGCACTCATCAAGGCCCCTTTACCCTCTCAGACTGTCTTAGCGAGGAGGATTGGTCGGTGGATAGCGTCGTTGAAAGTATTAAGTCTCACCGGCGAGCAGTAAGTTGGTATTTTAAAAAGCACACATATCGGAAAATTAACAACGATAAGTGGTGATTGTGTGGTAGTGTTTGAGGAGGAGGTAATCTGGTACAATGCTTTTCTGTTCTCCAGTGATCTCAAATATTCCTACTCTCGTTGACGAGCTCTATCAAGACAGATATTTAGCAGCGGCAGGTGGTGATTTAAAAAGCGTGGAGTAGTTTAGGCAAAGACATATGGTATAAGTATGTAAGAAATCTTGACCTCAATGATATAAGTATATGAACAGTTAATCAATACTTAACCCCTTCTTTACCGGGCGTCTTTTTAAGTTTATTCTAGCTATATTTAGACGATTTTGGGCAGTTTAAGAAGGATCTGTGGTAGTCAAAATGGTTATGTGAGATAGTTCGAAGCATGTTAATTGCTGGAGGCCCTAATTAAAATTAATAAAATTGTCTAATAGTAGCCAGAATAAAGTAAACAAGACGTCGCCGGTACAGAAGGGGTTAAAGGCATAGAAAATGAAAATGTAGGAACTAATAGTAATTATGTTAGTGAAGCAAAATATATTAGTAATATGCAGAAATTTTTTACATGTTTATTAAGATTATAATAAACCATACAATACAAGTGCAATACGCAATAAATAACCTACTTTATGTAGCCTATATTCTAGTGAGTTTATCCCTTCAGTTAGATGGCGTAATTTTCGCTCCATTTTGTTGTCAATATTAAGACCTTTCGTGCTTTTTAGGTGTCTATTATTTTCCTGGTAAACGATAGAATTTTTCTACCGAAAAATGTACAAATTAATCTAGAAGGGGATCTAATGTATTTTTTTTTTTTTTTTTTTTTTACGTTTGATGGAGGTCTTTGTTTTGTATTTGTTTGTTTTGTAGATGTTTAGGTGACAATCACCACGGTCGATCTGGGGATCCGCCGCTGATGAGCTCGTCTTGGAATCTTTACGATTCTGTACAGGACTGAACATGCCATTTTTATCGGCAATAGCTCAGAGAAGAGTGTTGAGAGGGGAGAAGGGGTGTTGGAGAGAGAGAGGAAGGTGTTGGAGTGCCTTTGTTATGTGTGTTTTGTCTGTATACGTTGTCAGGATGTCCCCTGACTGGGTGCAAGCATGTGAAACATGCTAGGACGTACTACCGCACCCACTGACAGAAATACCGAGTCACTGACAGAAATATGTGGAGCCAGTTCAGTGGCAACTGCAGATGGGCCATTAATTGCTAACCTAGATGCTGTGATAAGGAAAGTAGATGAGCTGGAGGCAGAGAACATGGCACTCAAGGAGCAGCTAAAGGAGTATGAGGGCCATTTAAGTGAGAAAGTAAAGGGAGTAATAAGTGAGGAGAAAAATGAGTGGACAGGGGTGGGGAATGCTAAGGTGGATGCATTGGAAGAAATCATGAAGGAGCAGGTGGAAGAGAGAGAAAAAGAGAAAAGAGAGTTTGAGAAGAATGTAGTGCAGGTTTTGAAGAGCAAGGAAAAGGTAGTGAGGGAAACAGTAGATAGAGGTAAAAGCATAATAATTTTTGGAGACATTGAAGAACATTTAGCAGATATGAGGGAGAGAAGGGGAAGGGATGAGGACAAAGTAAAGAAAATATTGGAGTGTCTAGGCGAAGGCTGTGATTGGGGGAGAGAACTGGACGAAGTAAGACGGCTAGGAAGATATAAAAAGGGTGAGATGAGACCGATAAAAGCAGAGTTTAAATCTAGGTCAGTGGTTGAAGCATTAACCATTGTAAGCTGGAGGCTAAATAGTTGTACTGGAATGAAACATATTAGGGTGAAAAAGGACTTAAGCATAGAGGAAAGGGAAAAGTTGAGAGAAGTTCAAGCAAGGGCTGACGATGAAAATCGAAAATTGTCAGATGAGGAGAAAAGGATTTTTTTTGGAGAGTAAAGGAAGGGAAACTAAAGAAGTGGTACACTCAGAGTCAGAAAGAACGGAAAATACGAGGAGAAATGAACAAGGAGACAGTGAGTCAGGTAGTGGATCAAATCGGGGACAAGGAGATAGTGAGGGAGGAGCAGGAGATAGAGACAGTGAGTCAGGTAGTGGATCAAACCGAAGACAGAGAGATGGTGAGGGAGGAGCAGGGGATGGAGACGGTGAGTCAGGTAGTGGATCAGCCCGAGGACGGAGAGATGGTGAGGGAGGGGCGGGAGATTGTGGAGGGGGGGTGGGGGGAGGAGAATAGAACTAGCAGGGAATGTGGTGATAGGTCAGGAGGGGATGGAAGAGGAGGTGAACCTGATGGGAGGCAGGGAGGGAAGAGAAACAAGGAGGAGGATTCCAATATACTGTGCTACTACACTAATATAGATGGAATAAACAGTAAAAAGGTAGAATTGGATGATATATTAAGAAAGGATCAACCACAGATAGTCTGTTTGATGGAGACAAAGCTGAACCAGGACTTTGACAGCAATATAGTGTTTAGTGAAGGATATAATATATGGAGATATGATAGAAAGGGAAAAAGGGGAGGTGGAGTGGCAGTATTAGTTAAGAACCCTATGACAGCAAAGCAAGTGGAGTTAAATAATGACAAGGCAGAAATAATGGCAGTTGAACTCAATGATATAGAAGGAAAAAGTTAGACATAGCAGTAGCTTACATGCCACCAAAGACCAGAGCATGGAGGGAGTTGGAGTTTGAGGAGATGGTCGAGGATATGATTCAGTCGTTGAGAAGATTGCTTTTAAGGAAGAATCGATTGATCTTGGTAGGAGATTTCAACTGTAGTGAGGTTGATTGGGAATCGGGAGATGCAGGGCCAAATCAGAGATGTTGGGGAAGTCGGCTAGTGGAGTTGGTTACGGAAAATGTACTTGCACAACATGTGAAGGAAAATACAAGAATGAGGGGTAATAACGAACCTTCTAAACTCGATCTGATTTTTACAAAGGATCCTCACGAAATTAGTGATATAAACTATCTATGTCCTGTAGGTAAAAGTGATCACCTATTACTAAAATGGAAGTTGACCTCGAGTAATGCCAATAGATTAGACAATAGCTACATAAATGACAGATTAAATTATAGTAAAGCTGATTATGTATCCTTGAAAAGATATTTAGAGGGAGTAGATTGGGATCTTATTTTGAAGGAACAGGACGTACAAGGTAAATATAGTAGATTCCTCGAAATTTATAGAGTAGGAACCAATCTGTTTGTCCCAAGATATAAAACTGGAAATTTTACTAAGCAGAAAGATTGGTTTAATTTGAAATGCAAAAGAGCTTTGGGTAGGCGTGATGCAGCTTGGGCTAGATTAAGAAGAAGGAACACTGAGAGTAATCGGAATAAATATAAACAGGAGAGGAATAGATATGTTAACATAATTAGGCAAGTTAAAATGAACTATGAGAAGAACATAGTAAATAAATGTGAAAGTGATCCTAGATTATTTTATAAATATATAAACAGTAAGTTGAAGGTAAAGAAACAAATTACTAAATTAAGAGTTGATGCTAGGACGTATGAAAATGTATCGGACATGTGCGAGGTAATGAATAACAAATTGGGGTCAGTTTTTACTAGAGAGGAAGGTTTTGACGAACCACAGGCGGGAGTACTGGAGAGTGGTCTTAGTAAGATTGAAATAACTAGAGATGAGCTGTTATCTGCGATGAGAGGACTTGAAGTAAGGAAAGCTATGGGACCGGATGAAGTGTCTGCCTGGGTTTTAAAGGAGTGTGCAGAGCAATTAGTGGAGCCAGTGAGGGACATAATTCAAGCTTCCTTAGATAAAGGACAGGTTCCTGTTGAATGGAAAAGAGCTAATATCATTCCGATATACAAGAATGGAAACCCTGAGGACCCTCTAAACTATAGACCAGTTTCACTTACTAGTATTGTATGCAAGATTTGTGAAAAGCTAATTAGGAAGAGATGGATGAAAATGTTGGAGAGAAAGAAGATAATAACCCCAAAGCAATTTGGATTCAGAGAAGGGACATCTTGTGTTACCAGTTTGCTATGTTATTACAGTAGGGTGATAGATGTACTCCAAGAAAGAGGCGGATGGGTGGACTGCGTCTACTTAGACCTTTCCAAAGCATTCGATAAGGTACCACATAAGAGATTGTTATCTAAGCTTGAGACGCTAGGATGTGTCAGGGGGAGTTTGCTGAAATGGATGGAGAGCTATTTAACAGATAGGGAAATGAGGACCAACATTAGAGGAACTTACTCATCGTGGCGGAAAGTTGAGAGTGGTGTGCCGCAGGGATCTGTGTTGGCACCTCTCATGTTCCTTATGTACGTGAATGACCTGCCGATAGGCATAAACTCCTACATGTCAATGTTTGCAGATGACGTAAAAATTATGAGACAAATAACAAATAAAAGTAGTTGTGAGGAGTTGCAAGGGGATTTAGATAAAATATACGAATGGAGCACCAGTGGAAAATGAAATTTAATATAAGTAAATGCCATGTGTTAAATATGGGAAGAAGTGTGAATAGACCAAATTGGGAGTACAGGATGGGAGATAATATAATTAGCAAGGCCGAAAAAGAAAAGGATTTAGGGTTGATTATACAAGATAATTTGTCGCCAGAGAAACATATTAACAAGCTCTTTAGCGGAATGTATGCAATGGCCGGGAATATGAAAGTTGCTCTGAACTACTTGGATGAGACCATGGTAGCGAAAATTATGAAGAGTATGATTAGACCAAGATTGGAGTATGCAGCAGTGGTGTGGTCCCCGCATCTAAAGAAGCATATTCACAAGTTAGAATGAATCCAGAGAGCAGTTACTAGATTGGTTCCAAGTCTCAGAGAGCTGCCATATGAAGGGAGGCTAGACAAATTAAATCTACCGAGTCTAAAAGAGAGGAGAGAGAGGGGAGACATGATAATGATGTACAAATGCACCCGGGGGCTGGAGAGGCTGGATAGGGAGGATATATTAATTATGGATACAGGAATAACTAGAGGCCACAGCTACAAAGTAAAAAGACCTACCTGCAAGAACGATATCAGGAAGTTTAGCTTCCCCTATAGATGTATTGACAAATGGAATGGGCTGGAGGAGGAGGTGGTAGGGGCAAGGAATATCCATATTTTCAAGAAAAAATTGGATAAAAAGTAGACTGAGAGACGGGACAACACGAGCTTAGCTCAACTCCTGTAAACTACAATTAGGTAAATACAATTAGGTAGGTAAATACTAAATGTCCGCCGTGGCAGGGATTCGATCCCGGGTCTTTCAGATTCACACGCGAGCGTGCTCACCACTTGACCACCACGGCCCCTGTCTAGGGAGGAAACTAGAAAAATAATAAATACAGTATGCGAAACAAATCAACCAAAACGTGAACTATCCCCCCCCTTAAAATAGTTTATGTTCTATCGAGTTAACACTATCTGGTCTGACGTATTGTGGGTTATTATCATATGTTGTTTAATTATTGATTTCGGGGGCTGATGAGTGATTGGTGCCTCTGAATGCTTGTGTGCTTGCTTTTTGTGGGCGAACTGTTATATATGTTCTTCTCCTATCACCTCTTTTTCCTGGTTAATCTGCTCTACATAACTAACCTCTTTTTCCTTTTTCTGTGTCTCTTCCTGATCCTCCCTACCCCTTGTGGTAGTAAAGGCTGGCTACTGACTGACTGACTGTATAATTATTATTGAGGATTTTACTTGCTTTTGCCATATTCAAGCAATGTTAACACATATCTGATCAGACGTCATATGTTGTTTATTTATTATCGAGGATTTTGCTTGCTTTTGCCATTTTCAAGCAATGTAGTTTAGTTTGTCCCCTAGGCTAACTAAAATACCTGCCCAGACTTCCTTCAAGCTAAAACAGGCATAGCGATTTTGATAAGTTTTTTTGCCTTTACTGTATATTGTGTTCTTTTATTTAATAATTTTCATTTTAGTAAGCGTTGTTTCCACATAGCGATTTTGATAATTTAATTTGACTTTATATTGTCCTTGTCCCAATTTTTGGTTTGTTTGGTTTGCAAGTTATACATTTTAATTGTGTCGTCCCAGTTTTGGTTTGTTTATTTTGCAAGTTTTACATTATTATAGGCTACTATCTATCTTTCTATCTAGCTATTGATCTAACTACCCATCTATCTATCTGACCATCTGCATCTCTTCCTCCTATACTGTACAGTATAGTGAATTAAACAGCATTGAGGAGATCATAACTTAGAATGGCATTATCTGACGGTGTTGGTGTTTGGTGTTCCCTTCCTGCTGCAGGTGTTGGTAAGGGGGGGTAGTAGAAGCCATAGCATCGCCACTAGAACCATACAGCCCGCTAGGAAGACCAAACTCACGGCAAAGCTTCCACTCGCCTCGCTGACCACACCTGATCGGGAGATAAAGATATACAAGTCTCCCTCGATTTACGATTGGGTTACGTTCCTGAAAACCCGATCATAAATAGAAAAATTGTATAGCAAACACTAAAATTAATATGGTAAATAGGGATGTGTTCTGGGACCAACCAAAACACAAACACAAACCTCTTAAACCCTTTAACCTAACAAGTGCGCATGGGGGTAATTGGAAACGTCCCCCTGTGTGTGTTTTTTTTTTTTTTTTTTTTTTTTTTTTTTTTTTTTTTTTTTTTTTTTTTTTAATATTCCAACTTACTTCCTCTCGGGCATAGGCTGAGAGCCTTAACATTCACCGCTTTACAATGAACAGTGAAGCCCGTGAGGTCTTGTTCCAGTCTAGGGAGTGAGACATGTGAAGCACGTAGAGTACAACGAGCACCTGCCATCTTGCCTTCACATGAGGCACGGTGCTCACTCATGGCCCGAAACGACCCCATCTCTGAAGCCATCTCGTTTTCGTGCTTCACTGTTTCACCCCCTACACTCGGACTCTCACACTTACACACACACAACGCCACCTGTTGAGCAGATAACTCACCAGGCATTGCACCCCTATAGCATATTTTGAATATGGGAATATTCATACACTGCTATTTAATCAGGGAACAATGAGGGTATTTTATTGACGTTTCGGTGGGCTTGTGGTAATGCACTGATACTAGGTACAGCACAAATTCCATCCCAATAATATCTTCCCATTGATACATCGGGATTTGAACCCGGGACCTTTGGATTACCAGGCAAGTGGCAAGACCACTCCACCACACGTATTTGAGGTGTTTCCGTCACTAAAATATTCATTGTACCATTAATAGCATTAATACTTATCCATATGTGCCTATTATGGGTTGATTATAAAGGTATTAACCTGAAACAACAATAAAACGAGTGAAAACAGCGTTTGGATGGTCAAAATCGGAGATATAGCCCGCGAGTTGTATAATGTATGGGTGAGGCAAGCTGCTTTCCCGCCAATTTCCCCCAAGGCCACTGAGACACAGTCGATCGATACTCTCTCTCTCTCTCTTGCATTCGCTTGCTATCAGTGATGACCACACCCTGCAACCGGATTTCTAATGTTAGCACGAAAATATACCTCAGAATAAGGGAATAACAAGGAAAATAGGTGATAACTGAAGGAGAGGAGGAAAGTGGGGAAGGAGGGGAGGTAGAGGACTGAGATTTTGCATGGCCCAGGGGCCAAAATAAAAAAAAAAAAATAAAACAAAATAAAAAAATTGATGTCAAAAGTTGATTTTTTTTTTCACTCACTCTTAAGAGTCTCCCCGCAGTCCGCCGGGGGAACTCTTAAGAGTCTCCCCGCAGTTCCCGGGTTAATAATATTGTAAATTGCCGACTTGCGAGTTTCGTTCTATAAGAAGTTGGAGCTGTAGACAACGATATTTAACATAATTTACAGCTAAAATACGGTTGTAGTATATTTATAAATACATAAAACCCAATTCAACATAACATTTATCCATCAGAAACGTACATTATTATTGTATATCTGTTTAATATCGCAAGTGATCAATTGGGGCTTCGGATAGTGAGGGAGACCTGTACTTCTTACCCCTATGATGCTGGCTAAATTAGACGACTTTATGCGGTTTAAGAATGACCTATGTCATGCAGTGGGCTGGTCCTATCCAGAGTAAGGTTTGGCATCCTCTACCCAACCTTAGACTTTTCTGTCTGTCACTTTTACTGTCCTACTTTTCTTTCTGGGGGCAGGGGGCTAGGAATAATCCTCCCCTTGTATAATTCACCTACTAGACGAGACAGAGAAAGGGGCGAGGGAACGCAAAAGTGATCCCGCACCCTAAGAATTGGAACTTTAAATGTTGTTGCAGTTCGGGCTCTGTCTTAAGTCGGCTGCCCCAGCTATGGGGTACAGTATGTGCCTGTATATACATATATACTGTACATACATTATTATGTTTTTTCCACCAACCAACTTCACCTCTAAACTCAATTAATGAAATCAACAAATACATGTGGCAGTCCAAGGACTCGAACCTAGGATACTCACATCAAAATTCCGCGCACTTATGCACTACGCTATCAAGACAGTTAAAGAAATATGCACAAGCCTACGATACTATGCATATTATGCAGAGGGTTTATTGAGATTGTATTTATCCCTTTGGGTCCTGAAGGTAGATTATAAGCTACAGAAAATCATCTAATGGTAACCAGATAGTTATGAAACTACACCACACCTGATTGGGGATATATATAATATTTATGAGTTACCTATAAGATCAAGGAAGATATAGCAGCTCTGAAATTGTGTTATGTAGGGTTCTAGGTTAGCTATAATATCATTTGGCAATAGATAGAAGATTGAATTTGTTTTAAAGCTGCCTTGTAAGCTGCCAGACCAGTGAACATTGATAATATTAATTGAAGGGAGAAATATTCACTACATGTTGATAATTACCTAGTAAGGGTCCCAATATAAGAATAACGACAGCATTCACAAAACTGGAAGTAATCATGACGGGTAGCATCATATCCGGGCCCAGTAGGTGATCTAGTAGTGGGCCCGTCATGGTGGTGACACACGCAGCCCCGGCCCCACACATCCCCATGGTCAAAGCTCTTAGCCCATGTGTCTTCACCTGGCTGAAGGCTGCTGAAGAAAATGCATTAGAGATATATTAGTTTAGCTGTCTACTGTAGAAGTGTGTGTGAATTTGTATTTTGTTTTTGTGTGTTCATTGTTTTCTGTTGTGTTGTCCCTATTTGGGCTCTCTCTTGAGTACAAGCATTCCTCACTTAAATTTGCCTCATACATAATATTGAGTAATTATAATGTAAAACTTGCAAAACAAACAAACCATTACAGGGACGACACAATATAAAGACAAAAGAACTTATCAAAATCACTATGTAGAAATAACGCTTTAACAAAACATAATTTTGAAATAAAAGAACACAAAACCACCACATAGGATGTACATCACTACATGAGCAGGAATGAATGGAGAATGCTTGTGAATAGATGAGTGAACACGTGGTCGTTTGGGAGAATGGTCCGGGTGCAAGTTGGACTAGATAATAGTCGATCAGACGCCTGGCCCGGGGAGCCGGTATATATGAAGGGTGCACCTGGAAGTGTGGTGGGCTGGCTTGTGGTTTCGGCTCGCTGCATGTCTGCCTGCTGAGACCGGAATCTCTCCGGATGGTCGGGAGCCGGGGGAGTGCTAGAGGGACCTTGGTGATCCCTGGTCTCTGGGTCTTCTCCTGGGTGACCTAGATGTGTGTGAATTTGTGTTTTGTTTTTGTGTGTGAATTGTTTTCTGTTGGTGTTGTGTCCCCATTCGGGCTCTGTCTTGAGTTAGCCACCCCCAGAAAACAAAAATATACTGTATATAGGAAAAATGGGGAATGGGCATGAGTAAATAAATACATAACAATAAATAATAATAAGCATGTTACTTATTTCTCATAAGTGCCAATTTTTCAGAAGAATTCACTAGTGCTCGGAAAGAGAAAGAAAAAAAGAACAAAATCAATGCATCAAAAGAAAGCTTATATACAACACACATTTAACAATCACTAGCAGTGGCACAATAGCCTAAACTCTATAGCTATCTGTCATGACACCTCTCTCAAGATCATAGCTTCTCTCAAAGAGAAAAGTCTTAAGTTATCTCTTGAAGCATTTAACAGAACTCAGTTGTCTCATGGACAGTGGCAACCTGTTATACAACCTCGGAGCCATGTAGGAGAATGACTTCTCTCAAAGAAAGAGACTGTTGGAAAGCCCTTGGTTCATCAAAATGAAAAGGGTCATTGTCATGACGCACAACTACACCATGGTGTGCCGGTGGGCGCCTGAGCAGCTCCGCAAGGTACCTAGGCTCACCAAATTTGAGAACCTTAAAAGTCACTAAACACAACTTAAATTCTATTCTTGCTCTTACTGGCAGCCAGTGCAGTTCCATGTGAAGAGATGTAGTAGGAGTTCTAGGTGGAACACCAAAAATGAGTCTTGCGGCCCTGTTAAGAACAGACTGAACTTTCTTTAGAATATAATTTGGAAGACCCACCAACAGGGCATTGCAATAATCAACACGAGAGAAGACCAATGAGTGAACCAACGTCAGGAGGCAACGTCTGGTTATAAACGGCTTCACCAAATGGAGATTTCTGATGCGCAAGTAACAACTTTTAACTATCTGGTTTACATGCTCTTTGAAATCTAATCGGGATTTCACATATACACCCAGATTTCGAACAGAATTGGCCGGTCGCAGCTAAGATCCACCCACATTGATGGAGAGGGCACCTACTATATCATCAGCTCTTCTATTTCCTCGGATGATGAGAATATCAGTTTTACCATCATTTAGTTTAAGTTTTCTCGCTCTCATCCACTTCTTGATATCAGACATCAACAATTACATACATACATGAACAAATTAATCTGTTTCCCAAGCAAATTAATTCCACATATACCAACGCACTCTTGTCATGTTCAAGGAATTTGTCAATTTGGGAAGTTCAGGACGTTCTGGTAAATTCCTTTAAATACTTACTATCAAATTGTAGAGGCAAAACATAGGCTCTACTGACATATAGAAGGACCAATATACTAGTGATTGATAGGAACAATATATTCTTACCGGCGATGGAACTGATACTTGCCAACGAGCGACAGGAGCGAGACAATAGACCCGGCGATGTAAAGCAGCAGGGGCTCAATGTGGAGGAAACCCTTTATCGTCATCAATGTCAGCTTGGTCATGAGGTTGCACACGCCCGATGTTGACATACAAATGGCCGCCTGTTGCAGCTCAAACCCCTCGGACATCATAGCGAAAGGAACCGTGGGACCCAGGTTAATCAGGACAAAGAAATTGAGGGCCCCCACTAGAGTGACGATGGCGAAGGTGCGGGATTTGAGGAGCCGGAGGTGGTTGAGCGCTGTCTGGCACATCCGTCGACAAGTGCTCTCGATTTCCGTTATATCCCCAGTATTATAGAAATATATTAGGTGGTTGAGCGCTGTGTTGTACATATGTTGACAGGTGTTCTGTTTCTCTAAGAGGTCTTCATTACAGGCTGTTGGCACTTTTGAAGGTTCAATTGAGTCACCTGTGATTGCTTGGTCAGCTGGTTTTAGTACTTTAGTACTCTTATGATTTATTTTCATCAGACATGGACTTAGCAAATGGGATGGTGTCATCATAAGGAGATTTAGCAGATGTCTTATTATAGGAGAGAGATTTAATTGATGTTTTTATATTATCAATGACTGTTCTGATGGATATCTTATAATCATCAGATATCTTATCTTATATCTTATATCTTATAATCATCAGCTACTTGTGTGCGACATGAGCTTATACAGAGATCCTAAGCGCAAGAAGGTTTACATACCCAAAAGGAAAGTGTGGCTGCTGAAGGACAAGGAAGTTAGGGATAGGTTTCATAATGAACTGGAGGAAATGAATAGAAATAAGGAAGCTAGGCCTAACGATGTAAATAGCCAATGGAACTTTCTTAAGCATAGCCTTATTGCTGCCACTGACAAAGTCTGTGGGAAAACAAAGGGTCACCCCAGGAATAAGACCTCTTGGTGGTGGAACGATGAGGTAGAACATGCTGTGAAAGAGAAAAGGAGATGCTTCAAAGCATGGAAGAAAGGAGGCAGCAGGGAGGAATACCATGCAGCTAAACGAACTGCCAAAAGAGTTATTTACAATGCTAAAAATCGCATTAAGGACCTGGTCCTTGAACAAGTGTGTAACACTGACAATCCCAATGGGATCTTCAACCTAGCTAGGCGAGTTAAAAATGACAGTAGGGATATTATAGGTGAACAGTGTGTTAGAGATGATAATGGGAAGATTGTGTATGCAGAAAATGAAATCAGAGAAGCATGGAAGGTACACTATGAACGATTGCTAAATGTAGAGTTTGAATGAGATAAGGAACAGCTTAGTATCGAAAAACCAATATCTGGGCCCCCTCCTTTGATAGCACCAGCTGTAGTGAGCGACGCAATCAATATAAAATGAAGGACGATTAAAGCTCCAGGTTGCTCCGACATTGTCGCTGAGATGATAAAAGCCTCAGGGGAGATTGGTGTAAACTTAGTCACTGAGTTGATAAACTCCATTATTAAAGATGAGAAATCCCAGAGGATTGGCTCAAAAGTGTATAGTAAATATATACAAAGGAAAAGGGGATGCGCTAGATAGAGGAAATTATAGGGGCCTGAAATGCTTGACCAAATCATGAAGGTCTGTGAGAGAGTCCTTGAGGGTTTGATCAGGCAAAGCATCTCTATTGATGATATGCAGTTTGGTTTTATGCCAGGACGTGGTACAAACCGATGCTATCTTCATAGTCAGGCAGATACAGGAAAGATACTTACTAAAAGGCAGGGATCTTTACTTTGTGTTTGTGGACCTGGAGAAGGCCTTTGATAGGGTACCTAGAGATGTTGTACAGTGGGCTATGAGGAAACTTGGTGTGGAAGAGTGGCTGGTGCGTGTGATAATGAAGATGTATGAGGATTCGCGAAATTCGGTGAGGGTGAAGGGTGTACTGAGTGATGAGTTCGCAGTCCGTGTTGGAGTCCATCAGGGTTCAGTGTTATGCCCCCTCCTCTTTATTATGGTCTTGGAGGCGCTGTCTAGAGTTTTTAGAGGCGGACTCCCGTTGGAACTATTTTATGCAGACAATTTAGTCCTAATAGCTGACAGTATGCAGGATGCTGAGGCCAAATTCAGAGAGTGGAGAGAGGGCATGGCGAGCAAGGGTTTAAGAGTCAATATTAACAAAACCAAGGTTATGCATTGTAGTTTGAGACGAGGCAATGTGGAAAAGAGCGGTGCATACCCATGTGCAGTGTGTGGAAAGGGAGTGGGCGTTAACTCAATTCAATGTAGCATCTGTCGATGTTGGGTACACCATGGGAGTAAGCGCTGTAGTAGAATAAAGGGGCCCCTGCCGAAGGATAAGTCAGAAATAGAGAAATTTGAGTGCGTAGTGTGCAAAGGCGAGCTTGTGTTAAGTGATGATCCTGTGGCTGTGAATTTTGGAAATGAGTCTTTGGAGCTGGTGAACAAGTTTTGTTACCTAGGAGATACCATCTCTGCCGGTGGTGGGGCCGAGGCTGCCACTGTGGCTAGAATTAGGTGTGGCTGGGGGAAGTTCAGAGAATTTATGCCAATCCTGACCATGAAAAGAATGCCTCTCCCCCTGAAGGGAAAGGTGTATGCCTCATGTGTTAGAAGTGCAATGACGTATGCCTCAGAAACATGGGCCGTTAAAGTAGAGGATGTCAACAGAATGGAGCGTAATGAGATGAGAATGGTGAGATGGATGTGTGGGGCCAGGCTACAGGATAGAATAACAAATGTTGAGCTGAGGAGACGTTTAGGTATAAAGAGTATAGCGAGGTGATGCGTACAAGTAGACTGGGATGGTATGGACATGTGGAGAGAATGGATGAACAAAATTGGGTGAAAAAATGCAGGTCTGTGATTGTGGAGGGAGCTGCACCAAGGGGTGGACCGAGGAAGACCTGGGATCGGACTATACGCGCCGATCTCAAATCCAAGAACTTGACAAGTGAAGCAGCCCTTAACAGGGTTGCCTGGAACGCCGCCATTAGGACAAGAGACTGAAACTGCACTTATGTGTGGAACACTCAGTCTTAAAATTTTATGTATGTACAGTATGTATGTATACAGCATTACTATACGGGTCTATACCTCTTGTTTTCACAGACAGATTTTGTGTATGGCTTCTGATCATTTGCGGCTGATTTAGTTAATGACGTATATTCTTCTTCAGAGACAGAGCTGCTATATGGTTTATCAATTAACACAGACTTAGCACATGGCATATCATTTGACTTAGTACATATTATCTTATTGCCATGAGGTGCAGTGTCACTAAGTATCGTTGTATTGTCACAAACAGACATAGCGTTGTTTCTCTTGTACCATTTGGCCGGGTGAAAGAGCAAGGCGGCAGCACAAACGTTAAGCATGAGTCCACCGGTTATAAGAGTCGACCCACGGAAACCGAAGTCCTTGTACAGACTGGTGATGATCAGAGGCATCAGCATCTGTTCCACGCTGAAGCCCGACGTCACCAGCTCCGAGGCCAGCGTTCTCTGTGTGGTGAAGTAGCGGTGAACGATGAGGTGGTCCATGGTGGTGAGGTACATGATATTGGGACATGGAAAGAAAGTGAGAATGAAAAACAGAATGCTGTTTCTTTGATATCTCAAGGAAACTCTATGCTCTCAGTATGCTGAATCTATCCTTCACTCTAGTAACTCTACAATGCTGAAATGTATTTGTATTTGTCACTTTTTACAGAGCTGTACTGTATTGCAAGGCAACACGGTAATTATAAATAAACAATGACAAACAGTAACACCAGTACCGTTTTTTGTTACCTTTCATGACTAGGAAAGGTTATTTATTCATTTTTTATTGCAGAGTCTACCTTTCCCCAAGGCTACTATAACAATGTTTTCTAGGACAAATATGTGACGCTCCTGCATAGTAGCCACGTGCGGGCATGCGCGAGTGTCGGCTGCCCAGCCGTTTAGAAACCGGCTGGCGGCAGCCGGCTGGCCGGCTTTTCCTTAGTATATATCCTACGACAATGTAACTAAGGTCTGGGATATTCTTATGTTGTTTCACAGCTTGAAGCTGCCCTTATTCTTAACCAACACATCTTAGTATATTTTATTCTCGATAGTTGATTATTTCATTATTATATATAAGATGTAAGTCTAGTGAGAGTGGGAGGAGACGAGCGGGAGAGAGAGACCGACTGGGGGACGTTGCTTCGCGGGGGCGTGGAGAGAGTAGCTTGGGACGAGCCTGATTGTTGCCAATTAATCGCAACGTTAGGCTTAGTTTCGACTCACGCAAGGGGTAGACGATTTTGACCCCGGCAACGGTGTTGAGTGTTGCCAAGCATGGGATGTATTTCGCATGCCTAGGGTGGGCCCAGACAGATTCAAGACTCAGAGCTCACCTCACTGTCATACCCTTCGGACCCCCTTGATATCTATCCCTCTCAACCCCACTTAGAAACTTTCTCTCTTACTTTGTATACCTTCTTTCCACTACTTCACCAATCTATTTAATTATCCCATCCCCTTGATAGACCTTATATCTATCATTGTATTAACGACGAGCTCTCAGATAACTAGATAGGATTTTGGGCCTTATGCAGAGATATAATTGTTAATGAGACCTAGGAAGCTTTTTTGTTGTCTCATATTTGGTGGTTTCATGCTTGCTAGTGTGTTCTTGTGGCAGGTGAGCAGGGGCTAGACCGGAGGGGAGGCTTTTTGCGATCCTTTAAGTAAAGTCTGCTGGTGCGAGTCCTGTGGACCTGCACGACTTTACTAGGATACCCGTGGGAGTCTGGGGGCATTTTCTTGTCTGTGTGCCTGTGTGTCTAGTGTTGTGTTGTGTGAGGGCCCTTGCCTAGTCCACTCAGCACTGCGCTAGCACGTCTTGCGTTTGTTTTAGGGTCGCCAGGAGAGAGTCAGATACTTGGGATCTGAGTCTCTCAAGAGAGCACCCTTTCAATTAGAGTAATTTGGCGCACAGACTTGGGAACATCCCTAGGCTAGAGCAGGTGGCTCAGCCCGGGTATCCGAAGCCTATATCTTTCCAGCTAGACCTCTGCCACCTGGCAGATTAACAGGTAGCGGTTTATTATTTCTGTATGCTTGTTATTGTGCCACAGTTTACCGTTTTTGTGAGCATTGTGAGTCAGGGTGTGGCTTAGAGACTCTGTCCGAGCATGCTTGCCTGACTAAGAGTGAGAAGCACACCTGTATGTGGTTATGTTGCGAGTTGCTGCCTTTATTTAATTATACCTATGCCATTATACACTGTATAGCCTATCACTAGTATTTATTCCTGCTTATGAGATAAGAGTTCTCTAAATCCGTAACTTACTTTCTTTGCTAAGCATCAGATCCTACAGTGGCCGCATGCAGTTTAGAAACCTGCATCTTGCCTACCTGTACGATGTTTTGAGGACTGTTTGCTTTCACCTTCTTTCACGCAGGGGTGATTAGTTGTATTAATTAACGTAACGTTAAATGTACTTTCTTCTAGTTTGTTATTAAATTGTTTCTGCAATTTAATTCCGTTATCTATCTTTTCCTTGAAGCTTTAAGTCAACTTAATTGTGTGATCTTTTATATAGCCTGCTTGACTATCAGCAGTCTATAGTGCGTGCACCCTGTAACCGAGTCATAGGATACCTTGTTGTCCAGGCAGGACTCTTGACGGTTTAGGGTGGTTTGTTGCCTGGGTTTATAGATAAGGGTGGGATCTAGCGTTTTCCGTTGTTGCTTGTTGCCGCATACCTAGTCCAATAGAAAGAGCCCAGTGTTTATCCCAGGACATAACAAATGGCGACCTTGCATAGGATTTACTGAACAGAGGAATATAGTGGTCATTTGTTTTGAGATTCCTTATGATTAGAGGAATACAGTGGACATAGAGTTTTTTTTTTTTTTGGAGCAACCAATATAACACATTAAAGACTTTAAATAACATTAGTATATACATACTTGCATAGGAGATAAGGCACATTCTATAACCGTGATAATTACTGCAGTGCACAAAATAGTCTAATACATCAGAACACAGTGGTGGGTCAGGTCACGATACGGGCTCGGAGGGAGAAAGACCTGTGGAGTGGCTAGTCGATAGCGAGGAGGGTGCTAGAAGATTTTTAGAGGTGCCCCTTACCGCTGCCAGGATGTTGAAGCTGAATAAGTATGGCTTAAAGTGTGTGGCAGGTCTTCAGGGTCACCAGGGTTTAAGTGGCATGAGGAAAGATCAGCTGAGGACTTTGATATTGGGTTTAGAAGGGAGAGACCTGGGTGGAGAGGCGACTGGGGGCCCCGGTCCCCAGCCCCCCCTCCACTCTACCCCCATATCAAACGTCAGGGTGCCTGAGTTTAGTACATACCCCCAAGTTGATGGTCAATGGCAGCGTGGAATTCAATCACAGCACCTGTGGCACCTGTGCACCTTCCCCTCCTCAAGGGTTGACTCCAGATTTGTTGTTTTCGGCTTGAGATGGCCAAGGTTGAGGCTGCCGAGAGACAGGCTAGTGTGCAGGCTGAGGTTGCTAGAGCTCAGGTTGAGGCCGCCGAAAGACAGGCTAGTGTGCAGGCTGAGGTTGCTAGAGCTCAGGTTGAGGCCGCCGAAAGACAGGTTAGTGTGCAGGCTGAGGTTGCTGCTAGAGCTCAGGTTGAGGCTGCTAGAGCTCAGGCTGAGGCTGCAGAGAGAACAGCTATACGAGAGGCTGAACTGCAGGCAGAGTCTACTAGGTATCGGGCTGACAGGGAGCTGGAGAGATCTCGAGTGGAGGTAACAGGGCGAAATATTGGGGAAGGTAACAGACATCGGGACCAATCATTGTCGCGCCTGCTTAAAACTAGTTCCTGTGTTCGATGAATCATGTGTGACTGAGTTTTTTATGCGATTTGAGAAGAAGTGTCAGGAACACCAGTGGCCTCAGGAAAAGTGGGCAGCATTAGTTTCATCAAGACTCCTAGGAAAGGGGCTAAAAGCGTATGATGCACTACCTTTAGAGTCCTGTGTAGTTTATGATGAGCTAAAGAAGGCTGTGCTACGGGCCTATGAGTTACAACCAGAAACTTACCGCTTGAAGTTTCGGGGTGTTACTAAGGGCAAGGATAGTACCTTCCTAGAACACGCCCGGGACTTGTCTGATGCACTACGACATTGGCTGCGTTCTGAGAGGGCAGCTACTTTTGAGGAGTTGAGGGAGCTGGTTCTCTTGGAGCAGTTCTTTAAGTGCACAGGCGGGGACTTAACATTAAATATAAAGGAAAAAAATCCTAGAACTCTCCAGGAGGTAGCAGAAATGGCTGACCTCCGACTGTCATTAATTCGAGGGTGCGAAAGCCGCAGCTAGGAGTGAGTCGGGTGCAAAGGATCGTACCCCTCCCCCTCCCAAGAATTTTGATACACATAAATACACAAAACCAGGTAGCACTGACAATAAAACTGAACATAAACCAAATACCGTCCCGTATAAGAAGTCTAATGGTACCTCCCACTCCCAAGGGAATCCAAAGAGTAAAGAGTGCTTTGCATGTCACAAGGAGGGTCACTTTGCAAATGCTTGTCCGAACAAGCCACCAAACAAGGTTGTGTCATTGGCCCGCAGCATAGGGGTGTCGCCTATATCTTCTGAGTTTGCCAAGGGTAGTTCGTCAGAGGTTGGGACACAGCCTGTGTTCAAGAGTCCGGAAGGCTCGAACCCTGTCCGCGACGTCTTTGGGGGTAATAGACGGCATGGTTTTGTGAGGTGGGCTGGCGAAAGGCGAGGAGTTAAGCTATTGCGTGATACTGGGGCTTCTCAGACCTTGTTAAAGAACTTTACTGGTAGGCCGATTAACGCTGCTCGGGTGGTGGTAGTTCAGGGGATCAATGCTACGAAGTCCTACCCGCTGGTGTGGATGGAGCTGGAGGTGGGTGGTGTGGCGAAGGAGCTGGATGTCGGAATCGTAGAGAACTTGCCTGTTGGGGGCGTCGACCTCCTCCTCGGCGACGACTTTGCGGTGCCTGCTTCTAAGGTTTCACCCTTGGTCGTTGCCGAGAAGGCGGCCGACGTTAGTAGGGAGGAACAGGAGTGGGTTGAGAAGTGTAGCGTACAAACCATGGCGTGTGTTGTGACGCGTTCTCAGACATCCGGAGCCTTGCAGCCACCACCTCAGTCTATCAAACCGCGGAGGAAAGGTCACAAGAAAACGGGAAGTGTTGGTCAATTGGAGAGTTTTGAGCCGGCAGTGTTTCTTGGTGACTCATTATTGGCACCTATGTTAGAGTCTGGAGAGGCCCCAGGACCTGTCACAGCTAGTGAGGAGGTAGGGCAGGAAGAGACTCCGAGGCAGCAACGTTACACACGGAGAGAAAAAAGGGTTGCTCAGTTTGATATTGGGGGAGGACTTGGGTTGCTTCGGAAGCATCTAGACAGGTTGGTTCCCTCAGATCTTTGTAAACTGCAGTTGGAGGATCCGGAAGTTCAGAAGTGTGGTAATGGTGCTGTCGAGATCAAATACGAGGACGGGGAAACATGTCATGTGAACCTGTTGGAAGAGTTTGTGAGGCAACCACCTGAGCAGCCTACTGTCCCTGCGTTGCTCTGCCGCGGCCAAGGTGGAGAAGGAGAGGGGGGCAGTAGGGCACAGGTGGAGGAGAGTAGGGATTGTCATGTCTCGGCGGAGCAGTGGGCGGGGGACACGAGTCTGGTGGCTGTGGAAGCGCTAGAGCACCTGCCTGAGCAGCAGTGTGCAGCGCTCCAGCACCAGCTCGGTTCATACCCCACTGGTCGTGCCGAGCCCTGAGTCTCACAACTCGGGCGGTGCAAGATGTTCCGCGGGCAGGTCACGTGAATGTTGAAAGACCGTTAGCCTCGTTGTTTCGGTGGTTCAAGGTGGGCGACGAGGCTTTGGCATGGTTGCCAGGTCAGGGTCGACCCATGGCTGCCAAGGGTGGTGGTAAAAAGGAGGACATTGAGCAGATTGGTGAGGTTGGCTATGGAGTGGCTGTGCCCGGTCGTCACATAGCCTCCCAATGCTGCTCTAGTCTAATGCAACAGCCCTACCATAGACCGACTGTATCTGGCCATGTCTCTAAAAGCGGTGATGCTGCGCAGGCAGATCTCGTCACAAGGAATGCGGGGGTGCGCATGTACGGTATCGGCGGTGAAGCCTTAGCAATAATGAGCTATGGGAGTGACTGCACAGGTGGTACTGATTGTCCCTCTCATGACCTGGCTGTTCTAGGGACGAAGGTGGAGAAGGAGGGAGACTACAGGTTAGAAGCTGCGGTCTCGGCTGGGTTGTGGAAGGGCACTAGGATTGTTATTCTGCGAGATAAGTTGTTTACTAGGCTGTGGCAGTGCATCCGCATGTTTGTTGCTTCTCCAGGCCTGATGTACGGGGTAGAATCCGACATGCAGGCTGGAGATAGTGCAAGGCTCAATTTAATTCCCTACCGTATAAATCCTGCTCGACAGCCTGTGGTGCAAGCAGAGCTGGATTACGTGTTGACGAAGGGTCTGAGGGATAAGGAATGTCGTGAGTGGTCGTTGCCTGTAACTTTGCAACCGGTGTTAAGTGGCAAGATCAGTGAGTGTGTTGATTGCGAGAGTGTGTGTGCATTATCCCTGACAGACGCCTATACCTTATCGAGAGTTGACGACACCATAGACCGCCTCGGGCTGCATCGCCTATCACGAAGGTAGACTAGTGAAAGGTTATTGGCAGGCCCCGTTGCCGGAAAGAGCGAAGATAAATGCCAGTCTTGTGATGAACTGGGCAGTTTATCAGTGCCAGGTGTTGTTTTGCTGCCGGGACACAAGTTGGATGTGTGGCATGCTAAGGGCACTGATAATATTTTGGCTGATTGTTTGTCACGGGAGGGTTTGTTTGCAGGAGAACCCTCGCCGTTCAGTCAGTGTGTGTTGAGAGTGGAGGAAAATAGGCTGTCACTGTAGTTCAGCCGAAAAAAACAAATTAAAAAAAGCAAAAAAACTTATAAAAACTCTTTATTCTTATAACGTGTAGAATTTTGTATAAGATGTTGTAGCAGTATCCAAGTTGAATGTTTTCGCTTATTGTCGCTAAGTTAGTTGAACTTGCTCGGTGGAGTGCAACAGTCTTTATTTATTTTATATATAGTGCCTTGTGTCGCAACAGTGTGTGGTACTATGAGAAGCTTTCTGTTAGATATGAAGAACTTAGTCAAGTGTCTTATATCTTGGGGGAGGTGTGACGCTCCTGCATAGTAGCCACGTGCGGGCATGCGCGAGTGTCGGCTGCCCAGCCGTTTAGAAACCGGCTGGCGGCTGGCGGCAGCCGGCTTTTCCTTAGTATATATCCTACGACAATGTAACTAAGGTCTGGGATATTCTATGTTGTTTCACAGCTTGAAGCTGCCCTTATTCTTAACCAACACATCTTAGTATATTTTTTCTCGATAGTTGATTATTTCATTATTATATATAAGATGTAAGTCTAGTGAGTGGGAGGAGATGAGCGGGAGAGAGAGACCGCTGGGGGACGTTGCTTCGCGCGGGCGCGGAGAGAGTAGCTTGGGTGAGCCTGATTGTTGCCAATTAATCGCAACGTTAGGCTATTTCACGCAAGGGGTAGACGATTTTGACCGGCAACGGTGTTGAGTGTTGCCAAGCATGGGATGTATTTCGCATGCCTAGGGTGGGATCCAGACAGATTCAAGACTCAGAGCTCACCTCACTGTCGTACCCTTCGGACCCCCTTGATATCTATCCCTCTCAACCCCACTTAGAAACTTTCTCTCTTACTTTGTATACCTTCTTTCCACTACTTCACCAATCTATTTAATTATCCCATCCCCTTGATAGACCTTATATCTATCATTGTATTAACGACGAGCTCTCAGATAACTAGATAGGATTTTGGGCCTTATGCAGAGATATAATTGTTAATGAGACCTAGGAAGCTTTTTTGTTGTCTCATATTTGGTGGTTTCATGCTTGCTAGTGAGTTCTTGTGGCAGGTGAGCAGGGGCTAGACCGGAGGGGAGGCTTTTTGCGATCCTTTAACCTCTGAAGTGCGCATGGGGGTAATTGGAAACGTCCCCCTGTGCTGACGTATTTGAGGTGTTTCCGTCACTAAAATATTCATTGTGCCATTAATAGCATTAATATTTATCCATATGCGCCTATTATGGGTTGATTATAAAGGTATTAACCTGAAACAACAATAAAACGAGTGAAAACAGCGTTTGGATGGTCAAAATCGGAGATATAGCCGCGAGTTATAATGTATGGGTGAGGCAATCTGCTTTCCCGCCAATTTCCCCCAAGGCCACTGAGACACAGTCGATCGATACTCTCTCTCTCTCTCTTGCACTCGCTTGCTATCAGTGATGACCACACCCTCCAATCGGATTTCTAATGTTAGCACGAAAATATACCTCAGAATAAGGGAATAACAGGGAAAATAGGTGATAACTGAAGGAGAGGAGGAAAGTGGGGAAGGAGGGGAGGTAGAGGACTGAGATTTTGCATGGCCCAGGGGCCAAAAAAAAATAAAAAAATAAAAAAAAAAAAATATAAAATTTTTTTTTTTTTTCGATGTCAAAAGTTGATTTTTATTTTCTCTGACTCTTAAGAGTCTTCCCGCAGTGCGCCGGGGGAACTCTTAAGAGTCTCCCCGCAGCTCCCGGGTTAAGTAAAGTCTGCTGGTGCGAGTCCTGTGGACCTGCATGACTTTACTAGGATACCCGTGGGAGTCTGGGGGCATTTTCTTGTCTGTGTGCCTGTGTGTCTAGTGTTGTGTTGTGTGAGGGCCCTTGCCTAGTCCACTCAGCACTGCGCTAGCACGTCTTGCGTTTGTTTTAGGGTCGCCAGGAGAGAGTCAGATACTTGGGATCTGAGTCTCTCAAGAGAGCACCCTTTCAATTAGAGTAATTTGGCGCACAGACTTGGGAACGTCCCTAGGCTAGAGCAGGTGGCTCAGCCCGGGTATCCGAAGCCTATATCCTTCCGGCTAGACTTCTGCCACCTGGCAGATTAACAGGTAGCGGTTTATTATTTCTGTATGCTTGTTATTGTGCCACAGTTTACCGTTTTTGTGAGCATTGTGAGTCAGGGTGTGGCTTAGAGACTCTGTCCGAGCATGCTTGCCTGACTAAGAGTGAGAAGCACACCTGTATGTGGTTATGTTGCAAGTTGCTGCCTTTATTTAATTATACCTATGCCATTATACACTGTATGGCCTATCACTAGTATTTATTCCTGCTTATGAGATAAGAGTTCTCTAAATCCGTAACTTACTTTCTTTGCTAAGCATCAGATCCTACAGTGGCCGCATGCAGTTTAGAAACCTGCATCTTGCCTACCTGTACGATGTTTTGAGGACTGTTTGCTTTCACCTTCTTTCACGCAGGGGTGATTAGTTGTATTAATTAACGTAACGTTAAATGTACTTTCTTCTAGTTTGTTATTAAATTGTTTCTGCAATTTAATTCCGTTATCTATCTTTTCCTTGAAGCTTTAAGTCAACTTAATTGTGTGATCTTTATATAGCCTGCTTGACTATCAGCAGTCTATAGTGCGTGCACCCTGTAACCGAGTCATAGGATACCTTGTTGTCCAGGCAGGACTCTTGACAGTTTAGGGTGGTTTGTTGCCTGGGTTTATAGATAAGGGTGGGATCTAGCGTTTTCCGTTGTTGCTTGTTGCCGCATACCTAGTCCAATAGAAAGAGCCCAGTGTTTATCCCAGGACGTAACATATAGTTATGGCTTGGTGGCTGTAGGTTAAGATGGAGGTATTGAAGGTCTCTGGGACTAGCATGTGGTAGATGTAAGCAGATATCCAGGTACACTACATAGAGTACATACAATGGTTTAACGTCGTTTTCCATTACCTGTACATACATTGTAACAGCTCAGACGTGTACCGTATGGAGTTAAGAAGTATATGCATGGGGGCGATTCGTTCGTGGCCACACCTTCGGGGATCACGGCATCCGGCAATAAAATGATAGATACAAGAACAGCCTTCTGTGGGTCCCAATAAACTGAACTGAACATCGTGAAAATAGTTGTATGTATATACTCAGGCACATACCCCATTGCTGGAGGTGGCCGACACATAACCGCCCTAACAGAAACAACATTTAAAGTTCCTATTCTCAGTTTCGCGTTCCTTCGCCCGTTTCTCTGTCTCGTCGAGTAGGAGAATTACTGTATATTAGTTACCTGTCACAATGGTAAACGCAGCGAAGATACCCCAGGCCGATGTAGCAAACGCCGAGAGAACCAGGCCCAGGGAGTACAGGAAGCCCGACACAAAGACTCTTATCCGCCATCCATTCTCTGTCATCACCGGAGCCACAAAGAAGGTGGGAAGGCAGGAGAACACGTAGCCAAGGTTGTAGATGGTGGAGATGGCGGTGGATGACGTACCCAGCTTCAGGAAGTATCGGGAGAAGATCACGCCGAATGAGTGCTTCGCTGTCCCCGTCAAGACCTGGAAAGATGTACAGTGTTGAGCATAATTGCAAAGAAGAAACCCCTCAAGATGGTTCGGCCATGTGGAACGTATGGGACGCGAGAGAATGACTAAGAGAGTGTACAAAAGTGAGGTGGAGGAACAGAGAGGGAGAGAGAAACTGAGAGTGAACTGGAAGGATGGAGTTGAGAGGTATACTGTACAGTATGAGAGAAAATGGTGTTGGTTGGGAGGAGGGGCGTCAGATAACGGGACAGAGGTGCTTGGAGGCAATTCATTCGTGGCCACGTGGGGCTGTGGTGGTCAAGTGGTGAGCACGCTCGTGTGTGAATCTGAAAGACCCGGGATCGAATCCCTGCCACGGCGGACATTTAGTGGTAGCGGTAGTACGTCCTAGCATGTTTCACATGCTTGCACCCAGTCAGGGGACATCCTGACAACGTATTGTGACGCCTCCCGGCGTTAGCAGAATGGTTGCGTGGGGCATTGCAGCTCACTAGCGCTCGCCAGGATGGGGGGATGGGCTACAGTTGTCCTAGAATGATCTGCTTTATTTAATTAGTGTCGTGTTGCCACAGACAGTCTAGAAATGGTCTTTGTTTTGGTCTGTGACCGCGCCTTATATTTTATATTCGCTATAATATAAATGTTGCTTGTGTGGGAGGCGAGCGAGAGAGGGTGAGGGAGTACACCTGGCAGCGGGGGTGAGCTATGACGCGGCTCGCTTGGGCGTTGACGGCGTTGGCGGCCGGGTGCTCAACTAGTCCCTTCCCATCGCGGCCTCGTGTTCTTACCAGCTCAGAGCTTGCCTGACACGCGTATCGCCTACATCCTTTGCAATTCTGTCCCCCATACTCGCCACTTTGCATACTATTTCTCTCTCTTGACTTCTCCTTTCTCATTCTCTAATCTTTATTAAACTCAACATCCCTTCTGGTTTCAGCATAGACGTTCACCGTCGACCAGTCGTATTGTACGCGAAGCTCTCAGAGATTTCCATGTATTAGGTTAAGGAGGTATTATGCTTTATTGAGGGTTAGAGAGACGGACTTTTCCGTATGTGTCCTCTCTCGGGAAGGTTGTAGACTGGTATATGTCTCCCTGGCAAGGTGTTGAGTGATTCTGCTTGGTTATCTAAAGCTAGACTAGGGGTAAGGTTACTGTGTCGTTGTCTCCGATGTGTGCAGTGTTAGCTAAGCCCTGCACGACATCGACAGGTACTGTGGGAGCATAAGTTGTCTTCGGGTGGGTTTACTTTGCGAGCACAGCGCTGTGGTGTGAGAGGGCCATAGCCTATCCCTCACAACATAGTGCTGCCTCTTTGTGTTGACTTCTGAGGGATCGCCAGGATAGAACTAGGTACTAGAGACCTAGATTTATCAAGAGAGCATCCCCGTCATATAACGTAATCGTCATTAACCCTTAAAAAGCTCACCACTTAAGTCGAGTTAAATAAAGCTGGACTATGTGGCGGCGCTCGACATACTCGAGTGGCAATTTCAGCACGTAATGTGGCTGAGAGAGAGAGACAAGTGGTGGCAGGAGACTAGCGAGCGTATGACTGCTCCAGACCACCGCGGCGAACCTACTGACACAAATCTCAGCTCCCTCCTCCCTCTCTCACTCGCTACATACTCAATTATGTACCGAAAGTACCGAATTACCTGCTTTTTGCACTCGCGTTGCACGGTTATTGCAAGAAAACTATCCATCATACAAGGATCGTTATGGTGTCATTCGAAAGCTCTGTTTATGCCCTTTCAGGGATAGATACTTGTTTTACGTTCTGGGTCTTATTTAGGCATGAAAATGATCACGTATACAGCCCTATTTTGGCTAAAAACACCCCGCTGGGCGGTACACATAACCGCATAGGCCGCTCGTAAGGTGTTAAACCACCTTCGGACAACGTTAGGCTACGAGCCGCATGCTCGCCCATTGTTGCCCTGCCTTGATACCCCAGCTAGACTTTATTAACTGAGCAGACACTGGTTAGAGATAAGCCCCCATTATTATATGTATGCAACATTATTATTCACTGCACTTTTGAGCCGAGGTTGTTGTTGAGTTGCACAACCCTAGTAGGCTGTTGCGTTGTGTCACGAAGCATTTCTTTAGTTGTCGAGCATTACTACCTTTACGCAGCCTTTATTATTCGCCTGCCTATTATTATTATATGTCCTAGTATTTATTGTGACCCATATTCTGCATTATAATTGTTCAAGATTCTTTACGAACATCTTCCCAGCATCAGACTTATTTCAGAAGTTTCCAGTTGATGTTGCAGGACTAGCATTGCACTTTCTTTAATACAGGAGTGCCAGTTATTTGAGTATCTACCGTAACGTTAATTAATCACGTTAACTATCTTTTCTTTGTGTAACCTAATCGAGTAATCTTTTACTGTTTGAGAATAGGCTGTTTCATCGAGCGTCAGCCTAGTGTGTGTGCACCAGTTACCGAGTCATAGGATACCTCGTTGTCCAGGCACGACTCAGGGCGGTAATGGTGTTTTGTTTTCCAGTGTTTAAGGCAGGGGTTGGATCTAGTGTTACCGTTGTTGCATTTTGCCATTATCTAGTCCAATGTTGAAGAGCCCTGTGTCTTTGAGAACCTGGATCGTAACAGTATACAGACAAAACACACATAACAAAGCCACTCCAACACCTTCCTCTCTCTCCAACACCCCTTCTCCCCTCTCAACACTCTTCTCTGAGCTATTGCCGATAAAAATGGCATGTTCAGTCCTGTAAAGAATCGTAAGATTCAGAGTCGTAAATATTCCAGGACGAGCTCATCAGCGGCGGATCCCCAGATCGATCGTGGTGATTGTCACCTAAAAAAGTACAAAACTTGAAATGCTAGGTTTTCCTGGTTAAATAGGAATGGAAATATCCCCAGGCTACCTTTAGGATCAACCTTTCCTGGTACCTGGCGCGGGGTACGAACCTCTGAAGGGAATTTAACCCTCCTAAAAACCCACAGGTTTTGAGATGCCTTGGGTGGGGTTCGAACCCTGGTTAGTGACGCACCACCATCACCACCAGGCCCGCGCGCTAACCCACTGTACTACCACGGACGTACTAAAAGTATAGCAACCTTAGTCCAATTTTTAAGAACCAGGTGATAGTCTCGTGGTGTTATCACGTGATGAGTTTATTGGACTTACCATCCACGACTATTTTACGCTATACCTGACGTCAACTCGGGTAGTACATTATTGTGGTTGCGGGACATTTTTGAGGGCATTACACCACATTCCTTTTTAGTTAGGCTAGTCCCTAGCCTCGTAAGGTCGTAAGGTATCGTAGCCTTTTTACCTTAGCAATCTCAATTCTCTTGGTAGGGTTCGCGTGACGGGTGCTCCTACTAGCTACCAGGTCACGTTCCCTTACTACCACCAATGAAATGCTAGGTTTTACCAGGGTTAAATAGGAAGGGAAATCCCCAGGCTACCTTTAGGATCAACCTTTCCTGGTACCTGGCGCAGGGTACGAACCTCTGAAGGGAATTTAACCCCCCTAAAAACCCACAGGTTTTGAGATGCCTTGGGTGGGGTTCGAACCCTGGTTAGTGACGCACCACCATCACCACCAGGCCCGCGCGCTAATCCACTGTACTACCACGGACGTACAAAAGTATAGCAACCTTAGTCCGATTTTTAAGAACCAGGTGATAGTCTCTCGAGATGAGTATTGGACTTACCATCTACGACTATCTTTAAGAACCAGGTGATAGTCTCTCGAGATGAGTTTATTGGACTTACCATCTACGACTATTTTACGCTATACCTGACGTCAACTCGGGTTAGTATTATTGTGGGTGCGGGACATTTTCGAGGGCATTACACCGGTGTAATGGAGGGATAGACAGACGAATGAGAAAGTACGAGAGCGGTGTGGGGTGGATGTAGATGTGCTGGAAAGTGTGAAAAGGAACACCTTGAGATGGGTCACCCATGTGGAACATATGGGAAGCGAGAATGTATACAAGAGTGAAGTGAAAGGACAAAGAGTGAGAAGTAAACCGAGAGAGAGGTGGAAGGATGGAGTTAAGAAGTTTACAGTATGCGTGAAAGCGGTGCTGGATGGGAGGGAGGGCGTCGACTGACTGGGACAGAGGCGCATGGGGGTGTTTCATTCGTGGCCACCCCCTCGGGGATCACGGCATCCGGCAATAGATAGATAGATAGACATAATTAGGATATGACGGGGTCAGACTGAGATAAGGTGTAGTAAATATTTTGTGTATCCAGACATTGGTATTGAAGTTGAAGAATTGCAGAACTTTTTCTTATCAAAATTAATTTATACCCTGAACCACATCATGGAACTCCCTTCCTCAAATTACATTTCCACCAACTTTCAAAGCACATCGGTTTAAATTCAGTTACAGGTTTTTCCCAAGCTGGTGAACGCCATTATGGATTATTTGTTTACGAGAATTGTGAGAATTATGTTTAATTTTTCCATTCTTTTATGGAAAAAAATAAAAAAAAATATTTCAAGTGATCGGACAACTCAACCAGTAGACCATTTCAACCAGTAGCTCTCAACCAGTACCAAATCAACCAATACGGTTAGGTTAGGTTAGGTTAGTACTATATTTTGGCACTGGTTTGGTTGGTCTTGGTTGATTTGGCACTGGTTGACAGCTACTGGTTGAAATGGTGTATTGGTTGAGTTGTCCGGGAACCCTCTAACACTATCTCCACATCAGGACCTCTCTCACCCTCAGTCAATCTTGTTTAACTGCTGCACATAATTAAAACATGTAGTGAGAAGTTGAACACTTGCGATGTGTATGCCACTTGCGAGATTATACAAAATGTATCTATAATTATACTCTGCAGTTAAGCCGGAATCACACAAGCCGTTTTTCGAGCAAGTTTCACTGGCAGTTATGGTGTGGAAGCTTCAAAAATGACACTTTGCCAGAATTCAGCCGCTTAACATAATACACCTTCAGTCTAGTTACCGATACCAGTGCGAAAAAGTCCCGAAATATTAATAGAAAAATCTTGCTCATGAAAAATTGACGGAAAACGCGATCATGTGACAGCGGCTTTATAAACATACAGTCATACACTGTAAATTATCAAAGCTATGCACTAGGTAGCATAGGTGATGTCACACGAGCGCATTTTCCGGCAATTTTCGATGAGCAAGTTTTTTCTCGTACTATTATGAAAAAATAAAAAATAAACGAAAATATAATTGGGGTATGTGCCAGAGTATATAGTCTTATAGTTAGATAGATAGATATATAGATGGATAGATATATACTGTAGATAGATAGATAGATTTTGAAGCTCTGTCTCAGTGGAATCGGAAACTAGATCGAAGGTAGATTATGTTAGATAGTTAACCCTTTGAGTACCAGCATATATATTATTCTAGCTATATATAGACGACGGTATGCAGCTTAGGAAGGACCTGTGGTAGGTAAATGGGTTCGTTGAGATAGTTTGAAGCCTTGTTATTGCTAGAGGTCTTTCCTAAGCTGAATAAAATTGTCTATTAGTTGCCAGAATATGACGAGAAGGACGTCCCTGGTACTGGATGGGTTAAGTACTTATGGAACTTGAATTTTGAAGCTGCCAGACAACAATTGCCCGTAAAAATTGACGGAAAATCGCTCGTTGTGACACCACCTTTAACAAAATAATATAACTTACCTTTAACCCGGGAACTTCAGGAAGACTCTTAAGAGTTCCCCCCGGCGGACTGCGGGAAAACTCTTAAGAGTAAGGCTATTAAAAAATCCATTTAACCCGTCCAGCCCCGGCTAGTTTTGTAATGTTTGTTCACCAGAACCCGGCCGGTTTTCAAAAAATGGTTTTATTCCAGAAACAATAGCGAATGGGTTAGGAATGAAGGAAAAACCACGAAAAACCGCTCAAAAAGCTTAAAGAATGGTCCTACAGAGCCCCCGAAAACGAATTTTACAAGAGTAAAAAATTGAAGGCAATTACCCCAAAAAAACAGGTTATTGCGCGCTCACGCGCACGCACGTGGACTTTGAGAGTTTTCAACCATCGGTACGGTTGCGTGGGATACGTACACAGTTCCCATACAAATCTCAGCCCTCTTGAGGGGCTACACCTGAGGTTACAGTCGGCGCAATTAGGGTGACGCGCCAGGCGCGTCTCTGGGGCTGTGCGTTACATACATCGCCGACGCGCCAGGCGCGTCGCTGGGGCTGTACGGGTTAAAACACCCCAAAAAAAAAAATTTTTTTTTTTTTTTATTGCCCCTGGGCCATGCCAAATATCACTCCTCCACCTCCCCTTCTTCCCCACTTTCCTCACCTCCTTCAGTTATCACCTATTTTCCCTGTTATTCCCGTATTCTGTGGTATATTTTCGTGCTAACATTAGCGAGTTGCAAGCAGGACATTGTCATCACTGTTAGCAAGCGAGTGCAAGAGAGAGAGAGAGAGAGTATCGATCGACAGTCTCTCGCCAGACGTGGGGAAAAGTGGTGGGAAGGGAGGTTGCCTCAGCCATACATTATGTAACTCCCGGCCTGTATCGCCGATTTTGACCATCCAAACGCTGTTTCCACTTGTTTTATTGTTGTAACAGGTTAATACCTTTATAATCAACCTATAATAGGCGCATTAATAGGAGGAAGCATTCAAACGGTACCGACGCCTTAAAACTCAAGACTCTCATTCTTCATATGTTTCTGCCCGGAATCAAGCCAAATCTGTTCTTCGACTTGCCAAACACTCTTTCATCAATAATAAATGCACTGAACTATCCAACTCTAGCTCTTCCCAAGCTTTCTGGCATCTAGCCAAAAACCTCTCCAACAATTTTTCTTCCTCGTCTTTCCCTCCCCTTTCCCACTCTGATGGCACAACCATCACTTCTTCCTCTGACAAAGCTAAACTCTTCGCTCAAACTTTTGCTAGAAACTCCACCTTGGATGATTCCGGTGCTATTCCTCCCTCTCCGCCCTCCTCTCTCTTACTTATGCCTAATATCCTAATCTCTTCTAAAGATGTACTTTCTACCCTCTCTGGGCTTAACACTAATAAGGCGTACGGTCCGGACGGTGTTCCTCCTGTTGTTCTCAAAAACTGTGCTTCCGTGCTGACTCCCTGCCTAGGCAAACTCTTTCGTCTCTGTCTATCCTCTAACGTCTTCCCTTCATGCTGGAAGTTTGCTCACATTCAACCTGTCCCAAAGAAGGGTGACCGCTCTCAACCCTCCAACTATCGTCCAATTGCTCTTATCTCTTGTCTTTCTAAAGTTTTTGAAACTATTCTTGCTTCCAAATTTCTTAAGCATTTCTCTTCTCATAATCTGCTCTCAGATCGCCAGTATGGCTTCCTTAAGGGTCGCTCTACTGGTGATCTTCTTTCATATCTTACTAACTCTTGGTCATCCTCCTTTCGGGACTTCGGTGAGACTTTTTCTATTGCACTAGACATATCGAAAGCCTTCGATAGAGTCTGGCATAAATCTTTAATTTCTAAACTACCCTCCTTCGGTTTCTATCCCTCCATCTGTGCCTTTGTCTCTAATTTCCTTTCCGGCCGTTCCATAGCTGCGGTTGTGGACGGCCATTGTTCACTTCCTCACCCTATAAACTCCGGTGTTCCTCAGGGCTCTGTCCTATCTCCTATGCTCTTTCTAATTTTTATAAATGATCTCCTTAACTGTACCTTAATTCCCATCCATTCATACGCAGATGACTCAACCTTACACTACTCCATTAGTTTTCAGAACGCCCCAGCCAGCAATCCCTCAACGACAAACGTAATGAAGCCATAGAACTCTTAAATTCTGATCTAAATACTATTTCCAATTGGGGCAGAGAAAACCTTGTTAACTTTAATGCTTCCAAAACCCAATTTCTCCATCTATCTACCCGTCAGGATCTCCCAGCGGACTATCCCTTATTCTTCAACAATACAAAAATCAACCCTTCATTCTCTCAATATTCTTGGTGTCTCTTTTTTCTGCTCTCATTTGGAAGGACCATATTACCAGTCTTGCTAAGGCAGCCTCCCAGAAGCTGGGTGTGCTCAACCGCCTTAGGGGGTTCTTTTCCCCTGCACAGCTTCTTGCTCTGTACAGGGGCATAGTGCGCCCTTGTATTGAGTATTGTTCACATGTGTGGGGAGGTTCCTCTCACACCGCTCTCCTAGACAAAGTTGAAAGGAAGGCCTTTCGTATCATTAACTCCCGTCCACTCACCAACTCTCTGCAATCTCTCTCTCTCCGCCGCAATGTTGCATCTCTCTCGCTATTCTATCGCTACTATAATAATCAGTGTTCCTCAGAGCTATCCCAGTGCATACCACCTCCTTTACGTAGGACACGTGGTACCCGTCTTGCAACTCAATCCCACCCCTACTCTGTGCAACTCTCCAACCCAAGAGTGAAACGTTACTCTCAAACTTTCTTCTACTCAACATCTGAGCTCTGGAACTCTCTCCCAGAATCAGTCTTTCCCTCTTCCTATGACTTAAATTGCTTCAAACTCCGTGTGTCCAGGCATTTTGGCTCGAACGTCCCTTGATTTTGGCCCTGTCACTCTTTCAACTATGGGGGAGGCACTCGCTATAGGCAGTTATGCCTTTTGCCTCCCTCAATCACATAGAAAAAAAAAAAAAATATGGATAAGTATTAATGCTATTTATGGTAAAATAACGATGTTAGTGATGGGAACAGCTCAAATACGTCAGCACAGGAGTGTGGTGTCTCATACCCCCCATGCGCACTTCTTAGGTTAAGGAGAAGTATGTCGCCTTTCTGGACCCCCTTATCCCTCATGTTTAGCCCCATTAGTTTTCATATTTTAAGATCTTCGCCCCATTAGTTTGTAGATTTTAAGAGCTTTCGTCCAATTTCTTTATCAAGACCTTTCGTCCCATTTAGATGTCGATTTCTTCCTAGCGAGCGATAGCGAGCCTGTAATTTAAGAGGAATTGGCCTTAGGCCAGGACATTAATTATTTCTCCTGAAAAATGGTTCGGCCATATGGAACGTATGGGAAGCGAGAGAATGACTAAAGGCCGGTTCACACGGACAAGTTTTTGTCCTCAGTCCCTTGAGGGCTGACAATGGGGGACAATATAAAAATTGTCTGCTATTTTTCCCACCTTTGGTTCGCACCAACCTAAATTTGTTGCCATCGAGTGAATTGAATTTTTAAAATCGCAGTCATCAAAATATCACTGGATTTCTAGTCATGAATGTTACAGACATATTACTCTAACATTCTATTTAGTACATTGTCCAATATACAAAGTATTTATGATTAATAAAACATATTTGATTAGGCCCACAAAAACACAAGGCAGTCATTCGAAAAATAGTCCTATTAATATTTTAATAGATAGGTATCCATGTCCTAAAATTAAAATGATATGTATAAAAACTCGAGATGAACTTATAAAATAATTGTCATTAGCCACTTTACTGGATATTAGATTATACAATTATAAACTAGTTTCAGATCTGGCAAGCGCATAATAAATTGATGCCAGTGTTCGCTACCCATAATAGTCATTATACGAAACTTCTCGGACAGTAAACATCTCTTCCCAACTTAACTTACTTTGTTAAATTTGACATTAGTTGTGCATCTATGTGCACTAAAATGCCCCAGAACGAGAAGCCCACCACAGAAGCCACGAACGAACACCACACAGAAACACCCGAAAGAAAGGTCCACAGAACGAAAGGACCAGCTGACCGAGCCAGCCAATTCAGACAGGCCCAAGCCCGCAGGGCTAAGCAGCTCCAGGCCGCACCTACCTACCCCTTCTAAACTGACCATTTTTCCACACCTCACGTACACTACCCCCTCGTGTCCTACACTTCTAACTACAATGATGATGAACAGGAATATACATTCATATTAAAAACACCCATGCCCTGTTCCCAGGTTGAGCCAATGCCAACAAAGCAGACAGCCATATATCTATGTATGTTCTTACATCCGAGAAGTAGATGTTATATATCTTAGAAGCTAAAACACCCACGCCTGTCCCTAGACCTCGTATATCAATTTCCATGACGAGTATAGATATATGTGACCCGTGCTCAGTCGCCCCCTTGCATTGTTCCTCTAGTAACTAAGTGTCTCTATAATATTAACTGCCACCAGTATTGATACGACATAGCGGCACGTCCTAATGTCGTATTGTGCCAAGTGCAGATCAACCAGTTTTCATCACCTTATTAGGACATAAGAACATAAGAACATAAGAAAATGGGAGTCTGCAGAAAGCCGATTGGCCTAAGCAAGGCAGATCCCTGTCCCACACAACCCCAAATCAATTACAAAGCCCAATTATAGGCTCAACACTCTGATACCCTGAGGATCATCCTACCAAAACGGTTAGAGATTAATGCAGGATTATGGGGGTCTGCAGAGCGCTGATTGGCCCAACCCGGCTGATCCCCCTTCACACCCAACCCTTCTCGTCCATATGCTTATCCAATTTTATCTTAAAGCTCCCTACAGTTTTAGATCCCACTATAGCACTTGGTAGTCCATTCCACCCATCTACAACTCTGTTACCAAACCAATATTTGCCTATATCTTTTCTGAAACGAAATTTATCTAATTTGAAACCATTGGTACGAGTTCTTTCGCTATCACTGAGCTTTAGTACATTTGTCATGTCCCCTTTGTTAATCCCACTAACCCACTTGAACACCTCTATCATATCCCCTCTAACTCTGCGTCTCTCTAACGAATGTAAACCTAATTTCTTCAACCTTTCTTCATACGGAAGATTTCTAATATTATGGATCATTTTTGTCATTCTACGCTGTACTCTCTCCAATGAATCTATGTCCATTCTGTAATAAGGACACCAAAATTGGACAGCATAATCCATATGGGGTCTCACTAATGACAAGTAAAGTTTTAAGATAACATCAGCAGTTCTGTTACTCACACTCCTAGAGATGAACCCGAGAATCCTGTTTGCCTTATTACGAACGCCTATACACTGTTTTCTAGGCTTCAAATCATTGCTAACAAACACACCTAGATCTTTCTCACAGTCTGAATTTTCTAATTCTAAATTAGCTAGTTTATATTTAACATTTGTTTGCATCTTCCCTATCTTTAATACCTTGCATTTGTCAATGTTAAACTTCATCTGCCAATTTACTGACCATTCATGTAAGGTATCTAGATCCCTTTGGAGGCACTCTATATCGCTATCTGAATCAATTGATCTCCCCATTTTAGTATCGTCTGCGAATTTACTTATCCTACTAGTTATACCTAAATCTAGGTCATTTATGTATATAAGAAACAACAGGGGACCTAATACCGATCCCTGGGGGACACCACTTTTGACTGCTCCCCACTCTGACTTGGTACCATTTATGCTGACTCTCTGTTTCCTACCAATTAGCCATGACCTAATCCATCCCAACAACGCCCCACCTATTCCATGTGCCTCAACCTTTCTCATCAATCTCTCATGAGGGACTCTGTCGAAAGCTTTACTGAAATCTAAATATATAATATCGTATGCCTTGTCATTATCTACTGCTTCATATACCTCTGAGAAAAAACTAAGCAAATTAGTTAGGCAAGAACGTCCCTGTGTGAATCCATGCTGAGAAGAATTGATTAAGTTAAATGTTTCTAAGTGGTTTCTCATTTTCCTAGCAATAATTGACTCTAGTAGCTTTCCTATGATTGAAGTGAGACTAATGGGACGGTAATTGGATGCTATTGATTTATCACCTTTTTTGAAAATCGGAACTACATTTGCAAGCTTCCAAGCTTCTGGAACTATACCTGTTTCTAATGAATTGTTAAAAAGAAATGTTAATGGGTAACTTAACTCATCTCTGCATTCTTTTAATACTCTGGCATATACCTCATCGGGACCAGGCGATTTCTGAGGTTTCAGTCTGTCAATTTCCTTAAGCACATCATTTCTACTTATAGTAAACCGTACTTAACCTATTTTCTATACTATCTCTATACACCTTACGGACTTCTGGAATCTGTGCCAAATTTTCATTAGTGAAAACGGATAGAAACTGACTATTTAATGTACTGCACATTTCTAAATCACTTTCTGTCATTTCTCCTATCGAAGTTTTAAGGGGGCCTATTTTATCTCTAACTTTAGATTTATATAGCTGGTAAAAAGCCTTAGGGTTATTTTTTGAGTCATTGGCTATCCTGATTTCATAATTTCTTTTGTCTGTCCTTATACATTTTTTAACCTCTCTTGATAGATTCTGATAGTAAGCAAGTAGGTGAATTTCGCCTTTCTTTATTTTTCTATATATTCCTCTCTTTTGTCCTAGAAGATCTAATAGTCTATTATTCATCCATTTGGGTTGGTTCTGTGTTGATCTAAATTTTCTTTTGGGGATATATTTATTTTGCGCATTGTGGAGTGAAGAAATAAAATTATTATATGTAGCTGTCAAATTATCCTGAGTTAAGACAGGTATCTGAGAGAGAGTATGTTCATTAGCGCACCCGGGTCCACTTAATAGTTTAACCATAGGATCGACTCTGAATTGAAATAAAAAACTATCCTGTACCGCCTCAATAAACTCTGTTGAATCTGAGTCGCCGATTTGATGCTGCCAATCAATATTCGGAAAATTGAAATCCCCTATAATACACACATTGCTAAACCTTGATGCTATTTTCACTTCCTGCCATAAAGCTGTACCTTCGTTTCTACTCATATTTGGTGGTATATAAATAACTCCAATAATTATGGTCTCACTACCTTCGCTAACCTCAACCCAAACACTTTCGTTATCAGTATTTAGTCTAATACCTGATTTAATACAGCTTTTTAAAGAACTCCTGACAAACACTGCTATTCCGCCGCCCCTCCTACTTGTTCGGTCGCGTTTAAACAAACTATATCCTGGTATATGGAATTCTGCTAAAAAATGTCTTGATTCTGTATTAATCCATGTTTCAGTCAGTGCTATAATGTCTATATTTTCGTTGCTAACAAGTGCTCTAAGTTCATCCATTTTGTTACATAAACTCCTACAGTTTGTATAATATAATCGCAATGAATTTATTTTACTGGTATCGGATTTACCTTTATTTCTAACTGAATTCCCATCTTCTGTTACACCTTTAATATTTCTACTAGCAGTACAATTAAAATCCTGTGACTGATATTTTCTATTCCTATCTGATGTACCAGTACGGCAATTTACCCTATCTAGACAATTATTCTTACTCATATTCTCAGGCTTTATTTTCAGTGAAACCCCGCGACAATCCTATCTATTGACCTAGCTAAATTTGCCACCCCTAGGACGACGACTATAATGTCGTCATTCATCGATGTATTCAATCCTTAGGTTACGTATTAATATTAACATTCCCTAACCTATCTTGTCTTGCCAGACTAAGTTTCTGAAGACCCATCGCCCCCATAAATCTATGTATTTAATCCTTAGTTTAAGTATTAATGTTAGTGTCTCTATAATATTAACTGCCACCAGTATTGATACGACATAGCGGCACGTCCTAATGTCGTATTGTGCCAAGTGCAGATCAACCAGTTTTCATCACCTTATTAGGACGACGACTATAATGTCGTCGTTCATCTATGTATTCAATCCTTAGTTTATATACACATGTTAACATTCCCTAACATATCTTGTCTTGCCAGACTAAGTTTCTGAAGAATCATCGCCCATAAAATCTATGTATTCAATCCTTAGGTTAAGTATCTTTATCCACCATTGTGTTCACCTTTTTCCAGTTACTTCTCCACAATTGTTATACGTCTTCCAATCACCTCCTTCGTATCCACAGTCCACACTACGCCAATTTGCTTCGTGTCCTACACCTCTTACAACCAACCAGATTGTATAGATAACCTTAGTACCAGTATCTGTCATAAGTACCTCAAAACAATAACGAAGTACCCCTACGAACTGCCGTTTTTCTTGGTATATATTTCATAGAAAACGCAGTTCCCAGGGACAACTAGATGTGCAAAAGCTCGTGCCAACTAATAGTATCCATAACCCCTCGTACTGACGAAGAATAATACACCATGTTTTTCCCCACTTTACCCACAGTCAAGCACACACCTACAGTTCACCTCCTTCTTCCCCCCCAGCCCCACAGTCCACATAATTCTATCTTTTCCAGACTCATATACCACCCCATAGTTGCACTCCCCGGTAGCATTTGGCTAACGTACTTTCACTGCCTTTTCAAACTCCAATATCAACTGCAGCCTAATGCCATCCCCACGCCCAGAGACCTTAGGGTCAAATTTCCCTATAGCCCCCCTTGAACTCCTCCCCTCTCATTAAAATACCCCGCGCTTCTCGACTCTTGCCCGACCTAGCCTCTCTCTCATACCTCTTGAAGATCCTTGAATTATCCGTTGCTAACGCTCTCCAACCTTTTATATATATACTCCTATCCAGCCTGCCTTCCCTTAGCAGGCCAGAACAACATTAGAACTTTACTAACCCCTTGCATGCCATCTATTCTCTTACAACCTATTCACAACTCTGCACCCAATGGTCGTCGGTGCGAGGCTAGCCGCCTCACCAGTAACTAACTTCTATTGCCATACTTCCAGATAAATGTGGCAGAGTTAGCAACCAGTCTCCACCACATCCAGCAAACCATACGATTAACAACCAACCGATTAAAACCAGCTAGCCAAGGCACCTTCGGTTTGGATATTAAGAAGACCCACATCTGTCTCATAAACAGAGGGTTATTACAAACACTGGTGATATGGCAAGCCCCTAGCCACAGCCGCCGGACGACCATCCCAGAGAGAGAGCGCCCGGCTACCCCTTTTTTACCCATCCGAGGAGGGAGACACCCATCCCCGCGGAGGTTTACCTGACCCCTGTTTTGACTTCCGGGTCATTGCCAGGTAGCCTAGGAATTCTTCCTATCCATGAACTAACCATGCATGTCTAACCCCCCTACTCACCTCTCTGTACCCACAATAACCCATTCACCTGTTTTGCATACTCGGATAGTCAAATTAGCACCTCAGCTAGGCAATAGAACGAAGACTGAGCAATATAAGAGAGACGCCCCTATCACAGCTGTCCCAGTCCTCCCGGCAAAGTAGATCCAGTCTCCCTCCCATAAATACTTCCAGTATAGCCAAAATAGTACCATTTACTAAGGCTCAGTTATATCGAAAATTGAAGGCTTCCTATAGCCATGTGCCACAACAGTAATCACCATCTTACCTAGTCCCCATATCTATTGAGAACTCAAATAAGTCCATAAGACTCGAGATCCCTATTGTCTACAGGGTCCAGAACCGAGCCTATAAACCTAGCTCCCGCCCCCAGTCAAATCAGTTGAAAGTTAGACACCAACCAGTGGTCACTACCCTGAAGTTAACCTCTAGCTCTGCCCTTGTGTTGTTCCTGAGTTGAGAGATTCCCGAGCCGGCAGACTCCATGGCAGAAGTTAAATAGAAGAGCTGTCCATGTACAAGTCCCAACGTGCACCTTATATCCTTCACACAAATTAGTTTTGGTATATAAGTGTGTAGCCAGCACCGATCGTCAAGAGATCCGACTTGAGAACTTCCTACATTTTGGACCACCTGGACGGCCGAGGAACCAGTCGTTAGCCCCCAACATCACCGGAAGCAAGATAACCAGGACCAGACCCACAAATACTATTCAAGATTCATGTTACTAGTACTAAGTGTTATAGTACCAGTTCGACATTCACTTATTAACTTTTCTATGAAGTGCAGTGTAACTCATATTTAACCATTCCATTTGGGACATACTAAGCGTATCAGTGTTCATTAATTAACAGGCGACATTGACTCTCGTAATTACCTTATTCAGATATTAAAACCCTAGTGATATCTAACGTTCGCCCACTGATTTGTGTTCTACGTATTTCTGCCATAAGAATATAAACCTTAGATCAGTACCCCCATGAGGTTACTAGAGATTCCATGTTCTAAACTATACGTGTGTCTAATTCTAACTGTGAGCTGCTACTTGGGCACGCGACCAGCCAGTAAGAGATCTAATCAGTGAAATTGAATACATAAATATATTGAGGTCTTCCAGTATAATAAAACTTGCTAACTAAACCCGTGATCAGAAGAGTATACCTGAACGTTGGAAGTGGGAGACTAGGCTCCATCCAGATCCGCTAATGCTAGCAGTTCCCTTCTATTATTTGTTTTGTACGAGAATTTCTATCTTTCCATGCTCTTTATTCACTTACTTCAATAAACGTGAACGTGTGTCGTGTTACCGTGTGTTTATTTTGTGTTCTCTATTCCTCATACCTTGTATTGTGCATGCAGCCTTATATATCCAGTCAGATAGAGCCCACATTGACCAAGTTAATCCTGTAGAAAAACAGGGCATAACATTGGCGGCAGCGGTGGTTCTTGATTCGGATAAAAGGTTGCATTACATTGCAAGTTTGGAACAGCCAGAACACGATAACATGATGGCGCACCGTTCTCACATTCCCATCCCCCATTATGATGGAGAAACTTATGAGATCGAAACATTCATGGACATAGTGAAACCCGTACTTGACCTAGTTTATACCACGGACGCAGAAAAAATAGCCGTAACATTAACGCACCTGGGAAAAGCCGTTTCCCTGGTTGCCTATCAAGTGCACCCTGCTCTCACCTGGGACGAATTTCGCCAAATAGTGATAGAAGCCATTAAGCCTTCGTTGGGCGTTTTCGTGGCCCACACCCGTATCCAAGACACTAAATTCGAAGGTGATTTAGATGCCACAGTGAATAAGATTGCCCAACACATAAAAGTTTCTTTCCCCACATTGACCAGAATCCAACAAGAACAGCAAATTCTGGTCAACCTTGTGTCTATATTGCCCTCAGCAGTAAAAGACCATTTCCGTGTGCACGATTTCGTCGGATACCAAAAAGATCTCATCACGATCCGACGTATTTTGGCCGTGCGCACAGAAACACCCACCTAAATCGCTGCAATCAAGAGGTTTCCCACGCATCCGCAGCAACCCGACCACCAAAACTCCAAGAATGCCTATCCAGCCTCATTCTTCCACAACAGACCCACCTACCCTTCCGGAAAGCCCCAACCCAGTAGACCCCGGTTCCAACCTACCCAGCCACGCAGAATCTTCAACCGGAACAGGAACTACAACACCTACCAAAGTAAAAACCCTACCTTAGTAATTATCAACCCCTATGATTTCCCTGCCTGTAATGCTCAGTGTGCTTTCCATCAAATTCGTGACTCTGCCAAACCTCGCCCCTTTACTCCTCGCATTTCTGTAAATGAAGAGGTGTTGGGACAAGAGGAAGAGATGGAAGAAAGACACACTGGAGAAATAGCCCCAAACATGACCTCAGAGGATACCGAGGAAACCCTGGAGGAGGTAGATACCGATTCCCAGGATTTTTAAAGTACCCCCCGCCCAAGATGGCCTCGGCGGGGGACGCCATAACTGACCGCACTGCCCCCATTTATTACATGGCCAAAATCAAGGACATTCCTGTCCGCTTGTTAATCGACACGGGAGCTGCCAAGTCATGTTTGTTCAAAAATTACTATGATCTACACCACCGACTATTTGGCCCGTTGTTAACCACCAAAGCAGAACTAATCTCAGCTGCTGATACTTACTTAAATCTCCTAGGAGACACCCTTGCCCCTGTCAGTAACGACTCCTGCCCCCCATGCTCGTTGTTATCACACATTCACAGTATTTTCCTCCAACTGTAAACATTATGATGGTTTCCTTGGACTTGACCTCCTTCAAAAACTCCAGGCCCAGGTCGACTGCGGCCAAAGGCTGATATCATTCAAAAAATTCCAACCCAAAGCCTCTGACAAACCCATCACGCAGAAACCCATTCACAAAAAAAAAAAAAAAAAAATTCCCCTCAACAAACCCTGAGTCAGGGTTACCAAGTTGTAGCTAGCACTAAGGTGACTCCTAAATCCCCCCCTTGCCCTGAGTCCCCTCAAAATCTCACCCCATTCAGTAAACAAATGCCTCAACAAACGAAAGAAGACAAGTCCAAGGAAATCCCTCTCGGTAATTCCCTCCATTCTCTTCATTCTGTCCCGGATAAATCCTCCCATGTTTTCAGGACAGACTCTGATATATGTAACCATAATTCCATCCAATGTTTATGTACACATGTTTCCAGGGAAAATGCCGATTAATGTACCCAACAAAATTTCCCCCATGCCCCCAGAAATGTTCAGCTATCCCACAACCCACAACAATTCCCTTGTGACAATTCTCCGTCAATAGCTCCCTTGCCCCCCCACACAATTCACACCCCTAAAAAAATTCACAACCCCACACTTGACTCACCCTCTCATGACAAACAAACCCACCCGCCCCACATCACTTTTAACCAGACCTTGACTGCCACCAAGAAAGTTCCCCACGTTCGTCCTGTGAACAACACCACATCAATACACCAGTCCTCCACCAATAACCCATGTTCTACACCTTACTTTTTCCCCACCAACCCTCCGCAGTCCCCCCAACAAATTCCGTTTTCTAACTCGCTCACCTCTCACCACTCTGAACCGCCCGCACGCGCCGTTAATCCCCCCCTCACGCGTGCCGACCGAGGGACACAACCATGTTCCCACCATGCCCCCAGAAATGCCCAGCTAGTCCACACCCACCCCGATTCCCCTTGTGACAGTTTTCCGTCAGTAGCTCCCTTCCACCCCCACACAATTCACACCCCTAGAAAACTTCACAACCCCACACTTGACTCGCCCTCTCATGACAAACAAAACCACCAAATCCATATAAACTCCAAACAAACCGTCACTGCCACCGACAACGCTCCCCAAATTTCTTCTAACCACCACATATCCTTACATCAGTCCTCCAACAATAACCCATCTATATCTCACGCTTCCCCCACCAACCCTCCGCAGTCCCTCCAACAACTCCCGTTTTCTAACCCCCTCACACCACGCCCACTGATCCTCCCACACGCGCCGTTAATCCCCCTCACGCGTGACCCCCACCAAAGCGACCTTGCCCCCCTTATAAGTAGCAAGCACCTGCTCGCCAGTCAATCCCCCACCATCATTAGCCCAGCTGTAGTTCAGGATAAATGCCAAATTCCCCCCCACCATCAAAAAGGGGTGAACCTGCGGCCCATACCCCAAACGCACATGATATTTTCCCCCACTACAACGTCCCCCAACCCCCATCGTTGCCTCTTACAACCCGCCATCATTTCCGCTCGCATCAACCACATTCTCGTGGCAAATATCTCAGAAGAATCCCTGACACTACCAAAAGGTCTCATTATAGGAGACCTCGAAACTTTCGATGGCCTCCCCATAGATTTTAACGACACCCCTACCAGCCTCCAATTGCCCCCTCTCCCTGAGACATTATCTGACCACCAAAAGAACGGCATGTACGACCTACTGCTGGAATTCAGTGACGTGTTTGCCCAACAACCCACCGAAATCGGACAGACTGATGTAGAACAACACATCATTAACACCACAGGCCCCCCCATACGACAACCATCCCGTAGAAAGAATCCCATACAACGTCAGGAAGAGGAATGCCAAGTCCAGGAAATGTTAGAGGCCGGGATTGCCACCCCGTCCATTAGCCTCTGGTCTTCCCCTGTTGTCTTAGTCAAAAAGAAAGATGGGACAACCCGTTTTTGCGTCGATTACAGGAGGTTAAATGACGTAACCCTTAAAGACGCTACGCCCTTACCCCGAATAGACGTTTCCCTTGATCCCCTACACGGATCCAAATGGTTCACTACCCTCGACTTGCAAGCAGGGTATTGGCAAGTGCCTATCAAGGCCGAGGACCAAAAGAAAACAGCATTTTCCACTAGTGGTGGCCATCACTATGAATTTAACGTCCTACGTTTTGGCCTCTGTAACAGACCCGCCACTTTCTCCCGTTTGATGGAAGCGGTATTACATGGCCTAACCTGGGAAACCTGCCTAGCCTATCTGGACGATATTATTGTGTACTCACCAACCTGGGAAGAACACCTCCTCAGGTTGAGACAAGTCCTTCAAAGAATCCGAGCCGCCGGTTGAAATTAAAACCCTCAAAATGCGAGATTGCCCGGAATAAGGTAGATTTCCTCTGTTACGACTGGGGTTCAAATATATCAGGGCTCTTATTCATTGGACTAGTAATGGCATAAATGCTACAACGGAAAGCGCTAGATCCAACCTCTGATGTATATTCCCAGTGAACAAAGAACACAAATACTCTACAGAGTTCTATATGCAATAATAGGCTATCAAACTCTCAATAAATGTGCGTCTACTCTAGGCTTAATGTTATGTGAAAACAGCCTATTACTACCTATAACCGAAGGTGCTTGGTTATGGTATGCAAAGTAAGGTGGTAAGAGAAGTTACAGCTTACGTTACTTTAATCAATAAATGTCAGGCACTCCTGCATGAAAGAAAGTGCACTAAAGTCCTTCAACACTAACAAGGAATCTTCTTTAAATGTTAGATGCTATAAAGATGCTCGTATCGGAAATGGAACCCAAAAAGGCAGGCAGCGGAACAATGCTCGTGCAGGCTATGCACACAAAAAGGCAGAATATATAATGCCGTCGGAGCCAAGAATATCCTAAACACTACAACAATAATAATAATCGCCACGACAATGCAGTATTCCTATCAACAAAAAGAGCCTAAGTCGTTTGTGTCTCAATACATCAAACTAGGCTGCGAAATGCTTGTGTAATAATAAATGGGTATGCATAAAAAGAGTAATTAGGTTAATATACTTAATGTCTACTATGATTGATAAAGTCTAGCTAGAGTCAATGATACGAGATACTGGTGCGCATGGCATGCCGCATAGCCTAGTGCAAATCTCAAGTCTGTGCGTCAAATATTACGTTATAGGGAAGGGTAGCTCTCTTGAGAAACCTTAATACCGAAGTATTAAGCGTTCTCCTGGCGTACCTCAAAGACAAACAACGAGCTTAGAACAGTGCAGAATGGTATAGGCAAAAAGCCCTCATTCGTGCATGCTCTACTCTCAATGGCACACAGACTAAAATTTACTCAATCAACTCCAGTTCTCAGGTATGTCGTGCAGCTTTTAAATAAAGCCAGCACTCATAGGAAACAATACCTTATAATATCAGACTCCTAGTCTAGCATTATCTAATCCAGCAGAACACTAATAATTAAAGGAAGCGGCAATATGAAAGCCAACCAATGCTTCGTGATCCACTTATCTTAACAACTAACATACATGGGTTATATCAGACCTTAACGCACAATACAACTGGCCAGCATGAAGCTGATTTTGCAGAGTTAACCAGAGAGGGTATAATATTAATAAAAGGTGGTGAAAGATATGGAAAATGAGAGAGATAGGCAGAAGAAAAGATTCTCAGGGGCAGAGCAGGGGACAGGTAGCAAGGGAAAAAGATGGGTGGGTTCTAGAAACCAGATCTGAGGGAGAGAGTGGCGAGGAACTGTATATATACTCGCACCAGCTCGAGCCGCGTGGGAAAAAAGCGGTTACAAGTCCTCTAGCCACTAGCAAGGGAGCTAACAGAATGGGAAGGACCTCTCTCAACCAACCCCCACGAGGCAGCCAGCCGTGACGTCATCGAGCGGGACAAAAACACTGCGCGCTCCCTCTCACTCTGTTCTACTCTCTCTCTCTCTCCCAGATCCCATCATTACTAGTTAATGATAAAACATATACTTTACAATTAAATATATAAAGCCTTGACATGGGTGAAAACAAAGAGCCTTTCTGGACTGCCCATGACACAAGCTTTCATATGAAATAAAGCACACTCTAATACACAAACTGTAGCCCCATCCACTGCCCTGGCGATCCTAGCGAGTCACTGTAGGACAAGCTATGCGGTTCTAATGGAGTGGTTAACGTCACACCCCCCCCCAAGATTTTTCTCAGAGGCCCCAAGGATCACAAAAATCTGATGGTTAGAACCCATGCTATATCTCCACTTCCCATCACCCAGCGGCAGTAAAATATCTGGCACAGTTCTTCAACAAAACATTTTTCAAAATTATAACCCTCCCCAACACCATAGGTTAAATTATATGTAGTTATGCTCCTCAAGAGCGAGCTTCTCTAGCCCAGCATTCTGAGAGGAGTGCAACTCAGAATTACTGCTATAACATACTAAAAAAAATCAACTATCAAAGAAAGAGTTTTTATTTGATTTTTATGTTTATAATTTGTTTATTTCGGCTGCACTATAGGGGCAAGCCTAGTTTTTTCTTCTATACCAAACGCTCAACTCCTGCTTTACGACCCAATACGCTGGGCTACAACCGCGAGCCAACAAGCACCAAGCGCAAAATACTATTCAAACTAAAGCAGGAGGCTACCCGTGTGTCAATCTACCCAGGATCATATACCCTTGAACGACCATCTGCAACCACGTTGTCACAACCGGCAATATGGCGTATGTCCAGGTTTATATACCAATAACCTTAGTGACCACCTGGTCAGCCTCATATTCCGATTGTGAAACTGGTCCAAGAAATTGAGAGGGTGATGATCTGGGTAAACTACAACGACCGGACCATAGGCTGGAACATAGACCTCGAAATGCCCCAGCGCAAGCACAACCGCCAGCAGCTCCTCCTCGACAACAGAGCAGCTCCCCTGGGCCGAATTGTACTTCTCCGAGCAGAAACTAACAGGATGCTCCAGCCCATCATCGTCCTTTTCCACAAGGACGGCACCAGCCCCCACACCACTAGCCTCTGTTGCTAGTTGGGAAGGTAGGCTAAAGTCAGGGGCCCTGAGGATCGGGTGAGTGCACAACAGGTGTTTTACTTCCCTAAACACCTTCTCACACTCAGGCGCCCATTTGAACTTCTTATCCTTCCAGTCATCCTCCACCTGAGCTTGACTGTCCCGTTCTCCTTCTCCACCTTGACTGCTAAACGTCATCACAGGCACAGTGAGAGGCTCAGGGGGGTGCCTCCCATACTCCTTCATGGGATTAACATGACATAACTGATTGCGCTTCCGTCTGTCTGGAGTGGCTACCAAGTAATCCAGGTCTGATAGCTCCTCCACCACCCTATAAAGACCAGCGTACTTCGCGGATAAGGGGTGACCTACAAGGGGCAGTAGAATCAACACCTCCTGACCCACGTGAAACTCCCTGAGTTCAACCTTGAGGTCGTACCTGTCCTTCCTGAGGGCCTGAGAGCTAGTCAAATTACGGCCAGCCAACTCCAGACTGCACAACATCCGTTCTCGACTGTTGAGGACACACTTGAGCATAGAACAAGGTTTTTCTGCGCCCTCCCATACTTCTTCAACCATATGGAGAGGCCCTCTGACACGGTGTCCAAAGACGAGCTCATTAGGGCTGAATCCCAAACTCTCCCCAGGTACCTCCTGCACAGCAAACAAAACACATGGCAGGCCAAGATCCCAATCCTTCCCACTCTCAAAGCAACAACAACGAAGCACAGATTTCAAGGCTGAGTGCCATCGCTCTAACACACCCTGGCTCTCCGGATGATACGCAGATGACACAACCCCAACAATCCCATGCTGCGGCATTGCTTTGGACAAAGAGGCTAGAAGTGAAGTTGGGTCCCTGGACTGACTGAAGCCCCTGCGGGTAACCATACCGGGAAAAATACACTAGCAAGCTTCGGACTACCCTCTTCGCCGACCCATTTCTCATATGGTACTGCTCAGGGTACCTTGTTGCTACATCTCCCGACTGTGCATCACTGTCCTCCTTCAACTCTTTCGTCTTTTTAAGCCCATCCTCTGCCTTTTCCACAATAGTTACTGGGTCTTCTTCAGACTCGATATTTGGTCCTAATACTGAGTCCCCGAGAAGGTCCGTTGATACTAAACTCTCAACCGCATCAACTTCCAACCCCTTCTCGGTACCCTTCCTCCGCTGATCTAAAGATTGTTGACCAGAATGTGACTCCCTGGATGCAGGATCTCCGGTGACAACACACGCCATAGGCTGCACCGGACACTTCTCCACCCACTCCTGCTCCTCCCTACTCACGTCGGCCGGCTTCTCGGCAACGACCAAGGGTGGAGCCTCAGAAGTAGGTCCCGCAAAGTCGTTGCCGAGAAGGAGGTCGACGCCCCCAACAGGTAACTTCTCCACAATCCCTAAATCCAGGTCACGAGTCACACCATCAACTTCCACCTTCATTCTTACAAGCGGGTATGACCTTGTCGCATTAACTCCCTGAACCACAACCACCCGCGCCGTATTGACAGGTTTACCAGTGAAATTTCTCAACAGTGTTTGCGATGCCCCAGTGTCACGCAAAATTCTCACCTCATGTCTTCTACCCCCCCACTCCACACAACCGAGTCCCCTGTGGTCACTAAAGGCATCACGGACAGGGAATAAGCCTTCCGGATCCTTCTGCACTGGCAGTGTATTTACCTCGGAAGAAATTCCTCTTACAAACTCTGATGTCCTCTTGAACACTCCAATGCCGTGAGCAAAAGACACGGCTGCCGGAGGAGGTCGACTAGGGCACTCATTTGCCTTATGACCCTCCTGGTGGCACCTAAAACACATAAATTTCGGTTTCGGCTTATACTGTGATGTAAAAGGCCCCTGACTTTTCACATACGGTGTGGTGGTAGGTTTGGCTTCAGTTTTAGTTTCATTGCTCTTTGGTTTAAATGTGTCATTGCTACGGGGAGGGGGAGGATAACGGTCCCTAGCACTTGCATCGTACTTCTGTGAGGACCCGCAACCCCGAATCAACGACAGCCGTAGATCAGCCATTTCTGCTGCTTCTACTAGAGTTCTTGGGTTTTTTCTCCTTTAAGTTCAAAGTTAGATCACCGCCCGTGCTCTTAAAGAACTGCTCCAACATCATTAACTGCTTAATTTCATCAAATGTTGTGACCTTCTCAGATCGGAGCCAGTTCCCCATAGCATCGGACAAGTCCCGGGCGTGTTCCAAAAAGGTGCTATCTCTTCCCTTAGTTACACCCCGGAACTTCAAACGGTACGTTTCTGGTTTCAGTTCGTAAGCCCTCAGGACAGCCTCCTTGAGATCCTCGTACACAATACATAACTCCAAAGGTAACGCATCGTAGGCTTTATGACCCTTGCCTATTAATCTAGAGGATACAAGTGCTGCCCATTTATTCTCTGGCCACTGGTGTTCCTGGCACTTCTTCTCAAAGCGTGTGAAAATTCTGTTACACCACTCTCATCAAACACCGGAACCAGTTTCAATAAGTGCGAGAGAGACTGCTCATGAACACGGTTACCAGCCCCAAGTCGCTGTCCCGTTGCCTCTACTCGCGACTTCTCTACGTCCATGTCGGCACAGTACCTAGTCGACTCTAAATCAGCTTGGATTTTTGCTAGCTCTGTTTTGCTGCTGAAGCTCACATGCCCTTTGTTGCTGTTGAATCTCAGATGCCCTGATAGCCTTTCTCTCTTCGATCTTAGCTGATTCTATTTGCTGCTGGATCTTAGCTAATTCGAGCTGAAGCAATAGTTCGGGAGTTAACCCTTGAGGAGGTGAAAGTGCTACAATGTTTGAAATTACCGGTGGTCCCCCCAGGGGCAACCCCCCCTGCCAGTCACCACCCAACTGCGGGAGCGTACCCGGGGTCGGCAAACTACTGGGACGGCTGGGAGTCGAGTGTAGGGGAAGCATGGCCGAAGGGCTCTGAGCACTCAACCCATCTCGCTCACCAGTCACCCTGCCCAATACACACGTTATCAAGTTATTCCTGGTCATGCTGCTAGTAACCGCATGACCGATAGCTGTGGCCAGGCATTGAAGACCGTACCGCTCCATACCCTCCAACCGCTCGGCAGTAACAGGCCATTGCAAAAATATCCTAGCATCCTCCTCACAGTTCACCTGATTAACCATATCATCATACTGCTGTTCCTCAGTTTCGACATTACGTACTGTGTCTCCATTCTCCTCTGATCCGGTATAAGACATGATGCTCACAAAAATTTCCCACCTCAATATCCAGAAAAGAAGCACCCCAAACTCTTATACCTCAATATACACACAAAAATTATCGGAAATACTCAAGGGCTATACTATGTTGCAAAAAAAAATTATTCTTACTGATCCCCGCAAAATATTCTCCAAACAACAAATGTTCCCTGCTAATAAATGTAGGTTCACCAAATCCTAGGTAAGGTCGCCATTTGTTACGACTGGGGTTCAAATATATCAGGGCTCTTATTCATTGGACTAGTAATGGCATAAATGCTACAACGGAAAGCGCTAGATCCAACCTCTGATGTATATTCCCAGTGAACAAAGAACACAAATACTCTACAGAGTTCTATACGCAATAATAGGCTATCAAACTCTCAATAAATGTGCGTCTACTCTAGGCTTAATGTTATGTGAAAACAGCCTATTACTACCTATAACCGAAGGTGCTTGGTTATGGTATGCAAAGTAAGGTGGTAAGAGAAGTTACAGCTTACGTTACTTTAATCAATAAATGTCAGGCACTCCTGCATGAAAGAAAGTGCACTAAAGTCCTTCAACACTAACAAGGAATCTTCTTTAAATGTTAGATGCTATAAAGATGCTCGTATCGGAAATGGAACCCAAAAAAGGCAGGCAGCGGAACAATGCTCGTGCAGGCTATGCACACAAAAAGGCAGAATATATAATGCCGTCGGAGCCAAGAATATCCTAAACACTACAACAATAATAATCGCCACGACAATGCAGTATTCCTATCAACAAAAAGAGCCTAAGTCGTTTGTGTCTCAATACATCAAACTAGGCTGCGAAATGCTTGTGTAATAATAAATGGGTATGCATAAAAAGAGTAATTAGGTTAATATACTTAATGTCTACTATGATTGAGAAAGTCTAGCTAGAGTCAATGATACGAGATACTGGTGCGCATGGCATGCCGCATAGCCTAGTGCAAATCTCAAGTCTGTGCGTCAAATATTACGTTATAGGGAAGGGTAGCTCTCTTGAGAAACCTTAATACCGAAGTATTAAGCGTTCTCCTGGCGTGCCTCAAAGACAAACAACGAGCTTAGAACAGTGCAGAATGGTATAGGCAAAAAGCCCTCATTCGTGCATGCTCTACTCTCAATGGCACACAGACTAGAATTTACTCAATCAACTCCAGTTCTCAGGTATGTCGTGCAGCTTTTAAATAAAGCCAGCACTCATAGGAAACAATACCTTATAATATCAGACTCCTAGTCTAGCATTATCTAATCCAGCAGAACACTAATAATTAAAGGAAGCGGCAATATGAAAACCAACCAATGCTTCGTGATCCACTTATCTTAACAACTAACATACATGGGTTATATCAGACCTTAACGCACAATACAACTGGCCAGCATTAAGCTGATTTTGCAGAGTTAACCAGAGGGGGTATATTATTAATAAAAGGTGGTGAAAGATATGGAAAATGAGAGAGATAGGCAGAAGAAAAGATTCTCAGGGGCAGAGCAGGGGACAGGTAGCAAGGGAAAAAGATGGGTGCGTTCTAGAAACCAGATCTGAGGGAGAGAGTGGCGAGGAACTGTATATATACTCGCACCAGCTCGAGCCGCGTGGGAAAAAAGCGGTTACAAGTCCTCTAGCCACTAGCAAGGGAGCTAACAGCATGGGAAGGACCTCTCTCAACCAACCCCCACGAGGCAGCCAGCCGTGACGTCATCGAGCGGGACAAAAAACACTGCGCGCTCCCTCTCACTCTGTTCTACTCTCTCTCTCTCTCCCAGATCCCATCATTACTAGTTAATGATAAAACATATACTTTACAATTAATATATAAAGCCTTGACATGGGTGAAAACAAAGAGCCTTACTGGACTGCCCATGACACAAGCTTTCATATGAAATAAAGCACACTCTAATACACAAACTGTAGCCCCATCCACTGCCCTGGCGATCCTAGCGAGTCACTGTAGGACAAGCCATGCGGTTCTAACGGAGTGGTTAACGTCACACACCTCGGACACGTGATATCTGAACATGGTATTGCGCCAGACCCAAAGAAACTTCAAGCCATACAAAAGCAACCCCCACCCACCACTGTTAAAGGAGTACGTTCGTTTCTAGGTTTAGCCACATACTACAGACGTTTCGTCCCCAACTTTGCCACCATAGCCAGACCCCTCCACCAACTCACCCACAAAGACAGCCCGTTCACCTGGACACCTGAAAGAGACCTCGCGTTTATCACTTTGAAGCAAAAGCTAATCCAAGCCCCGATTGTCGCTTTCCCTGACTACCAAAAACCTTTCCGTCTTTATACCGACGTATCTCTGTACGCCATGGGTGCAGTTTTAGCTCAAGTCAGAGACGGAGAGGAACATGTGATAGCGTATGCCAGCTCCACCCTCACCCAAACACAACAGAATTACGCAGCCACCAAGAGAGAGTGCTTAGGGATCATTTGGGCACTCAGCCACTTCCGGTCATTTGTGTTGGGCGCAAAACTCGACATAATTACCGACCATCAATCTTTACAATGGCTGCGTAGGTGCGAAACCAACTCGGCCATTTTTGTACGTTGGAGGGAGACGCTAGAGGACTACGACTTTACCATACAATATCATCCAGGCAAACTCCATACCAATGCAGACGCCCTGTCACGTTTGCCAGTACCAAAAGACCTCCCCACCAACCTAGCCGCCTTACAAAACACTGAGTTGGTATCTACCCCCACCCCCCGACATAATGCCCCCTCAGCCACCTCCCTAATTCAATCTTGGGAAGCAAGAATCAGACCCCCCTGGATACCGTTAAATGTCTTCAGGGGACTGACTCGCTGGGGAGATCAACTTGCCACAGACACTGGTCACATAATCTTGGACCCCACCATTGCCAATGACTACATGATTGCCATCCACGAGGGAAACGGCATACACCTTGGACAAAAGATGTTAAAAATCTTCACAGACCAATATTGGACCCCCAACCCCTCCAAAATTGCACAACGAGTGACAGAATCCTGCAAACCGTGTTTATTGGGAAAGGATAGATCACGCACCCCAGGCCCAGCTGGTACCTTGTCGGCTACCAAACCGTTCCAAGTCCTATCCCTCGACATCATGGGCCCGTTTCCTCCTTACGCTGGCAAGCGCTATATCGTCACATTTGTGGACGTCTATTCAAAAAAAATGTAATAGCCTGCCCAGCTAAAGACCACACAGCCACCACAGTCGCCACACTGCTTGCCACAGAAGTATTCCCTATATTCGGTCTGCCCCTTGCTCTTCTATCCGACAATGCCCCCGAGTTTAGTGGACACGTTTGGCAACAGTTCACCCAACAATGTGGCATTAAGATTAAACACTCATCCCCATACTGGCCTCAAGGAAATGCGATATGCGAACGCAGCCATCGCACCATCAACAATCAGTTGCGAACAAAAATGATTGCTTTTAACACCACAGACTGGCCATCACAACTAAAAATGATACAATGGGGCATGAACACCTGTCCCCGAGAAGACGGTATTTCCCCTCATGAACGTGTTTATGGCGTACCCCCCCTGTTACTGCCGTTCCACCACCACGCTCACCTTCCCTCCACCACCTCCACAATTGACCCATTGCAACATCTGCAAAACACCCTCCATACCGCCCAAACCTGTCAGGACAACCAAAAACTGATAACACCAATGACAAAAACCCTTTCGCCATCCATGACACCGTAATGGTAGCCAACCTCCCTATCACCAACAAGTTAGGCCCTCGCTATGTCGGGCCCTACACCATCACACAAGTCCCAAACGCCTATCAAGTCACCATCGACTATCACAGCGTGACTCGCACGTTCCGAACTAGATTCGTCCGAGCGTTTAAACCACTCCAACCACAAGACAATACCCCTCCCCACACGGCTGAACCAGAATTAAACACCCCTATTACACCATACACTCCAGCCATGAAAATCCCCACACAAAACCCCTAAGGACCTAAGCCCTCCGACACCGAACAGACAGATCATTCCTCAACATAGCCCCGAACTAACCTCCAACAAACCCCAAGCCCCCACTATCACACCCTCTTCCACCATGACACCTTCGTTCACTTCTGATAATCAAGTACCTCTCCCGCTTATCCAAATACGAAAGCCTCCCCCCACAACCCCGACCACAACAGAAACTCTGCCGTCTAGCCCTGACATACCTTCCCCAGGCACCACACTAAGAAAACCACACACCCTACCCAAAACCAAGTACACACCCAAACACACCACACAATCTACCTCAGTAACCTCACGCTACAACCTACGCCCACGACAAAAACTTTTTAAAACCTCCAGGAAACACACCCTGCTAACCAAATTCCGTAGGGCTGCCAGACCACTAACCTCCTCCTCTTCTTCTTCGTCGTCGACTTCTCCTCCACAAAGGGAAAGAAGACGAATAATCACCCCTAAAACCATAAACCCTCTAACTATAGCCCAGAAGTAACAACCCCCACCCCCGCAAGAAAACACATACCTTCCTCTTCAACCTCATCCCCTCTCAACCCCCACCAAACACCCATTAAACCCCCCCCTGCCACCACCAGCAAATCACCAACCTCACCAAACGACACACCCCACACACGTCCCTACCCCCAACCCTCCAACTTAAATCTACACTCCCTACCCACCCGTCCGTCCCCCCCCCCCCACTCCCCCCCCACGCCCGCCCCTTTCCCCTCCACGATCCCCACCCACACATCATCCCACCTCCTCATCTCACCGAACCCCCAACCAACCAACCCCTAAGGAATCCCTCCACAAAGGCACCCCTGAGAGAACCCCCACATGTCCTTTACCTGTAAAACGTTCCTCCCATCAATATAAAACATCGTCGAGCGACTCAAGTCCCACGACAAACTTCTACCTTCCCACCAGAACCGCCCGAGGTAGAATAATCAACAGACCCATCAGATTTAAAGACGGTGAGATAAAAAAATACCCCCGTTCCGACACTAAAGACCCAAGCCACACAACACACACACCCCTTCCTTCTCACACACCTCCGTCACACACAGGGGCGTAAACCATGGGGGGGACATATCCCCCCTAACTTTAGAACTGGGGGGGATATCATAGTCTTTATCCCCCCCCAAATTTTTAACTGATATTTAAGCCCATTTGTATAGGCTACCAAGTACCAATCGAATTTACATCGATAAGTACATAATATAATTATGTTATGTCACAATTGCGTTCGATAAATTGGTGCAGAGAGAGAGAGAGAGAAACCTGAATAACGTTTTTAATTATTTCAACCGACGTCCGGCACCCTACTATAGCACCAGCTGTTACCAATCGCTGAGTTTGAATTTTGGTTCACGTGAAGTTTATCCGTCCCGTTTGGCGTCGCCGCGTCTGGCTCTGGCAAAGCATAGTCGGTATTTCGCCCCAGACCCCGGCAGGCGCAACCCGTCACTTGTGGTATGTACTATGTTGTAATTTCAAATTGTAAAAACAGTAAATGAAGGCTCATTGAGTGTAGGTTTCAATACATGCTAAACTGCTGCCTGTTTCTAATCCCATGTTTATGATCATTTCATTTTGCACAATAGCACAGGGATTATAAGTGTGAGTGCTATGTGCATAGATGATAGATCGTGTGGAAGACGGGAAGTCAGATGGAAATATTTATTACAGTATATGAATCTGTTGATTCAGTTTAAAAACAGGTTATTATGGTTTTAATTCAACTCAAACTTAGTATAGCCTATTAGCCTTACATGTGGAGTCTCATTACGCCATCAGAACGGTAGGGAATGTGTGATAGTGGATAAGAGGTTTTTGGAGATGGAGGAAGCCTATTCGATTTGCTGTATTTACATATAATGTTATTTATAATGGTTTGAGTAACTTAACAACAAATATTATGGCCTGGTGGCCTGCATTTTTTGTTTTGTTTACGAATATTAAATTATTAACTATTTAACCTTCCAAGACACGAGGACGCATTTACTTTCAGGTTTTCTGGTTATTATTAGACGATTTTTATTCAGATTGGGGAGGGTATATGGCATATACCCTCCCCAATCTGAATTACTATATGGAAGTCAGGGTGAATTAAGATAGCCTTGACCCTTTGAATTTTCATAGTTCCGTCCTAAGCTGTATAAAATCGTCTAATGATAGGCAGAGTAGGACTATCAAAATGCATCAGGATCCTCAAAGAGTTAACCTTTCGAATCGAGGACGCACTTGTTAATTTTGTTTTAGCCAATATAAGACGATTGTATTTAGATTGGGAGGGATCTCTGGGAGTTAGGTTAATTGGTATCATATTTACCCATATAGTTGTTCAAAATCCCTCCTACATTGTATAAAATCGCCTAATGATAGCATAATATATGCCAAAAGCCCAACATGCGCCAGGATCCTCAAGGGGTTAAATATACCTTTAAATCAACTATGGACCTATGGTATTTATAGTGTTTTTGTGTGTATGTTTCCCAGTGACATCTCACTTAGGCTAGGGTGCGTGTATTTTGTAGTGTGTTGGATATTTACTGTGAATATATTGGGTCAGGCTCCAATTCTCGGGCATGATTCCCCGCCCCCCTCTACCACCAAAACAATATGTATATATTTTCCATATATTTGCACTTCACAAAAAATTTGTATTTTTCTCGACACCGGACTAGGCTATTAATTAACTTTTGAAGCTCTGATTAAGTTATTAAATGTGTTCTGTCCTGTTATGAAAATATTCAGCATTTTTGTCTTTAACCTCTGAAGTGCGCATGGGGGTAATTGGAAACGTCCCCCTGTGCTGACGTATTTGAGGTGTTTCCGTCACTAAAATATTCATGTGCCCATAGCATTAATACGATCCATATGCGCTATTATGGTTATAAAGGTATTAACCTGAAACAACAATAAAACGAGTGAAAACAGCGTTTGGATGGTCAAAATCGGAGATATAGCCCGCGAGTTGTATAATGTATGGGTGAGGCAATCTGCTTTTCCGCCAATTTCCCCCAAGGCCACTGGGACACAGTCGATCGATACTCTCTCTCTCTCTCTTGCACTCGCTTGCTATCAGTGAGGACCACACCCTCCAATCGGATTTCTAATGTTAGCACGAAAATATACCTCAGAATAAGGGAATAACAGGGAAAATAGGTGATAACTGAAGGAGAGGAGGAAAGTGGGGAAGGAGGGGAGGTAGAGGACTGAGATTTTGCATGGCCCAGGGGCCAAAAAAAAAATAAAAAATAAAAAAAAACAAAAATAAAAAAATATTTTGTTTTCGATGTCAAAAGTTGATTTTTTTTTTCTCTGACTCTTAAGAGTCTCCCCGCAGTGCGCCGGGGGAACTCTTAAGAGTCTCCCCGCAGCTCCCGGGTTAAATAAAACTTTACTGTTCTGAAAGAATATTTTGTTATCACATCTGATGTAGCTTCTATCAAGAAATTATTAGGCATATACTGTAATTATGTAACATGGCCGACGGTATAAAACTGGATTATAATCTATACTCCTAGAAACTGGGAGTTATCAATATCTATCAATAGGCCTCAAAATGTACCAAAAAGTTCATAAATATCAAAATTTTCCTGGGCGGGCTTACAGCGCCCCCCCAGACCCCCCAGCTGCAAGGCTCGCTCGCTCCGCCACCCACCCTTATTGTCCCCCCCAACCATTGGGAGCTAGTTACGCCCCTGGTCACACAACTAAACCTATCTTGCGCATTGCCTCACTAGAGTTGCCAGCCTACAACACCGCCCAAGAAAACCAAAAAAATCCAGACTCATGTTCCCCCTTCATCCCAGCTCTGTTGTCCGACGTTAATCCCCCGTCGATTAGTAACCCATTCACCACACTAACAGACCTCCTGTCAGTCCCACACACCTCACTCGACCCCCGCGGGGCAAAGCTACAAACCATTCATACGAAAGGTTTTAAAGTAAAAACCCCCACTGGACACTTACGTCTACAACGCCCACATCAAGCCCGGGCAACGCCCGTCACAACAGAAAGGACCATTCTTACAGGTATACATTGACCTACAAAAGAAACTGACCGTCGCTCTCTTGCTTGGTGGAAACTTCTAAATACCCTGAAGGAGAGGGAAGTAAAATGCCCCAGAACGAGAAGCCCACCACAGAAGCCACGAACGAACACCACACAGAAACACCCGAAAGAAAGGTCCACAGAACGAAAGGACCAGCTGACCGAGCCAGCCAATTCAGACAGGCCCAAGCCCGCAGGGCTAAGCAGCTCCAGGCCGCACCTACCTACCCCTTCTAAACTGACCATTTTTCCACACCTCACGTACACTACCCCCTCGTGTCCTACACTTCTAACTACAATGATGATGAACAGGAATATACATTCATATTAAAAACACCCATGCCCTGTCCCCAGGTTGAGCCAATGCCAACAAAGCAGACAGCCATATATCTATGTTTTCTTACATCCGAGAAGTAGATGTTATATATCTTAGAAGCTAAAACACCCACGCCTGTCCCTAGACCTCGTATATCAATTTCCATGACGAGTATAGATATATGTGACCCGTGCTCAGTCGCCTCCTTGCATTGTTCCTCTAGTAACTAAGTGTCTCTATAATATTAACTGCCACCAGTATTGATACGACATAGCGGCACGTCCTAATGTCGTATTGTGCCAAGTGCAGATCAACCAGTTTTCATCACCTTATTAGGACGACGACTATAATGTCGTCATTCATCTATGTATTCAATCCTTAGTTTATGTACACATGTTAACATTCCCTAACATATCTTGTCTTGCCAGACTAAGTTTCTGAAGAATCATCGCCCATAAAATCTATGTATTCAATCCTTAGGTTAAGTATCTTTAACCGCCATTGTGTTCACCTTTTTCCAGTTACTTCTCCACAATTGTTATACGTCTTCCAATCACCTCCTTCGGATCCACAGTCCACACTACGCCAATTTGCTTCGTGTCCTACACCTCTTACACCAACCAGATTGTATAGATAACCTTAGTACCAGTATCTGTCATAAGTACCTCAAAACAATAACGAAGTACCCCTACGAACTGCCGTTTTTCTTGGTATATATTTCATAGAAAACGCAGTTCCCAGGGACAACTAGACGTGCAAAAGCTCGTGCCAACTAATAGTATCCATAACCCCTCGTACTGACGAAGAATAATACACCATGTTTTTCCCCACTTTACCCACAGTCAAGCACACACCTACAGTTCACCTCCTCCTGCCCCCTCAGGAACACAGTCCACATAATCCTATCTTTTCCAGAATCATATACCACCCCATAGTTGCACTCCCCGGTAGCATTTGGCTAACGTACTTTCACTGCCTTTTCAAATTCCAATATCAACTGCAGCCTAATGCCATCCCCACGCCCAGAGACCTTAGGGTCAAATTTCCCTATAGCCCCCTGAACTCCTCCCCTCTAATTAAAATACCCCGCGCTTCTCGACTCTTGCCCGACCTAGCCTCTCTCTCATACCTCTTGAAGATCCTTGATTTTTCCGTTGCTAACACTCTCCAACCTTTTATATATACTCCTATCCAGCCTGCCTTCCCTTAGCAGGCCAGAACAACATTAGAACTTTACTAACCCCTTGCATGCCATCTATTTTCTTACAACCTATTCACAACTCTGCACCCAATGGTCGTCGGTGCGAGGCTAGCCGCCTCACCAGTAACTAACTTCTATTGCCATACTTCCAGATAAATGTGGCAGAGTTAGCAACCAGTCTCCACCACATCCAGCAAACCATACGATTAACAACCAACCGATTAAAACCAGCTAGCCAAGGCACCTTCGGTTTGGATATTAAGAAGACCCACATCTGTCTCATAAACAGAGGGTTATTACAAACACTGGTGATATGGCAAGCCCCTAGCCACAGCCGCCGGATGACCATCCCAGAGAGAGAGCGCCCGGCTACCCCTTTTTTACCCACCCGAGGAGGGAGAGACACCCACCCCGCGGAGGTATACCTGACCCCTGTTTTGACTTCCGGGTCATTGCCAGGTAGCCTAGGAATTCTTCCTATCCATGAACTAACCATGCATGTCTAACCCCCTTACTCACCTCTCTGTACCCACAATAACCCATTCACCTGTTTTGCATACTCGGATAGTCAAATTAGCACCTCAGCTAGGCAATAGAACGAAGACTGAGCAATATAAGAGAGACGCCCCTATCACAGCTGTCCCAGTCCTCCCCGCAAAGTAGATCCAGTCTCCCTCCCATAAATACTTCCAGTATAGCCAAAATAGTACCATTTACTAAGGCTCAGTTATATCGAAAATTGAAGGCTTCCTATAGCCATGTGCCACAACAGTAATCACCATCTACCTAGTCCCCATATCTATTGAGAACTCAAATAAGTCCATAAGACTCGAGATCCCTATTGTCTACAGGGTCCAGAACCGAGCCTATAAACCTAGCTCCCGCCCCAAGTCAAATCAGTTGAAAGTTAGACACCAACCAGTGGTCACTACCCTGAAGTTAACCTCTAGCTCTGCCCTTGTGTTGTTCCTGAGTTGAGAGATTCCCGAGCCGGCAGACTCCATGGCAGAAGTTAAATAGAAGAGCTGTCCATGTACAAGTCCCAACGTGCACCTTATAACCTTCACACAAATTAGTGGGTGCATGCCTGTGCGCATGTATTTGAGCTGTTTCCATCACTAAAATATTTATTTTACCATAACTAGCATTAATACTCCATATGCGCCTATTATAGGTTGATTATAAAGGTATTAACCTGTTACAACAATAAAACAAGTGGAAACAGCGTTTGGATGGTCAAAATCGGCGATACAGGCCGGGAGTTACATAATGTATGGCTGAGGCAAGCTCCTCTCCCGCCACTTTTCCCCAAGGCTGGAGAGACAACTGTCGATCGATACTCTCTCTCTCTCTCTTGCACTCGCTTGCAAACAGTGATGACAATGCCCTGCTTGCAACTCGCTAATGTTAGCACGAAAAGATACCACAGAATAAAATAACAGGGAAAATAGGTGATAACTGAAGGAGGGGACCAGGAAAATGGGGAAGGAGGGGAGGTGGAGGAGTGATATTTGGCATGGCCCAGAGGCAAATAAAAATAAAATACAGATTTTTTTTTTCAGTGTTTTAAATTGATATTTTTTCCCCTGACTCTTAAAGTCTTCCTGCAGTCAGACGGAGAAATCTTAAGAGTCTTCCTGCAGTTCCCGGTTAATACCGCACAACAGACAATTTCAGCTTTTTAATCCTATCACACACATTTCTGATATGTTATCTTTAACAGCCATGCATGCAGATACTATGAGTTTCTCAAATATTAAATAGGCCTAGTCCATATAGCCTACTGTGAGTAGTGGCTACGTGTCACATCATTTAAATATTAATGAAATACCACATACTTATGATCACAATCATGCACTCATCAAATCTGCATCAATGCCCAATCCCCTCACAACACCACTAATTAGGTATTCAGTCACCACCACATAGGCTACCATACATGTATAGTCACAGTCACCACCATAGGCTACCATAAGTACAGTCACCCATAGGCTACCACCACTGTAAATCAAGAAAATAATACGTTTGAAATGGAAACTCGCAAATCTATGCTTCTGAACGAATCCTAACTAGCCCAATGGTGCGAACAAAGAAGACCTTGGCAACACTGTGTACGTATATCCCGCCGCGGTAGATGACGAACTAACAGTCGCCGCCCGTGGAAAAGGCAGTGTTGTAAAAAAAATTGTCATCTTTTTCGAATTCCTGCATCTCCACGTCTGTCATTTGCTGCCTCTGTGATGACATTCTGATTCACATTGATTGTTTCCGTCACTGGTCTAAATATAGCCGGTAACATATTTAGCTGCCCGATTTGATAGGGCTTATAAATTGGTAACTTAAACGATAGCTTGTTTGTAGGAAAGAAGACATCGCGCGCAGCGCAGAAATTCACTGCCAAATTCTACAGCTACAGAATAAACCGTACACCGCATTTTCTTCCATCATATCTCCGATAGACGGAAATGGTGTCGTATTTCACCAAATGCCACCCGGAGGTCCAATATCAAGGCAACTCACCTGCTCCAACAGGGTGAGAAGCAACAACTGGGTTAAATTCAAGCCGATTCGGGCTTTACAGTATATATCTGTAAGCTAGTCAGTATTTCCTTGGCGAGTGTTAAAAATTCTATCTAAATGTAGTCTTTATTAGCCCAACTTATATATGCTGCATTTGTGTTACCACCACTGTAAGCCATTGGGCTTTTGGCAGAAAATGCCAAAAATTGTCGGTGATATCCGAGACATGTTTACATACAGTGTTCTCATCGTCCAGCATATTACTGCTTCATATTCATCAGCCAACTTAAAATAGCCCCTATAATATTAATTATCACTAGAACAATACAGTACTACCATGTGGAAGTTTCTGGAGAATAGGGAAAAATTTAGACAAAAAATGCAAGATAACTAAAGCACAAATGTATGCTAGAATAGCATTGACAAATCGCTAGATAGTCACCAGCAACTAAAACTTGTAGGTCACTAGAAAACATATGTTGAAGTATCTAGAATAGTCTTTAACAATCGGAACATCTCTCCAATTCCTTAAAATAGGGAAAACTAACTTGAATATCGCTAGAATTCATCACATCTTGATGTCGCTAAATGGAAGTGATGTAAGTGATTCGCTGGATTTAGCGGTAGCAGCTACATTGCAGCAACATCATACCAAGAACCTCATTCCGTTATAATGAAACAAGGTCAGATTTCGAAACTACTACAATATTTCAAAGTTCAGAGCATCATCAGATTGGTTGGAAGTCGAAGTACACAATTTCAGTTCCATTAGTTTAACAAACATTTACATAATAAATATAGAATATGCTACTTAGAGGGTTTAATAAGAAGGATTACTTTCCCGATATAGTATAAGCGTACGCAAGCTGTTGTTCTTTGTTTTGTTTTAAGAACGTCAACACGCTCGTATATTTGGGGTTCTTAGTTATACTTAGAACATATTATAGTTTGCACACTCTTATAAGTATAAACACTTACTTGTTAAAGAGGAAATATACACAAAAGCCCAATTTGAATGATCGTCAAGATCTTTACTTTGGCGTATGTTGGGCTAATTAAAGAGCTCGTCCAAGGGGATGGACGACTCGGCATGGGACAACTCGGCTCGGACAGCTCGGCCCACTTTTGGACACTAGGCCACGACGCGAGAACAGCCGGCCACATTATTTGAGAACGCTCGGCCATGACGGACGAGACAGCTCAGCCTACTAAAGAAAAAAATTGCGTGGAAAAAGCCTGTAGCCTTGAAATCTGTGATTGTATCTAACCTTGTGTGTGTATATATTCTGACATACGGAGCCCTGTATGTTAATTTAAGAGTTAGAATTAGAGTTGAAGGAGCCCACTACCCAAACGGTGAAGCAGACTAGCGAACGAGCGAGTGGGCAAACCATCTCGCCCCATACCAGCATGCTAGCCTTCACACCTCGATGACCGATGCTATGACGTATGATCGACGCCAGGAGCTGTGAGTGGACCACGCACCTGTTATGCGACTCGAGGAGCTATGATTGGAGCAGGCACGACCCGCCGCCTCCTGATTCGTTCCTACACCATCATTGTTTGGTATATAAGACCCGAGTTGTGGGCATTCAAATCAGTCTCATTGGATGTTGGGGAAGGTCAACTTGCAGCTGGAGGAAGACGGGGTGAAGTATAATAATGAGATTGTGACTGTCAGTCAGATTATATAAATATGTGTTAAGTGTGGTGGGTGTAAACACTAATGTTATGTTGGGTAGTGAGAGATGTGATTGGGAACTAACGTGAACATTACTATTATGTGTTTAAGTATGTGATTGGGAATTGTGTTTTAACTATTAATTGGGAATTAACGTGACACTACTATGTGTTTAACTATTTAATTGGGAATTAACGTGAACGCTATTATGTGTTTAACTATTTGATTGCGAATTAACGTTAACGCTACTATTTATGTACTTAACTATTTGATTGGGAATTAACGTTAACGCTATTATTATGTACTTAACTATTTTAGTTGACTAACTTGTGGACTAAAGCAACTCTTTAAGTAATTGGGTTACGATGAAAGTAATACTATTGTTTTATATTAATACTTACGAGTTCTTTCATTTTCTTTGAATTAAGCTTACATTGCTTAATGGTGCTTAGTACGGTGATGCTATTGTCTCATATTAGTAATATCGCCTTAGACTAACATGGCTGTGTTAATATTACTTATAGTGATTTTCTAAGCTGAAGAATATTATATTTTGCTTTTCATATTATTTGAGTGAGACCTGAATCGAATCTATGAAACGATCCTGTAACTTTATTTACTCATAATCAAACCTCAATGTTACGTGGTTAAGAAATAAATTTAACTAATTATTAAATATATATCTAACTTTTTATGTGACTTTGATATTACTCCTGATGATAATAATAATATAATACTATTAACGTAAGACAAGAACCAAGAATAATTACATTAAATATAAATAAAAGGACATAGAAGAAAACTATCTATTCATTTCAAAAAGGGTAAGAGACAGAAATATTCTTACTTTACTTTTTATCTTTCAAGACTTTTTATAAAATTAATAGTCCTTCTTTAGCTATAACTTATTCGGTTCTTTACCATTGCCTACTTAGCTTGCGTTAAATAATAATTCTTTATAAATACTACATGACTTCAATTAGTTTCAGTATTTTTCATAATTAAAGAGTATCAGTCAATAAAGGATACTAAGTCCTAAGATCCAAAAGGAAAGGAAGCAACAACAGGAAATTATTTTATTAGATTTACTTTTGTTTTGCCTTCAGCTGACTGATACCTTATATTATCTCTGTGCGATCTAGATGCATCAATTAACCACTTGAGGATCAAGATACGGAACAAGATAGATAATAGATGTCTATATATATATAATCTAGATATGATGTATATATATAGATAATGACGATCAGACTAAACCACGCACAGTAACGCGGGAGCTGCTGGGAGACTCTAAAGAGTTCCCCCGGCGAGACTGCGGGGAGACTCTTAAGAGCAGAGCTTTTGAACGCGTACCAAAACCGCGCGTTTATAGCCAGGCAGCTGAAAATTGGTGTGGGTATAGTACTACATGTCAACTCTCGACACCACCCCGTCAAACGCTCGCCCCACACTCGTGCAAGCACCACCGCACCAGTAACCAAGCACTAGTCATGGAGCCCACACGTCCCTCACGCTCGCTCCCTGATGACACAACCAGCCCTCCTTCTGGTGGTGTTAGCCGCCGTGGAAGGCAGAGGGTGGCTGCTAAAGACTCTAGCTACCAGTACGACACGCCCTACAGCTCTGAGGACGAAAGACCAGCACCCAAAGCACGAAAAACACGTGCAAGCACGACAAAGGTACAGAGGTCATTGGTGTTTCGGGACACTGCCACCACGACCCAGGCCACTGCAACAACCACTACCACCACCACTGCCACCACTGCCACCCCTGCCACCGGTACCAGCGCCGCAGGAGGCCGCCCTAGGGCTGCAGAACCTGCGGGGGCAGGAAAAATTAAAGGCACGGGCGTAGGGAAGAGAACCCGTACGCCAGCCACAGTGCCCCTACCAACACCACCACCACCAGCCGCCCCTGGCCTGGCTGCCCCTGCCGCCCCTGCCGCCCATGCTGCCCCTGCCCCTGCCCAAGGAAAAGGGAAGGGGAAGGGGAAGGGGAAAGGGAGAGGGAAAGTGACTGCTGGCCCTGCTGGCCCTGGTGTCCCTGCCGGCCCTGCTGCCCCTGCCGGCTGCTCCTGCACCCCTGCCGCCCCTGACCAAGGAACAGAGAGAAGGGCGACAGGCACCACCATCATCTTGCCATCAAGACAACGCACCACTGCTGCCCCTGCCGCCGCCCCGCTGTCCCTGTCCATAAGACTCCCGCACGTGAAAGTGACCCGGAAAACTCTCACACCATCAAAGGATGCCGCCCTGCTGTTTGGTGGTGATTCGCAGGGCATTGGCAGCCCGGGTTTCGACGACGAAGCCCTAGCATGGGACCAAGGGTGGGGGGATTTGGGAGTGGATAGTGGGAGTGGGTCCGACGTCGGTGACGGGTATGAGGAGGGGCCTCGTCTGTCAAGTGAAGAGGAGGGTGATGGTGATGCAGTGCTGTATCGGGACAATGGAAGCGATATTTCAGACGATGAAGGAGACACAGACGACATTCCGATCCCTGGGCTGCCTTCGTTCGATTGGTCTGACGGGGTCAATTTTGTACCTGACGTGCCCCAGTTCAATCCTGGGACGTCAGGAACAACTGACGACTGACCCTGTGACGATCAAGCGAACGAAAGCGACTTCTTTCTCGCTTTTTTCGATATGGAGGTAATGACGTACATCGTTGCCCAAACAAAAGCCTACTACAGGTGGGTGTTTGGAGATTGGACGTCCTTTGTCCAAAAGCGAGAATACGAGGCTGGGTGGATACGACTGTGGAAGAATTTATGACGTTCTTTGCCTTGTTGTTCCTCATGCCTCTGATCAAGAAGCATGTGTTGCAACACTATTGGAAGCACGACCCTCTCATCGCCACCCCAACTTTCAATACGTTCATGACTCGTGACAGATTTTTGTTGCTGCTAAGATTTATGCACTTTGCAGACAACGAAAATCCTAACAGGATTGACAGGATATGGAAAGTTCGGGATGTGTTCACCATGTTGTTGGAGAGGTATAGGAAATACTTTTACCCCTTCCTCAATTTGGTGATTGATGAGTCGCTCGTGCTCTTCAAAGGACGTCTTGTTTTCAAGCAAGATATCCCCTTGAAAAGGCATAGGTTCGGAATCCAGCTCTTCGTTTTGTGTGACTGCGAAACTGGAATAGTGCTTTACATGATCGTGTACACAGGCACTGACAGTGACATACCGAAAGCCGCTGCCAATGACCCCATGGGCATGTCAGGTGCCATAATAAGGAAAATGTTGCCACCTAACCTGGGCAAAGCCCACCTCATCTACACTGACAACTGGTATACTTCTCCTGCTCTCTGACCGTTTATTCATGACAACCAAACGGGGTCATGTGGGACTGTCAGAAAGACAAGAAAGTTTATGCCAAAGTTCACAGGTAATGTCATTCCTCCCACAGATGCCTCCTCCAGTGACACACCTTCAGAAGACGACCTGGCCCAGGAACACCGTGAGAAGCATGTGAGTAGAAGGCGACGAAAGGGGCAGAAATTCAAGCAGCTCGAGAAGTGTGGGAAAGGTGATAGCCCTGAAGTGGAAGGATAAGCGAGACGTCCACCTGCTTTCCACCGTCCACACAGGTGCCCAGAGGGATTCTGGCAAAATCCACTACCGAACCAGGAAGACCATCTACAAGCCCGACATGGTAGTGGACTACACTACAAGAACATGCGCCTGGTGGGACACAGTGCTGACTTGTTCAGCGGTGTCATAGGCTGTTGACGTGTCTGAGGGGGAAGATCTGTGAGGCAGTGGTATCACAAGCTCTTCCTCCACCTAGTTGATATAACGAGCTCAATGCCTCCACTTGTGGTTGGTGAAGAACGGATACTGTCCCCACCAACCACGCAAGTCTGAAATTCCGGGAGGGGACTCGTCTCTGTACAACGTCCTATATCAACCCCTGGCGAATAGTGAGAAGAAGTATGGACACCACCAATCACAGTACGTACGGCTGTTATGCGTGGGTAATCACGTTCTGACCGCATCCGGTCCTGGGGTCGAAAGACACTACCCAATCAACACCGAGATGACCTTGGCATCTCGTCGCAGGCAGGCGCAGGTTGGCACGTCTCTGGCCAGGCTCCAGTGTCAGGAAAACCCCATGTCACCAAAACTGAAGCGTCACCTCAAGGTGCGCCGAGTGCCAGTTCCTACTCTGCCCTGGGTGAACCTGCTTCAGGGGACTACCACACCTTCAAGAATTTATTGAGGTGTTCGCCACCATTGCCACCTTTGACCCTGGGCTGGACTCGCCCCGTGCCCTTGCGCCTGGACTCGCCCTGCCACTGCCGGCTGCCTGACTGGACTCGCCACCTGCCCTTGCCCTGCCCTGGACTCGCGCCGTCACCTTACCTGACCTGACCTAATTGATCACCACTACCTCATACAGGTAGCATATATGTTTATACTAATGTATAAGTTCCAAAGATGTCCCTGTGGAATATAGCTCTACGATCTAATAATTGTATGTTCATTATCTAAGTTTATAGTGTTCACAAGGATTTACATGCAATAGGCCGTTCTGCTTTCTTTAGTGGTATATCATATATAATGTTTGTTATAGCCTAAGGTGAATGTGTATATATTTTCTTACCTTCCAAATGAAATGTACAAAAATTACATATGTTTCAATACAAGCCTGTCAAATCCTACTAAGATTAATAAAATAAAACAATCCCATAACCCCCTCCTGGATTCGATCCCACTAACCCTACACACACTTTGTAGTTTTCCAGTCCGCGACCTTACAAACCATGCCTACAGGAGCTCATACCCCCAAATATCACCGTCAAATACTTCGTGTCTTACAATCGAAATGACCAATATATACAGAAAAAAAAAACCAATAGGTATCCCACCAAATTTTTTTTTTTTTTTAACGTGGTAAAATGACGCGGATTATCAATTATATCATTGCCAAGGTTTATAACTAGTATTGTCTCTTGTCAAGAAATAGTAATTTATATAACTTTATTCTGTCAAAAATTGCCGAAACCCACTCAGCAAGAATTGCCCCTCTCAGTGTGACCACAAATTTTCACATGGTCTATGGTCAAGCGGTGACCCTTGCCGCTCCTTGATGCTCCTGCTACAGCAGCTCTGTCTGGGAACAAAATTTGTATAAATACAATAAGGGATAATAATACTCTTCACAAATACATTTGTATTGTATAATATTGTAAGTATAAAAATGATATAATCACTGCTGGCTGTGTGGTGTCGAAAATTGCTCAACCAGCTTTCTTATGTCTCGCCTACGCGCGTATATGGGATTATACATAGTCATGACTGTCATAGCAAATCATTGCCAGTAGGGTCCTCGAATATAACATTTAGATGCATATTACTTGGAAATAAATAAGCCCTATAAGTTTCATCTTGTGGCAATTCTACCCTTTCGCCAAGTGTAAGGATGGACAACCAGGTCTATATTTAGCCCTCTATCAAAAAGCGGGCATATCTGCCTGTGTTTATACTGACCACCCCTCGTTGCTGAGTCTATAATATAGAGTTTATTTACAGTCAATGGCCTACATTATTCCTGTGGTTTTTACTTCACACTGCTGTCTTAAAATGCAATGATCCTGCTTGCATAAAAATGATAATTCTGAAGATCCATTTATACGTACGATCATCGCATGTCTCAGTTTCTACTCTCTCTCTCTCCATTCCGTGGAATCATGTTACTATGTAGACCTCTTGGTGGCAAACGTTTTAACCACGCAGACACCCGTGGTATGACATAACGGTTCAAAAATACCAACGACATCCATACGCCTGTAGGGCGCCTCCACAATTATCCACCAAAGCTGGCTATCGTATCTTAGAGATCTCCGTCCCTGCCTTCCTTCCCTCTCCACAGACTCAACTCAATCACTCCCAGCATGCGTCCCTCCACACCCAAACACCCACCACCCCATCCCAACAAAACCCCACCCACCCATTCAGGCTTCCGCTCTGCTAGAAACCACATTCACAATTTGCGTTTGAAAATATCGCAATCGAAATTGGTCTATATGCAGGTATATTCCTTGTTATCTTGGGACGCCTACATACGGTTACATCGTCTTTATTATAGCATGACAGTGCTCTAAATACAAGATATACGTGGATATTTATGTGGCGTAACAAACACCCTCTCCCCGCTATTCATTCCCAGCACAACGCACTAACACCTTGAGTTCACGCCATAGAAATCTCATCGGTAATGTGCGTAATTATCGCAATGAAGTGGTCTATATGCGCGTATATATTTTGATAGAGGCAAGTATACATACGTACAAGTCTGTTATTATAGCATGACAGGCTCT
>CM064489.1:25191758-25283418 GCA_032716605.1 Paralithodes platypus | reverse complement strand
AACATCGTCAATGATGGAAGGGGCCACTATTAATTATATAAAGCACTCTCATATATATGGGTTGGGTGTGAAAGGGATCTGTCATGATGGGCCAATCGGCTCTCTGGAGACTCTTGTTGTCTATGTTCTTATTTTTCTCTCTCTTCTGCACTAAGCAATATCTCTCTCCTTCCACTTCGAGCATCTCCCCGAAATGGACCAGCGAGGTCATTGAGACACTAACTATACCTTAATTGTAACTCTCTCTCTCTCTCCCTCGATGAAGTGGGATTTAGGACTGTTTTATATTAATATGAATTCTGGACCCTCCCTAAAGCCCGGTTCACACTAGCCGTTTTTCCTACCGTTTTACTGTACGTATACAAAATTGTGACGTCAGAGTGACGTCACTTACAGACATGCGGCGTGTACGTATTGTGAACCGGGAAGCCGTTTACCAAAATACGTACCACTCAAAAAGATGGTTTCGATTTATCTTTTTGGTGTACGTACATACGTATATTGAACATTGAAGTGAAATGTGTGTAATATTTTTCTGCCAATTTTTATTACATTATAGTTAATATCGCATCACAATATATGCTATATGTATAATTTTAATGGCAAGGCAAATATTAAGGCAGTTTAACTCCTTCAGACTCATATGTTCCAGTAAGTCCACGGAGGCGGGCGCCCGGTCTCATTGCCACTGCACCACACAACTGTCAAAACCACACTGCTGGCCGTTAGAATTGTCGGAGGAACCTGGGGTTGCCACCAACCGACAGATCTTCATCTAAACTTACCGGACTTACTGAGCTCCTATGACGCTAGAGCGTCATATGGAGTATTGTAGATAAGTCCATATGACGCGATTGCGTCATATAAGTTTTTGGTCATAAGTTCCATATGACACAATCGCGTCATATGAGTCGCAAGGAGTTAACCCTTTGGCGCACGATGACTCGTTCAGAGTCATTAGGTATTTTTTTCCTAGGCGCACGATGACTCGTTAAGAGTCATTAAACTTAAAAATATTCGCCAAAAATTTATTTTCGGTCTGACGCGCGTCATATTTGGCACAGATATTAAGTATTACGTCTAGTTCAATAGGTACAATTGGCAACTCCCTCAGTTTAACCGTTTACTCACGGCTGGCTGGGAAGTGAGCAGAATACAGGTCAGTCTGTGTTTCGATACTTTCACGTTTATTAGTATATCTCAGTAACTATTTGGTTTATAGTAATTCTGAAGATACCAGTGGAATCCTCATTAAATTCCACATCCATATATGTATGCAAATCAAAATTGTTGCGGGCAAAAATTTTGAGCTAGCGCGAGTTGGAGATAAGGTATTTACTTTTGTTTTACAATTCTTATTTCGGAGTGCCCCAATGTGGGTGGGTTGTATTTAGGCTATGTTTTTATTCGCTTATCTTCAAGTTCAATCAATAACGAAGCCGATGGTACCTCATTAAATCCAAATACAAGGATTTTTTGGTGGATAAAAACGTCACAGAATCAAAATTATCGCCGGGCACAAAACTGGCTCTGAGTGAGCTGAGATATAATTTGGGAGTGGGAAAAACTTTGATTGGAAACTATAGGTGCGCCAAAGGGTTAATATGTTAACCTATTGATCGTGTACCTGGTAGCCGATGCAGCACCACCAAAGTTAACACATTGTACTGCTTCGGCGCCTCCAGATAGAGACAATGTATATTCCTAGTTAATATGCATTGAATTACGGTGGTGGTTCATCTTCGTTCCAAATAAAGAAATAAATACCAAGAAAGATCGTTTCTCAGTCCATGTTGACGATCGTCTAGTAGGTGCTTACCGTACGCCAGAGAAGTACGTGCCCCACCCCAGAGTCTGCCTACACTCTGGAATGGAATGCTAGACTACTCGGCCCACGGGACAGCTCGGCCCACGGCGAGACAGCTCGGCCCAGTAAAAACGAGACAGCTCGGCCCCGTGTTAATTACGAGACAACTCTTAATTAACCTAACCTAACCTAACCTAACCTACACATTATGAATCGAGAGAACTAGCCTATGACATAATTATACAATAAACGAACATTTCGCCCACATTACACACACGCCATAAACGGGAGGCCATGTATGCCGCACCAAATCCTGCAAATCCTGTCATCTGCGCATGCGTGAGAATCTTAGGCCCCTTGGCAACAATTTTGTTTTCTTTATACTATTATATTATCTTAACCTAACCTAATCTAACCTAACCTAACCTAACAGTTGGGCCTAAATAACATAATACAAATATTAGGGAAAAGGCCGCGCATGCGCAGAGGACAGGATTTGGTGCTGCATACATGGCCTCACCCATAAACCCTCCACTTAGCTCTCCCCATCCTAATCCTGACTGGTCTCGTCAAATTGCCCCATAGCAAAACATGGGGCCGAGCTGTCTCAAATAATGGGCCGAGTTGTCTCGCCGTCGTGGCCGAGTTGTCCAAAAGTGGGCCGAGCTGTCCGAGCCGAGTGTCCCATGGGCAGTCACCTCTGGGATGTGGTACGCATTTAATTTCAACTTCACTTCTCCGCGTCCGTTTTTTGTATGTTACGTCACAGGCCCAAAAACGGATCCCCAACAGACGGCTAGTGTGAACCGGGCTTTAATCCCCAAGTGACTTTTAGTAATTGCTGTATAGCTTAGTCCCACCCACGGTCTTAAGAAGCCAGATCAGAGAACAAGCCAATATCGACCAATTCCATAAAGCACAAACAAGTTAGTTTCCCCTGTCACGGCTAGCAGCTAGTTTGTGTGCATATTTCCATCCTCTCATGGTATATATTTCATATCTATTAACTAGATATGATGTTGGTAACATTGACGCATTCATAGTTAATTAATTAATGAAAATGTAAACGAAAATACTTATATTTACGACGAAAATACGAAATATACAAAAATCGGCCAAAAAGTCACACATTTTTATGGGGATATTTTAAATCTTATAAGTAGAACAATTATCCGATGAGCCTACCCTCTGGGACAGGGATATTCTTTACCTCTTTCTCTAATTAACTTTTTTATCCCTTTCGGTACCAGCAACGGACTTGTATTTATTTGTTCACTATTGGGAACAGGAAAGGTTTGAAGAAATATATATAATAATATACATATAAATACATATATATAGATATATACATGCATATATATATATACACATATATATACATACACACATACACATACATATACAAATATACATACACACATACATACACATATATATACACATACCTACATATACATACATACATATACACACATATACAGTATATTAAAATGCCCCAGAACGAGAAGCCCACCACAGAAGCCACGAGCGAACACCACACAGAAACACCCGAAAGAAAGGCCCACAGAACGAAAGGACCAGGTGACCGAGCCAACCAGTTCAGACAGGCCGAAGCCCGCAGGGCTAAGCAGCTCCAAACCACACCTGCCTACCCCTTCTAAACACTGACCTTTCCCACACCTCGCGTATACACTACCCCTCATGTCCTACACCTCTACCTACATGATGATGAACATAAATACACCTTAAAGTTAATACACCCATGCCCTGTCCCTAAGTTAGGATGTCCATATCAACATACCCTAAAATACCTTGTCTTGCCAGACTAAGTTTCTGAAGACCAATCGCCCCATAAATCTATGTATGTTCCTCCCAGGTTAAAACACCCATGCCCTGTCCCTAGGTTGAGCCAATGCCAACCAGTTCAGACAGCCATAAATCTATGTATTCAATCCTTAGGTTAGTTATCTTTATCTGCCATTGTGTTCATCTCTTCCATTTACTTTTCCACAATTGTTATACGTCTTCCAATCACCTCCTTCGTATCCACAGTCCACACTACCCTATTTTGCTTCGTGTCCTACACCTCTTACCCGCCAGACTCTACCTACATGATGATGAACATGAATACACATTCATTTAACCCCTAACTATCGGTGCGCAACATAAGTCGAGTTAAATAAATCTGGACTATCTGGCGGCGCGCGACATAGGTCGTGTGGCAATTTCAGCACGTAATGTTGCTGAGAGAGAGAGACAAGTGGTGGCAGGAGAGTAGCGAGCGTATGACTGCTCCAGACCACCGCGGCGAACCTACTGACACGAATCCCACCTCCTCCCTCCCTCTCTCACTCGCTACATACTGAATTGTATGGGGAAAGTACCAAATTACATGTTTTTTGCACTCGTGTTGCGCGGTTGTTGCAAGAAAACTAGCCGTCATAAAAGGATCGTTATGGTGTCATTGGAAAGCTCTGTTTATGCCCTTTCAGGGATAGATACTTGTTTTACGCTCTGGGTCTTATTTAGGCATGAAAATGATCACGTAAACAGCCCTATTTTGGCTAAAAACACCCCACTGGGCGGTACATATAAATAAACCGCTAGCCCGCTAATAAGGTGTTAATACACCCATGCCCTGTCCCTAGGTTGAGCCAATGCCAACCAGTTCAGACAGCCATAAATCTATGTATGTTCTTCCATCCGAGAAGTAATATGTTCACCCCCTTAAAATACCTTGTCTTGCCAGACTAAGTTTCTGAAGACCAACCGCCCCCATAAATCTATGTATGTTCTTCCATCCGAGAAGTAGTATGTTAAAACCCCATGTTCTAATTGATAAGAAACTATGATACCCACGGGTACACCAGTGTATATAGAACCATTGTTCCTGTAAGACCTAGACAGCAATGACTGAAGATGTTAGCCACCATGCAGTAACTTTAATTCTTACCCCAACCAGAGATTGTATATACAACCCTCTGTTACCATTGTCTCGACGCATTTTCACCACGAAACAATACCGAAGTTAACCCTACGAACTGTCGTTTTCTTTGGTGTATATATTATAGAAAACGCAGTTCCCAGGAACAACTAGATCAGCAAGAAATAGTGTCAGATTAACAGTATCCATAACCATCGTATTGACGAGTAATAATACACCATGTTTTTCCCTACTTTTATCCACAGTCAAGCACACACCTACAGTTAACCTCCTCTTCCCCACAGCCCCACAGTCCACATGGTTCTATCCTTTCCAGACTCATATACCACACCGTATTGCTCATCCCCCGGTAGCATTTGGCTAACATACTTTCCCTGTCATTAACCCCCAAACTCCAATATCAACTGTAGTCTAATGCCACCCCTACGCCCGGAGAACTTAGGGTCAAACTTCCACGTAGCCCCCTGAACCCTCTCCCTCTCATTAACCCCCCACGCTCCTCGACTCCTTTCCGACCTAGCCTCTCCATCATACCTCCTGAAGATCCTTGATTTTTCCGTTGCTAACGTTCTCAAACCTTTTATATATATACTCCTATCCAGCCTACCTTCCCTTAGTAGGACGGAACAACATTAGAACTTTACTAACCCTTTGCATGCCATCTATTCCCTCACAACCCATTCACAACCCTGTACCCAATGATCGTCAGTGCGAGGCTAGCCGCCTCGCCAGTGACTAACTTCTATTGCCATACTTCCAGATAAATGTGGCAGAGTTAGCAACCCAGTCTCCACCACATCCAGCAAACCATGCAATTAACAACCCAACCGATTAAACCAGCTAGTCAAGGCACCTTCGGTTTTGGTATTACGAACACCCACATCTGTCTCATAAACAGAGGGTTATTACAAACACTTGGCAAGCCCCTAGCCACAGCCGCCGGACGACCATCACAGAGAGAGGGCGTGCGTCTACCCCTTTTTACCCACCCGAGGAGGGAGACCCCCACCCCTGCGGAGGTATACCTGACCCCTGTTTTGACTTCCGGGACATTGCCAGGTAGCACAGGAATTCTTCCTATCAATGAACTAACCATGTATGACTAACCCCTTTACTAACCTCTATTAACCCACAATAACCCATTCACCTTTCTTGCATACTCGGATGATCAAATTAGCACCTCAGCTATACCATAGAATGAAGACTGAGCAATATAAGAGAGACGCTCCTATCACAGCTGTCCCAGTCCTCCTCGCAAAGTAGATCCAGTCTCCCTCCCCTCAATACTTCCAGTATAGCCAAAATAGTACCTCTTACTAAGGCTCAGTTATATCACATTATGAAGGCAACCTATAGCCATGTGCCACAACAGTAATCACCACCTTACCTAGTCCCCGTATCTATTGAGAGCTCAAATAATTCCATAAGACTCGAGATCCCTATGGCCTACAGGGTCCAAAACCGAGCCTATAAACCCAGCTCCAGCCCCCAGTAAAATCAGTTGAAAGATAGACGCCAACCAGTGGCTGGCCCCCTTAAGTTGACCTCTAGCTCTGCCCTTGTGTTGTTCCTGAGATTTGAGTTCCAGAGCCGGCAGACTCCGTGGCAGATTTGAGATAGAAGCATCTGTCCACGTACAAGAAATCGACGTGCACCTTATAACCTTCACACACCAGTGGGTATATAAGCGTGTAGCCAGCAATGATCGCCAAGAGATCCGTCTTGAGAACTTCCTACATATGGACCCCCTGGACGGCCGCGGAACCAGTCGTTAGCCCCCAACATCACGGACGCAAGATAACCAGGACCAGACCAACCAAATACTACCCAAGATTCACTTTATTAGTACTACCGTGTTACAGTACTAATTAGAGACTCGCTTATTAATCTTTCTATGAAGTGGCTATATCTTTGCCCCAGTATAATTCATATATAACCATTCTATTGGGAAGTGCTAAGCGTATCAGTGTTCATTAATTAACAGGCGACATTAACTCTCGTAATTACCCCTATTCAGATATTATTACATAGTAGTAAAACCCTAGTGATATCTAACGTTCGCCCACTGATTTGTGTTCTACGAATATAAAACTTAGATCAGTACCCCCCTGAGGTTACTAGAATTCCCGTGCTCTAAAAATATGCGTGTCTAATTCTAGTCTGTGAACTACTACTTGTGCACCAGAACTGCCAGTAATAAATCTAATTAGTGAAATTGAATCTATAAGTAACATTGATGTCTTCCAGTATATAAACTTGCGAACCAAGCCAGTGATCAGAAGAGTATACCTGAACGTTGGAAGTGGGAGACTAGGCTCCATCCAGATCCACTAATGCTAGTTGTTCATTTCTATCATTTGTCTTGTACGAGTATTCATACCTTCTTATGCTTCCTATTAATCATCTTCAATAAACGTGATCGTGTGACTTGTTACCGTGTGTTTATTTTGTGTTCTCTATTCCTCATACCTTGTATTGTGCATGCAGCCTTATATACCCGGTCAGTTAGAACTCACATTACCCAAGTTAATCCTGTAGAAAAACAGGGCATAACATTGGCGGCAGCGGTGGTTCTTGATTCGGATAAAAGGTTGCATTACATTGCAAGTTTGGAACAGCCAGAACACGACAACATCATGGCGCACCGTTCTCACATTCCCATCCCACATTATGATTGAGAAACTTACGAGATCGAAACGTTCATGGACATAGTGAAAGCCGTACTTGACCTAGTTTATACCACGGACGCAGAAAAAATAGCCGTGACATTAACGCACCTGGGAAAAGCCGTTTCCCTCGTTGCCTACCAAGTGCACCCTGCTCTCACATGGGACGAGTTTCGCCCAATAGTGATAGAAGCCATTAAGCCTTCGTTGGGCGTTTTCGTGGCCCACACCCGTATCCAAGACACTAAATTCGAAGGCGATCTAGATGCCACAGTGAATAAGATCGCCCAACATATAAAAGTTTCTTTCCCCACATTGACCAGAATCCAACAAGAGCAGCAGATTCTGGTCAACCTTGTATCAATATTGCCCTCAGCAGTAAAAGATAATTTCCGTGTGTACGATTTCGTCGGATATCAAAAAGATCTCATCACGATCCGACGTATTTTGGCCGTGCACACAGAAGCACCCACCCATATCGCTGTAATAAAGAGGTTTCCCACGCACCCGCAGCACCCCGACCACCAAAACTCCAAGAATGCCTATCCATCCTCATCCTTCCACAACAGACCCACCTACCCTTCCGGCAAGCCCCAACCCAGTAGGCCCCGGTTCCAACCTACCCAGCCACGCAGAATCTTCAACCGGAACAAAACCTACAACACCTACCAAAGTAAAAACCCTACATTAGTAATTATCAACCCCTATGATTTCCCTGCCTGTAGTGCTCAGTCCATCAAATTCGTGACTGCCAAACCTCGCCCCTTTACTCCTCGCATTTCTGTAAATGAAGAGGAGTTGGGACAAGAGGAAGAAATGGAGGAAATGCACACCGGAGAAATAGCCCCTATCATGACCTCAGATGATACCGAGGAAACCCTGGAGGAGGTAGATACCGACTCCCAGGATTTTTAAAGTACCCCCCGCCCAAGATGGCCTCGGCGGGGGACGCCATAACTGACCGCACTGCCCCCATTTATTACATGGCCAAAATCAAGGACATTCCTGTCCGCTTGTTAATCGACACGGGAGCGGCCAAGTCATGTTTGTTCAAGTCTTATTATGATCAACACCACCGACTATTTGGCCCCTTGTTAACCACCAAAGCAGAACTAATCTCAGCTGCTGATACCTACTTAAATCTCCTAGGAGACACTTTGCCCCTGTCAGTAACTACTCCTGCCCCCCATGCTCGTTGTTATCACCCGTTCACAGTATTTTCCTCCCACTGTAAACATTACGATGGTTTCCTTGGACTTGACCTCCTTCAAAAACTCCAGGCCCAGGTTGACTGCGGCCAGAGGCTGATCTCATTAACAAAAAAAATCCAACCCAAAGCCTCTGACAAACCAATCACGCAGAAACCTATTCACAAAAAGAAAAAACACCTTCCCCCTCAACAAACTCTGAGTCAGAGTTACCAAGTTGCAGCTAGCACTAAGGTAACTCCTAACCCCTCCCCTTGCCCCGAGTTCTCTCAAAATATCACTCAATTCGTTGAAAAAATGCCTCAACAAACGAAAGAAGACAAGTCCAAGCAACTCCCTCTCGGTAATCCCCTCAATTCTCGTAACTCTGTCCAGGATAAATCCTCCCATGTTTCCAGGACAGACTCTGATGTATGTAACCACAATTCTATCAAATTTATATGTACACGTGTTTCCAGGGAAAATGCCGACCTATGTACCCAACAATGTTTCCCCCATGCCCCCAGAAATGTTCAGCTATTCCACAACCAACAAAAATTCCCCTTGTGACAGTTTTCCGTCAGTAGCTCCCTTCCACCCCCACACAATTCACACCCCTAGAAAACTTCAAAACCCCACACTTGACTCGCCCTCTCATGACAGACAAACCCACCAATCCCATATAAACTCTAAACAAACCGTCACTGCCACCGACAAAACTCCCCAAATTCGTCCTTCTAACAACCACCAATCAGTACATCAGTCCTTCACCAATAACCCATCTTCTATACCTCACTCTTCCCCCACCAACCTTCCACAGTCCCTCCAACAAATTCTGTTTTCTAACTCCCTCACACCTCGCCCCGCTGATCCTCCCACACGCGCCGTTAATCCCCCCCTCACACGTGACCCCCACCAAAGTGACCTTTCCCCCCTTATGCGTACCGAGCACCTGCTCACCAGTCGATCCCCCACCATCATTAGCCCAGCTGTAGTTCAAGATAAATGCCAAATTCCCCCCCGCCATCAAAAAGGGGTTAACCTTCGACCCATACCCCAAACTCACATGATATTTTCCCCCACTACCACGTCCACCAGCCCCAATCGTTGCCTCTTACAACCCGCCATCATTTCCGCTCGCATCAACCACATTCTCGTGGTAAATATCTCTGAGGAATCCCTGACATTACCAAAAGGTCTCATTATAGGAGACCTCGAAACTTTTGATGACCTCCCCATAGATTTTAATGACACCCCTACCAGCCTCCAATTGCCCCTCTCCCGGACACATTATCCGACCACCAAAAACACAGCATGTACGACCTATTGCTAGAGTTCAGTTACGTGTTTGCCCAACAACCCACTGAAATCGGACAGACCGATGTAGAACAACACATCATTAACACCACAGGCCCCCCCATAAGACAACCATCCCGTAGAAAAAATCCCATACAACGCCAGGAAGAGGAACGCCAAGTCCAAGAGATGTTAGAGGCCGGTATTGCCACCCCGTCCATTAGTCCCTGGTCTTCCCCTGTTGTCCTAGTAAAAAAGAAAGATGGGTCAACCCGTTTTTGCGTCGATTACAGGAGATTGAATGACGTAACCATTAAGGACGCTACGCCATTACCCAGGATAGACGATTCCCTTGACTCCCTATACGGATCCAGATGGTTCACTACCCTCGACTTGCAAGCAGGGTATTGGCAAGTGCCTATCAAAGCAGAGGACCAAGAAAAAACAGCATTTTCCACTAGTGGTGGCCACCACTACGAATTTAACGTCCTACGTTTTGGCCTCTGTAACGGACCCGCCACTTTCTCCCGTTTGATGGAAGCGGTACTACATGGCCTAACCTGGGAAACCTGCCTAGCCTATCTAGACGATATTATTGTGTACTCACCAACCTGGGAAGAACACCTCCTCAGGTTGAGACAAGTTCTTCAAAGAATCCGAGCCGCCGGGTTGAAATTAAAACCCTCAAAGTGCGAGATTGCCCGAAATAAGGTAGATTTCCTCGGCCACGTAATATCTGAACATGGTATTGCACCAGACCCAAAGAAACTTCAAGCCATACAAAACCAACCCCCACCCACCACCGTTAAAGGAGTACGTTCTTTTCTAGGTTTAGCCACATACTACAGACGTTTCGTCCCCCACTTTGCCACCATAGCCAGACCCCTCCACCAACTCACCCACAAAGACACCCCATTCACCTGGACACCTGAAAGAGACCTCGCTTTTAACACTTTGAAACAAAAGCTAATCCAAGCCCCTATTGTCGCTTTCCCTGATTACCATAAACCTTTCCGTCTTTATACCGACGTATCTCTGTACGCCATTGGTGCAGTTTTAGCTCAAGTAAGAGACGGAGAGGAACATGTGATAGCGTATGCCAGCTCCACCCTCAACCAAGCACAACAGAATTATGCAGCCACCAAGAGAGAGTGCTTAGGGATCATTTGGGCACTCAGCCACTTCCGGTCATTTGTGTTGGGCGCAAAACTCGATATAATAACCGACCATCAATCTTTGCAATGGTTGCGTAAGTGTGAAACCAACTCAGCCATTTTGGTACGTTGGAGGGAGACACTAGAGGACTACGATTTTACAATACAGTATCGTCCAGGCAAACTTCACACCAATGCAGACTCCCTGTCACGTTTGCTAGTACCAAAAGACCCCCCCACCAACCTAGCCGCCTTACAAAACACTGAGCTTTTATCTACCCCCATCCACCAACATAATTCCCCCTCAGCCCCCTCACTAATTCAATCTTGGGAAACAAGAATCAGACCACCCTGGATACCGTTAAATGTCTTCAGGAAACTGACTCGCTGGGGAGATCAACTTGCCACAGACTCCGGTCACATAGTCTTAGACCCCACCATTGCCCACGACTACATGATTGCCATCCACGAGGGAAACGGCATACACCTTGGACAAAAGAAGATGTTAAAAATCTTCGCAGATCAATACTGGACCCTCAACCCCTCCAAAATTGCACAACGAGTGACAGAATCCTGCAAACCTTGTTTATTGGGGAAGGATAGATCACGCACCCCAGGCCCAGCTGGTACCATTTCTGCCAACAAACCGTTCCAAGTCCTATCCCTCGACATCATGGGCCCGTTTCCTTCTTACGCTGGCAACCGCTATATCGTCACATTTGTTGACGTATATTCAAACATTTTAATAGCCTGCCCAGTTAAAGACCACACAGCCACCACAGTCGCCACACTGCTTGCCACAGAAGTGTTCCCTATATTCGGCCTTCCCCTTGCTCTTCTATCCGACAATGCCCCCGAGTTTAGTGGACACGTTTGGCACCAGTTCACCCAACAATGCGGTATTAAGATCAAACACTCATCCCCGTAATGGCCTCAAGGAAATGCTATATGCGAAGGCAGCCATCGCACAATCAACAACCAGTTACGTACAAAAATGATTGCTCTTAACACCTCAGACTGGCCATCACAACTAAAGATGATACAATGGGGCATGAACACCTGTCCCCGAGAAGACGGTATTTCCCCTCATGAACGTGTTTACGGCGTACCCCCCCTGTTACTGCCGTTCCACCATCACGCTCACCTCCCCTCCAACACCTCCACACTTGACCCATTGCAACATTTGCAAAATACCCTCCATATCACCCAAACCTGTCAAGACACCAAAACTGATAGCCCCGATGATAAAAACCCTTTCGCCATCCATGACACCGTAATGGTAGCCAACCTCCCTGTCACCAACAAATTAGGCCCTCGCTATGTTGGGCCCTACACCATCATACAAGTCCCAAATGCCTATCAAGTCACCATCGATTATCACGGCGTGACTCGCACGTTCCGAACTAGATTCGTCCGAGCGTTTAAACCTCTAAAACCACAAGACATTACCCCACCCCACATCCGACCCTGAATTAAACACCCCTACTAACCCTTCCACTCAGGCTATGAATATTCCCATACAAACCCCTAAGGGCCTAAACCCTCCAGCACCGAACTGACCAATCATTCCTCAACATACCCCCCAAACTAACCTCCACAAACCCCAAGCCCCCACTATCACACCTTCCTCCACCATGACACCTTCCTTCACTTCTGATAATCAAGTACCTCCCCAACTTATCCAAGTACGAAAACCTCCACCCACAACCCCGACCACAACGGAAACCCTCCCGTCTAGCCCTGACATACCTCCACCAGGCACCACAGTGAGAAAACCACCACCCCCACCCAAAACCAAGTACACACCCAACCGCACCACACAATCTACCTCAGTAACCTCACGCTACAACTTACACCCACGACTAAAATCTTTTAAAACCTCCAGAAAACACACCCTGCTAACCCAGTTCCGTAGGGCTGCCAGACCACTATCCTCCTCCTCCTCTTCTTCTTCGTCAAATTCCCCTCCACAAAGGGAAAGAAGACGAATAATCACAAGTAAACACCATAAACCCTCTAACTATTTTCCAAAAATAACAACTCCCACCCCCCCACGAAAACACATACCTTCCTCTTCAACCTCATCCCCTCTCAACCCCCACCTCATCACCCCGAATGACCTGCTAGATCTACCCCCCAACCAAACTCCCATAAAACCACCTACTTCCACCACCAGCAAATCACCGACCCCACCAAAGATCACACCCCACACACGTTCCTACCCCCAACCCTCCAAATTAAATCTCCACTCCCTACCCACCCGTCTAGCCCCCCCACATCCCCCCCTTTCCCCTCCACTATCCCTGCGACCCCACCCACACATCAACCAACCTCCTCATCTCATCGAACCCCCAACCAACCAACCCCTAAAATATACACTATGCCAACGACCAACCCCTCCTCTCACCCCACGTCTAACACGCAACTAACTTCTCACCAAAGCCCCTCCAAATTGACGGGCCCGACCTCCACACCCCCACTTGAATCCCCCACAAAGTTGCCCCTGAGAGAACCCCCATACATACCCCCACCAAATCCTCTTCCATTCCGCCTTCCACCCTCACTCGACAAAAACCTCCACACGCATCTACCTCTCAAATAACCCCTGACCTCACCCCAACTGAATACCCTCCACCTGTAAAGCGTTCTTCCCCTCAATATAAAACATCGTCGAGCGACTCAAGTCCCACGACAAACATCTACCTTACCACCAGGACCTCCAAAGGTAGAATAATCAACAGACCCATCAGATATAAAGACAGTTATACAAAAACAACACCCCGTTCTTACACTAAAGACCCAAGCCACACAACACACACACCCCCTCTTTCTCACACACCTTACCTAAACCGATATTGCACATTGCCTCAATATATTTTCCCAGCCTACAACACCACCCAAGAAAACCCCAAAAACCCCAGACTCATATCCCCCCTTCACCCCCAGCTCCGTTTTCACGCGTTAATCCCTCCCCTTCAGTTAGTAACCCATTCACCACACTGAAGAGGCCTCCTGTCAGTCCCACACACCTCACTCGATACATGACCTCCACCATGAACCAATCCACACCCTTCGTCGCCCCCGTCCCTACCCCCATGGGGGAAAACTACAAACCATTCATACGAAAGGTTAATGTAAAAACGTCCACAGGACGCTTAGCCCGTCTACAACGCCCACATCAAGCCCGGGCAACCGCCCTCCACAACACAGAGGACACATTCCTACAGGTCTACATTGACCTGCAAAAGAAACCTGACACTCGCTCTCTTGCTTGGTGGGACCTTCTCAATACACTCAAAATGACCCACCATGGCTATGCTTCTTTTTACTTCACCCTTGAGGCTCGGGGACGAGCCTACAATGAAGGAGAGGGAAGTAAAATGCCCCAGAACGAGAAGCCCACCACAGAAGCCACGAGCGAACACCACACAGAAACACCCGAAAGAAAGGCCCACAGAACGAAAGGACCAGATGACCGAGCCAACCAGTTCAGACAGGCCGAAGCCCGCAGGGCTAAGCAGCTCCAAACCACACCTGCCTACCCCTTCTAAACACTGACCTTTCCCACACCTCGCGTATACACTACCCCTCGTGTCCTACACCTCTACCTACATGATGATGAACATAAATACACCTTAAAGTTAATACACCCATGCCCTGTCCCTAAGTTAGGATGTCAATATCAACATACCCTAAAATACCTTGTCTTGCCAGACTAAGTTTCTGAAGACCAATCGCCCCATAAATCTATGTATGTTCCTCCCAGGTTAAAACACCCATGCCCTGTCCCTAGGTTGACCCAATGCCAACCAGTTCAGATAGCCACAAATCTATGTATTCAATCCTTAGGTTAGTTATCTTTATCCGCCATTGTGTTCATCTCTTCCATTTACTTTTCCACAATTGTTATACGTCTTCCAATCACCTCCTTCGTATCCACAGTCCACACTACCCTATTTTGCTTCGTGTCCTACACCTCTTACCCGCCAGACTCTACCTACATGATGATGAACATGAATACACATTCATTTAATACACCCATGCCCTGTCTCTAGGTTGAGCCAATGCCAACCAGTTCAGACAGCCATAAATCTATGTATGTTCTTCCATCCGAGAAGTAATATGTTCACCCCCTTAAAATACCTTGTCTTGCCAGACTAAGTTTCTGAAGACCAACCGCCCCCATAAATCTATGTATGTTCTTCCATCCGAGAAGTAGTATGTTAAAACCCCATGTTCTAATTGATAAGAAACTATGATACCCACGGGTACACCAGTGTATATAGAACCATTGTTCCTGTAAGACCTAGACAGCAATGACTGAAGATGTTAGCCACCATGCAGTAACTTTAATTCTTACCCCAACCAGAGATTGTATATACAACCCTCTGTTACCATTGTCTCGACACATTTTCACCACGAAACAATACCGAAGTTAACCCTACGAACTGTCGTTTTCTTTGGTGTATATATCATAGAAAATGCAGTTCCCAGGAACAACTAGATCAGCAAGAAATAGTGTCAGATTAACAGTATCCATAACCATCATATTGACGAGTAATAATACACCATGTTTTTCCCTACTTTTATCCACAGTCAAGCACACACCTACAGTTAACCTCCTCTTCCCCACAGCCCCACAGTCCACATGATTCTATCCTTTCCAGACTCATATACCACACTGTATTGCTCATCCCCCGGTAGCATTTGGCTAACATACTTTCCCTGTCATTAACCCCCAAACTCCAATATCAACTGTAGTCTAATGCCACCCCTACGCCCGGAGAACTTAGGGTCAAACTTCCACGTAGCCCCCTGAACCCTCTCCCTCTCATTAACCCCCCACGCTCCTCGACTCCTTTCCGACCTAGCCTCTCCATCATACCTCCTGAAGATCCTTGATTTTTCCGTTGCTAACGTTCTCAAACCTTTTATATATATACTCCTATCCAGCCTACCTTCCCTTAGTAGGACGGAACAACATTAGAACTTTACTAACCCTTTGCATGCCATCTATTCCCTCACAACCAATTCACAACCCTGTACCCAATGATCGTCAGTGCGAGGCTAGCCGCCTCGCCAGTGACTAACTTCTATTGCCATACTTCCAGATAAATGTGGCAGAGTTAGCAACCCAGTCTCCACCACATCCAGCAAACCATGCAATTAACAACCCAACCGATTAAACCAGCTAGTCAAGGCACCTTCGGTTTTGGTATTACGAACAAAAAAAAAAAAAAAACCCACATCTGTCTCATAAACAGAGGGTTATTACAAACACTTGTGATATGGCAAGCCCCTAGCCACAGCCGCCGGACGACCATCACAGAGAGAGGGCGCGCGTCTACCCCTTTTTACCCACCCGAGGAGGGAGACCCCCCACCCCTGCGGAGGTATACCTGACCCCTGTTTTGACTTCCGGGTCATTGCCAGGTAGCACAGGAATTCTTCCTATCAATGAACTAACCATGCATGACTAACCCCTTTACTAACCTCTATTAACCCACAATAACCCATTCACCTTTCTTGCATACTCGGATGATCAAATTAGCACCTCAGCTATACCATAGAATGAAGACTGAGCAATATAAGAGAGACGCTCCTATCACAGCTGTCCCTATCCTCCTCGCAAAGTAGATCCAGTCTCCCTCCCCTCAATACTTCCAGTATAGCCAAAATAGTGCTCAGTTATATCACATTATGAAGGCTCCCTATAGCCATGTGCCACAACAGTAATCACCACCTTACCTAGTCCCCGTATCTATTGAGAGCGCAAATAATTCCATAAGACTCGAGATCCCTATGGCCTACAGGGTCCAAAACCGAGCCTATAAACCCAGCTCCAGCCCCCAGTAAAATCAGTTGAAAGATAGACACCAACCAGTGGCTGGCCCCCTTAAGTTGACCTCTAGCTCTCCCCTTGTGTTGTTCCTGAGATTTGAGTTCCAGAGCCGGCAGACTCCGTGGCAGATTTGAGATAGAAGCATCTGTCCACGTACAAGAAATCGACGTGCACCTTATAACCTTCACACACCAGTGGGTATATAAGCGTGTAGCCAGCAACGATCGCCAAGAGATCCGTCTTGAGAACTTCCTACATATGGACCCCCTGGACGGCCGCGGAACCAGTCGTTAGCCCCCAACATCACGGACGCAAGATAACCAGGACCAGACCAACCAAATACTACCCAAGATTCAGTTTATTAGTACTACTGTGTTACAGTACTAATTAGAGACTCACTTATTAATCTTTCTATGAAGTGGCTATATCTTTGCCCCAGTATAATTCATATATAACCATTCTATTGGGAAGTGCTAAGCGTATCAGTGTTCATTAATTAACAGGCGACATTAACTCTCGTAATTACCCCTATTCAGATATTATTACATAGAAGTAAAACCCTAGTGATATCTAACGTTCGCCCACTGATTTGTGTTCTACGTATTTCTGCTATAAGAATATAAAACTTAGATCAGTACCCCCCTGAGGTTACTAGAATTCCCGTGCTCTAAAAATACGCGTGTCTAATTCTAGTCTGTGAACTACTACTTGTGCACCAGAACTGCCAGTAATAAATCTAATTAGTGAAATTGAATCTATAAGTAACATTGATGTCTTCCAGTATATAAACTTGCGAACCAAGCCAGTGATCAGAAGAGTATACCTGAACGTTGGAAGTGGGAGACTAGGCTCCATCCAGATCCACTAATGCTAGTTGTTCATTTCTATCATTTGTCTTGTACGAGTATTCATACCTTCTTATGCTTCCTATTAATCATCTTCAATAAACGTGATCGTGTGACTTGTTACCGTGTGTTTATTTTGTGTTCTCTATTCCTCATACCTTGTATTGTGCATGCAGCCTTATATACCCAGTCAGTTAGAACTCACATTACCCAAGTTAATCCTGTAGAAAAACAGGGCATAACATATATATTATAGGTTTGATTACCGAAGGGAAGTAGAGAAAACCTAATATTTAGTAGGGTCCCGTAATCATTGACGACTTCGCCTATTAACATTAATAGTCTCCATTCAACATCCTGCGCCAGCAATTTGAATAACCCATGCGGAAGATCATGGAGTACTCATCATAAGTGCACGCTTAATTCCCTTATGGGATCGTCATTTTGATTGGGTACCCTACAGAAAAAAACTCCGTAAAAAAGAAAAAAGAAAAGATAATTTAATATCTGTTATCATATGACTTGCCATATACGTGGATTTCTCATATTTTGCTTCCCTGATACCAGGCCCCCTAGCGGCCATCTTTGTCCTTCACTGATATACTGTACCAATAAAAAACTATGGAAATCAACGAATGGGAAGTGGGATGGTTGGGAGGGCCCGAGTCGTCAATGATTACGGGGCCCTACTAAATATTAGGTTTTCTCTACTTCCCTTCGGGAATCAAACCTATAATTTAATAGGGCCCCTACATCATTGACGACTTCGCCTGAATATCAAGACTGGAGGCGGGACATTCGTAAAATATCCTAACCTTAGGGATGAAAATCCGAATAACGTTTCCTTAAGATTTTATTGTATGCAATACAAAATATAAAAAAAATATAAAAGATGTGCTAGCAGTGCATGGCATTAAGAAACTGCTTGCTCATGGTAAGGTCGTTGCAGGCGACCCTATGCATGAAAGAAAAAGTGTGACACATCTGTGTCCTACCGAGCGAGACCCTGCAGTAGGTACTTGCTCTGTTCTTAAAACTAATTGTACAGTAATCTCACTGTGCACTTTGGTAAAAAATAGACATAGTTGCAACTATGTGATAACTCTCTTAAAATTAAACACGACTAATACTGGACTGTAGAACCCGTCCTATCACAGCTTGTGATATATCACAATCTCCAAGGGTACAGGGGGGATATGGCCTTATTCTGCACAGCCCCCCCCCCCCCCCCTTTTTTTAAACAAACAACTAATAAAACATACTACCTACTGTACCCGTTGCCGTAAAGCTACACAAGTACACTTTGGTTTATCTAGAGCGACCGACAGGTAGCGTGTCAGGAATGTATGATTGGAAGCCCAAAGTTGGGTCTTAGCAATATCCTCAATTGAAAACAATTGTAAAAACCTGAGAGACACCGCCCACTTCCTAATGTTGTGAGGCCGACCTAACATGCCGGGGTTGCTTTCCTTAATAATGTCTACTAGTAATGAAGCTAACTTCCGTTTCGTAGCACGCGTACCTGTTCGGTTCACCCATAAAGCACCTGGTTGGCGAGGTTGCGCAGCCCTCATAAACTTTGTGAGCGCTTGCACAGGACATAACATGTGATGAATGAGGCCCCTCTTGAGGGCCGGGACTGAAAATTCAGAAAAGACATGGTCTGAATGTTCATTTTTTGCAATAAATGAGGGAGACGGCGCGATTTGCACATTGTCGTGCAGCCTCCCAAACCTGAGACAATTTGGTTCGTTGCTCATCGCCACCAGCTCTGATACCCGGTGTCCAGTGGCAAGTGCCATGAGAAAAACCGCTTTCTTAAAAAGTGAGTCAAAGTCCGGCACATGATTATACTTGCGGGATTGTAGCAATTCCAAAGCTTTATCAAGGGACCAGGTGGGCATGAGCTGGCGAGGAGGAGGACGAAGTTTGAAACATGCCCTCATAAAACCTTTCTCCTCTGCCTGCGGTATGGAAAGGCCGGTGAGATCAAGGAAGGGGGTCCTAATGGCCGACAGATGATTCTTTAACGTTATGACCGAAAAATGTTTCTGCTCAAACAGATAATCTAAGTACTTGAACACTAAGGCTGTCGATGCAGTCGTCTGCCTTGATTCCACAATCCAGGTCGTAAAAGTTTTCCAATGTGATTGATATTGTCTCCTGGTAGACGGGGTGTACTGATTCATGAGCTTTTGAGTGACACTTGGCCCAAATTTATTTAGCCATTTGGCAGAGAAAATATCCATAAGGCAAAACTGAGAGAGGTCCGAAGGTTGCCAATCGTTTCCAAGTGGAAGGCGGAGACCGGGAGGGACACCAGGGTCCGGCACCACTGTTGCAATTGGTGGTACCATACCTGGGCCGGCCAGAGCGGCGCGATCAGCGCTACTCGGCCCCGGTAATCCCTTTGTTTGTGAATGACCTTGCACATTAACACAGAGTCTGGTGGCGGAAACAGATAGATCGAGGTCCACTTGTTCCAGTCCACCAGCAATGCATCGGTTCCCCCCGCCGGGGCTACCCCGTGATGGGTCAGAAAGAGTGGCAGTCTGTGGGTCTCCGTTGACGCAAACAAGTCTACTTGTGGACGGGCCGGCTTTGCAATTATCTTGTTGAAGATCGCCTGTTTGATTGTCCATTCTACTAAAGTGCTCCGCCGGCGAGAGAGAGCGTCTGCCCAGACGTTCGCCACGCCGGGGAGGTATGTGGCATGCAGATGAATCCCTAGCGAGTCTGCTAGGGTAAAAATTTGTTCTGAAACTTTCAACAACTCTCATGACCTCACTGAGCCTTGCTTCTGAATGCAAAAAACTGCAGTTTGATTGTCCATTCTGAATGCTATTGATTTGTTCTTCAAAGTTCTTCAAAGAACAGGGGAACTAAAAGCTCTTGCTTGTTGATATGTGACTGACTGTTTGTCCCCAAAATGCCTTGTCCCTGGTGGCCTAGACTTGACTGATATCCCCACCCCAGGGACCCCGAGGCGTCCGTGTCTATCCATACCGTAGGTGGGGGAGAAACCCATGACATGACTGAGTAGAGGACTTCGTGCTTGGTCCAGGCCGAGAGCAAGTTGTGGATTAATGGAGGAATTGGCCATAATTTCTTCTCCGGCAAGAGAGGGAAAACTTTGTTGCCTTCCAGGATTAATCGCTTGGTTTTCAGTCGGCCTAGTTTGACAGTTAATTGTATCCAGTTGAGAGAACCGATCAGGGAATCCCACGTTTTCCTGGTCGTATCCAGACTGTGGAGGAACCGGAACAGTTTCCTTTGAAACCTGTTGCGGTTGTCTGCACTCTGTGTAAGAGTCAGAGCGGCGGTATCCCAGATCAGCCCTATCCACTGAATCGTCCTTGAGGGAACAAGGTGTGACTTTGCCAAGTTCACCTTGAACCCTAGGGCTTGTACATGAGCTAACACTCGGTTGACATGGTCCTGACATAATTCTAACGAGTTTGCCACTACTAGCCAATCGTCCAGATACCAAAACACCTGTATGCCTTGAACTAATAGGGGTAAAAGGGCTTGCCTGACAAGCTTGGTGAAAACTCTTGGTGCTAGGTTCAGCCCGAATGGCATCCTTTGACAGACGTAAGTCTCTTGCCGGATTCTCAGAGCGAGAAACTTTTGGAACCTCTTGTTTATAGGGACATGCCAATAGGCATCTTTGAGATCGATCGAACACATCCAACCTTGCGGCGGGAGTGCGAGTCTGAGTTGCTGTATCGTCAGCATCCTGAAGGGTGAATTCTCTATAAAGTTGTTCAGTTGCGAGAGATCTAGAACTGGTCGCATCTGCACAGTCCCTTTTTGGCACTAAAAAGAGGCGTGACGTGAAAACTAGTTGGGATGCGTTGACTCGAATAAGGACTCGTTTGGCAATCATTTCTTGTAACACGGCCTCCTCCTCCTGAGACACTGGGGTATATTCCTGTGGCTGACGCAGTCGGGGCCGCCGGAGCCATCGCCAGGTAATTCCTTTGCTCACTACTTTTCTGGCCCAGGTATGCTTGGGCCAGGCTGAGCGGAATGAACGGAACGACCCCAGGTGCAACCGGGATCGTCCGTCACGGCAACTTCCCAATCCCGGGTCTTTGAGCTTGACTCCAGGATGTGGGGAGGATGAGTGGCTAGTTTTTTGGAGGGGGAGGTTGGTTGGCATCGGAAGCTTGACTAGTTTTGGCTGGTGCAGTGTTCTGATGACCTTTATATGGAGCCTTACCCTTATACCCATGAGGTTTACCTGGTTTGGTTTTGTACTGAGGACCTCCCTGCTGAGGGGGTGGTCTGGGGTCTCGAGATGACTGTTTAGGATGTGGTTGGTATGGCTTGTGACCGCCCCTTGATTTATGAAAGGGTTTCTTGGAGGTGTCCTTCCTAGCTTGGGAGGTAACCTGTTTCCAACCGCTGACCAAATTAAAGACTAAGCTCCAAGTTTCAGTGTTAAGAAGGGTGGCCGTAAGCACCGGGGAGAGAGTCACCCGGCGACCTTTGTCCGCCGGCAACTTCTTTACCAGATGCACTCTCAAGTCTTGGCGAGCTCGTACCGCCTCCAAAATCGCGATTCTAGTGTCGCCTAGGGACTGAATGGCATTTTGAAGTGACAGTCTACGAGACAGCTCAATGGCTCTCCGAATTTGGGGGTCAGTGATAGCAGAGATCGTACGTGCTAGAGAGGCGGCTACTTGATGGCTCACCAAGTATTGAGAAAACATCCGGTAAGCCTTATTTCGTAACCTAAAATATCGCTCCAAGTAGCAGGTGGTGGTGGAGAAAAGGGGTCATCTACGCAATGATAATTTGGGGGCCGCCAGAAAAGTTAGTAAGGCTGGTGGTACCCCGTCTGCTTTGGACACTGGTAGAGAAAAATAAGTGTGATTCTCTTGGGGAATTTGATGTGACACTTTGGATGTAATAGTAGTGGCAAATACCTGGGCCTCTATTTCCCAATCCACCCACGGGCCGACTCCCAACTGCCGCATCTGCAGGACCGGGTTCTGAGCTTGGTCCAGAGCCGGGGTTGTAGCCAACTCCGGCGTAAGAGCATTTAAGGCCTTGACATCATTGATGCCATCAGCCTTCGACCAGTCAGCAAAAAGTCGTGCAGAAGCGGCGGAAGGAACTGCCGGAGCAGCTGAATACACAAAATATGCCGGATTAAGGGAACTAGGTACACCTTTAATTAGAACATCTAGCACCCTCCCTGTCTCGTCTTTAGCCCTAAATTTTCGGTTCTTATTGATCTCTATGGACCATTCTATGGGGACTGGAGGGTCTCCTGACACAGATGGTTGAGCTAATAAGGGGGTTCTCTGGTACTACAGGTACCCAAGAGCAATCATCACCATAGAGGAGAGGCATAGGGCCTTTCCTCACCAGTAACTTGTCTAAGGGGGGCGGTTGAACGTCAGTAATCACCCTCAGGTTGGACATAGCTAGCACCGCTGGTCCTATAGGACCTGGGGTCGTTGCCACCACTGGGGTAGGGGATGACGTCGAAATTGACGGAAGATCTAATGGTCTCACCACAGGAGTACTAGCGGGAGCAGTTGAGGTAATACCCGGCTGATCTGACGAGACAGGGAGTTGGTACTGCTGTAATACCTTATGTAATAAGTTATTTACCTGGTCCAAAGTCATCCATTGTGTTACGGACTAGGGCTCAAACCCACAACACCATGAATAAATGATTAACTCCAATGAAAAGGCAACACAACTTATCACCGTGGTATTATAAGAATGGAAGTTAACCACCCAAAACTAGACTGCAAGGTTAATATTATCCTCCAGCGAAACCCTACTATTATATGACCCTATTGCTATACAAGTCAACCAGAATCATATAATTGATATTATTAAGTTTACGTAAAATGTCAGTAGAATAATTTATGCTTTCGTAAATCCTTTAGGATTTATATGTAAGGAACCACAAAACTATCTAAGGTATTTAAATCTTGAAGTTAATTTGAAAGTGAAAGATAGTAGGCTACATGAAAATAAATAAGGTAGGTATGGATGAAAAGATAGTTTAAAAGTATGGATATTATTTACATATAAATTACACTTTATACATCTATCCTTACATTCACACAATACAACATAATCATACAATACAAAATAATAATACTTATCTATAGAGAGATAGTTAAACAAGGCAGGACAAACTCTCAGGATGACCCATGGTGAGGTCTAGGCGAAGCAGAGGCGTGAGGTGAACTGAAGTTTCTCAAATCCTATTTTCTATAGAGTCCTTGCATGGTCAGTAAAGTTATCGTACTGGACTAAAATACAACTACTCGCTCTCCAATCAAACAACTTAACTCAACTAATAATTATATAGAATACTTCATTAAAATATATAAATGAAGAGTAAAACATTAAATCACGACTTATATAAAGACTAATCATACGTCTGCCAGAGAGATGCTTAAACAAGGTAAGAGGGGGGAACGTGTGCGCTTGGCGCCACTTGGCTACAGTACACTCTGAACACAAAGTATGTTCCCCGAAGTTAATTTACTTCCTAAAGGCCTTCCTATGTACAAATAAATAGTCACATATACCCACTAATAATTATTTAACTGTATCCCACCAGCAATTAGGTTAATTAAGGCAATACATAACACCTCCCCCATTAAGAGATTTATAAGGGAAACATTGTAAATCAAAATATTCTAAGTCCAAGATAACATGTCTGCAATTATATTGTTTTTCCCCTTGATATGAAAAATGTGAAGCTTGTAAGGCTGCAATGCCAAAGCCCACCTCATGAGACGCTGGTTAGAATTTTTCATCCTATGCAGAAATTTGAGGGGATTATGATTAGTGAACACATCAATAGGAAAGCAAGAACCATTCAAGTACACATTAAACTTATCAATGGCAAACAATAATGCAAAGCACTCTTTTTCAATAGTACTATAATGTCTCTGGTATGGTTTGAACTTTGTGGATGCGTAGCAAACAGGATGTAATACTCCATTCTCGCTATACTGTAACAATACAGCCCCTGCTCCCACATCACTGGCGTCTATTTGCAAGATAAACGGCTTGGTGAATTGTGGAGATTTCAGTATGGGCGCATTTGTGAGAAGGGCACGGATTTTCACGAAAGCGTCTTGGCATTCCTGAGTCCACACAAACTTCTTCTTTGGACTGACTAGGTCTGTTAAAGGTGCAGAGAAATCAGAAAAATTGGGCACAAAGCGCCGATAGTACCCACTCATGCCCATGAAGCGCATTAATGCCTTACGATCATGAGGAACAGGCAGTGACGCAATGGCTTCTACTTTGGCAGATACTGGGCTAACTTCACCTTGCCCAACCACATGACCCAGGAATATTACGTTGGCATGTCCAAACTCACTCTTGGCCAAGTTTACTGTTAAGTGTGCTTCAGCCAGGTTGTAGAATAGGGCGCGCAGTTGAAGTTGATGATCTTCCCAAGATTTGCTGTATACTACCAGATCGTCCAAGTAAGATTGCACCCCGATGAGTCCCTCTGTCACCCGATGAATCAGCCGTTGGAAGGTTGCTGGTGCGTTGACCATCCCAAAGGGCATGACGGTGTAGTGGTATAAGCCGTCAGGGGTGACAAACGCAGAGATTCGTTTGGCACGCTCAGTCAGCCGGACCTGGTAGTACCCACGCAATAAGTCTATCTTGGTAATTTAGTTGGCGTCCCCCAGTTGGTCGATAAGGTCGTCAATCCGAGGAAGAGGGTAGCAGTCCTGACAGGTTAGTTGGTTAACCTGGCGGTAGTCAGTGCACATCCGGAACGATCCATCCGGCTTGTCCACTAGCAGGCATGGTGAAGCCCACTCGCTGTCACTCTTCTCCACCAGGCCATTATCCATCAGGAACATCACCTCCTTCCTCAGGGCCTCCCGCTTCCATGGACTGGCGCGGTAGGGATGCTGCTTGATGGGACGAGCACCGTCGACCAACACCACATCATGCTCAACCAGAGGGCACTGCTGGGGAACATCGCCAAACAGCTGTGGAAACTCATTAAGCAGGGATTCCAAGTCACCACTCTGGTCAGGTGGCAAGTGCTGGAATTTTAGATGAGGATTAGACAAGAAATCAGAGTTTTGCAATTTCGTGTCCGAGGGCAAAGAAATATCTTCTTCATCCGCAATTACAGAGTTTGCTACAACCACGTTCAACACAGGGGCATCATTGCCAGGATCTCTTACAAAGTATGGCTTGATCAGGTTCACATGTATTAGTCTCTCTGCCTTTCGTCTGTCAGGACATAATTTACATTACTGGTCTTTCGTTTTATCACATAAGGACCATGAAACTTACTTTGTAAAGGTTTCTTAGGGATTGGCAGAAAGGCTAACACAAGATCACCTGGCTTAAACTCTCTGGCAACAGCTTTCCTGTCAAAATTGTCTTTCATTGTTACCTGAGAATCCTTCAGGTTTTTCATTGCATGTTCTATAGCAGTTTTTAATCTTTGTTTAAACTGATGAACATAGGTAAGAAGAGGTTTACTGGAAGGTGTATCTAACCAAGTTTCTTTTAGAACTTTAAGAGGACCTCTAACCTCATGACCATACACCAACTCAAAAGGTGAAAAACCAAGGGAATCTTGTACACTACTCCTTACAGCATACAACACAAAATGAATACCTTCATCCCAATCTGCATTATTTTCCTCGCAATACTTTGTCAACATTGACTTGAGAGTTTGATGTAGGCGTTCTAATGCACCTTGGGACTCTGGTCTACAGGCTGTGGAATGGTACTGGCGCACTCCCAACTCATCCATAGTTTGTTTGAAAAGTTTGGAGGTGAAATTGCTACCTAGGTCAGATTGGACAATACGAGGAATTCCATACTGAGTGAAGAATTTACTAAGGGCTTTCACGATATTCTTGGAAGTTAGTCGCCTCAATAGCAAAACCTCTGGATACCTAGTGGTAGAACACATAACCGTTAGCAAATACTCATTTCCACTGCGTGTTTTAGGCAAGGGACCAACACAATCAATGATTACTTTACTGAAAGGTTCCTCTGTCACTGGAATTGGATTTAATGGTGCAGGTTTTATTGGCTGATTTGGTTTTCCAGCCATTTGGCACCCATGACATGTTTTACAGTAGTAGGCAACAGATTGCTTCATTTTAGGCCAGAAGAAGTCCTTGGAGATTTTGGTATAAGTTTTGTTGACACCTAAATGTCCACCACTGAAGTCATGACCCACTGATATGATAAGAGATCTGAACATAGTAGGTATAACCACTTGGTGGAATTCTTGCCAAGTTTCATTAGCTGGTACTTTAGGAGGTCTGTATTTTCTCATTAGGATACCGTTCCTCACATAAAAGCATTTGGGAAAGTTCACTAACTCAGAATCCTCGACAGCCTTGTCAAAGAATGGTGCTAACTCAGAGTCTTTTACCTGGGCTTCTTTAAGAGTGTTAGAATCAATTGGTACGTTACTTAGTTCCTCTGGAGAAGCTAACACCTGAGAAGGGTCATTATCAGAAAATAGGTGTGAGAGATCAACATCTACATAATTAGTGCTATCATTACTGTCATTCTGTTGAGCTGCCATGCTCCTAGTCATTACACAAGAAGGGAACAAATAAGGATAGTCCTTTTCCAGCTGTTATGTGTTATTACATAAAGAGGGAGACGAAACTACAATGGGGTCAGGTACAACTTTTCCACCTGCAATATCATTCCCTAACAGAAAGTTCACTCCTTTCACAGGTAGTGACTCTTGAACTCCTACAGTGAAGTACCCACTAGCTAACTCAGTATTCAAATAAACCTTAGCCAGAGGAACAGTAATACACCCACTAACTCCATTGATCAGAACACTCTGGGCCAAATAACAGTCCTCCAAATCAGGCACCACACCTGTTAACATGAGGCTATGAGAGGCTCCTGTGTCCCTAAGTACTTGAATAGGATATTTAGTGGAAGTGTCAGAAAAAGAAACTGTTCCTATAGAACGAAAGGGTTGAAACTGATCACCAGAACAGCTAGGAAGGTCACTACCAGATAGAAAACTGTCTTGAGTCTCTGTGGGGTTATTAGGACAGGCACTCAAAACAGTCAGTTTAGAAGTTTGGTTAGAACTAGAAGTAGCTGGTTCACTGGTAGGCAAGTTAGAAGGAATGCTAGAAGTAGCCAGAACTTGTTCTGGGCGTCTTTCCCTGCCTTTAAGCTTAGGACAGTCCCTAATGTGATGACCGGTTTGTTTACAATAAGCACAAATCAAAGTAAGTTTGGATGAGTTTGGGGTTTTACCTGGTTCAGTCTTACCAGATACAGTGCTCCCAGAAGTAACCCTAGTAGATGGCTGGGAGCCACCAGAACCATTCCCATCACCTGTTACACGAGTTCCACCACCACCTCGGAAACTGCCGCTAGAGACACTAGTACTCCTAGACGAGTCAGTCCCCTTCTGCTTTTGCCTGAAAAAGAGTCACCATGAGTCAACCTGTAATTTTCAGCCAAAGTGGCTGCCTTGTTTACATTAGTAACTTCTCTCTCTTGTAGATACAATTTCAAGGAATATGGAACTTTGCGGAGAATTTCTTCTAACACAACCAGCTGACAGAGTTGTTCAAAAGTAGTTACTTTACTGGCCCTCAACCAAGCATTAAAGTGCCTTTCCTTTTCTTTGACAAACTCGAGATAGGTTTGTTTCTCTTCCTTCTTTAGATTACGGAAATTCTGTCTATAGGTTTCAGGAACCTGGTCATAAGCCTCCAAGATAGTCTTTTTTAGATCATCATAAGTGTTATGCCCTGTTTTTCTACAGGTTTAACTTGGGTAATGTGAGTTCTGAATGACTGGGTATAGAAGGCTGCATGCACAATACAAGGTATGAGGAATAGAGAACACAAAATAAACACACGGTAACACGACACAAGTTCACGTTTATTGAAATAAAGAAATAAAGAGCATAGAAAGATAGTTATATTCGCACAAAACAAATGATAGAAGGGAACTGCTAGCATTTGCGGATTTGGATGGAGCCTAGTCTCCCACTTCCAACGTTCAGGTATATTCTTCTGATCACGGGTTTAATTAGCAAGTTTATATTTTACTGGAAGACCTCAATATATTCGTATAATTCAATGTCACTGATTTTACCTCTTGCTGGCTGGTCGCGTGCCCACGTAGCAACTCACAGTTAGGATTAGACGCGTATATTATAGAACACGGAAATCTCTATTAACCTCATGGGGGTACTGAACTAAGTTTGATATTCTTAAGGCAGAAATATGTAGAACACGAATCAGTGGGCGAACGTTAGATATCACTAGAGTTTTAATATCTGAATAAGGTAATTACGAGAGTCAAGGTCGCCTGTTAATAAAAAACACTGATCGCTTAGTACGTCCCAAATGGAATGGTTAAATATGAATTACACTGGGCAAGGTCTTAGCCACTTTATAGAAAGTTAATAGGTGAGTATCAAGCTAGTACTATAACACTTAGTACTAGTAACATGAATCTTGAATAGTATGGGTAGATCTGGTCCTGGTTATCTTGCTTCCGGTGATGTTGGGGGCTAACGACTGGTTCCTCGGCCGTCCAGATGGTCCAAAATGTAGGAAGTTCTCAAGTCGGATCTCTTGATGATCGTTGCTGGCTACACACTTATATACCCACGAATTTGTGTGAAGGTTATAAGGTGCACGTTAGGACTTGTACATGGACAGATGCTTCTATCAGTCTTCTCTGCCACGGAGTCTGCCGGATCTGGAATCTCTCAACTCCGGAACAACACAAGGGCAGAGCTAGAGGTAAACTGCAGGGTAGTGACCACTGGTTGGTGTCTAGCTTTCAACTGATTTGACTGGGGGCGGGAGGAGTTAGATTTATAGGCTCGGTTCTGGACCCTGCAGACAGTAGGGATCTCGAGTCTTATGGACTTAATTGAGCTCTCAATAGATATGGGGACTAGGTAAGATGGTATTTACTGTTGTGGCACAGGGCGATAGGAAGCCTTTATATTTTCATATAACTGAGCCTTAGTAAGAGGTACTATTTTGGCTATACTGGACGTATTTAGGGGAGAGAGACTGGATCTACTTTGCGAGGAGGATGGGGACAGCTGTGATAGGAGCGTCTCTCTAGATTGTTCAATCTTCATTCTATGGTATAGCTGAGGTGCTAATTTAGTGATCAGAGCATGCAAGAAAGGTAAATGGTTTATTGTGAGGTAATAGAGGTTAGTAAAGGTGTTAGTCATTCATGGTTAGTTCATTGATAGGAAGAATTCCTGTGCTACCTGGCAATGACTCGAGAGTCAAAACAGGGGCCAGGTATACCTCCGCGGGGGTGGGGGTCTCCCTCCTCGGGTGGGCAAAAAGGGGGAACTGGGCGCCCTCTCTCTGATATAGTCGTCCGGCGGCTGTGGCTTGCCATATCACCAGTGTTTGTAATAACCCTCTGTGTATGAGACAGATGTGAGTGTCTTTAATACCAAAACCGAAGGTGCCTTAGCTAGCTGGTTTTACTCGGCTGGTTGTTAATTGTAGGGTTTGCTGGATATGGTGGAGACTGGGTTGCTAACTCTGCCACATTTATCTGGAAGTATGACAATAGAAGTTAGTTACTGGCGGGGCGGCTAGCCTCGCACCGACGACCATTGGGTGCAGGGTTGTGAATGTGTTGTAAGAGAATAGATGGCATGCAAGGGGCTAGTAAAGTTCTAATGTTGTTTTGGCCTACTAAGTGAAGGTAGGCTGGATAGGAGTATATATATAAAAGGTTGGAGAGCGTTAGTAACGGACAATTCAAGGATCTTCAAGAGGTATGAGAGAGGGGCTAGGTCGGACAAGAGTCGAGAAGCGCGGGTGTCTTAATGAGAGGGGGGGGGGAGAGTTCAAGGGCTACAGGGAAATTTTGCCCCTAAGGTCCCTGGGCGTGGGGGTGGCATTAGGCTACAATTGATATGGAAGTTTGAAAAGGCAGTAGAATACGTTAGCCAAATGCTACCGGGGAATGCAACTATGGGGTGGTATATGAGTCTGGAAAAGATAGAGTTATGTGATCAGTCAGAGGGTTATGGATACTATTAGTTGGCCCTGGGAACTGCATTTTCTATTAAATATAAAATACCACCCACAGCGGCAGTTCGTAGGGGTACTTCGTTATTGTTTCGGGGTACTTATGACAGATACTGGTAACCAGGTTATCTTATACAATCTCTGGTTGGGGTAAGAGGTGTAAGACACGAAATAAATTGGCGTAGTGTGGGCTGTGGATACGAAGGAGGCAAGGGGAAGACGTATGACAATTGTAGAAAGTAAATGGAAAAAGGTGAACACAATGGCGGATAAAAATACTTAACCTAAGGATTGCATACATAGATTTATGGGGCGATGGGTCTTCAGAAGCTTAGTCTGGCAAGACAAGATTTTAGGGAATGTTAATATTAATACTTAGTTACTAGAGGAGCAATGCAAGGGGCGACTGAGCACGGGTTACATATATCTATACTCGTCATGGAAAATGATATAAGAGGTCTAGGGACAAGCGTGGGTGTTTGAACTGCTAAGATATATAACATCTACTTCTCGGATGTAAGAACATACATAGATATATTTATGGCTGTCTGATGTGTTGGCATTGGCTCAACGTCGGGACAGGGCATGGGTGTTTTTAATATGAATGTATATTCCTGTTCATCATCTTTATAGTTAATAAGTGTAGGACACGAGGGGGTTAGTGTACGTGAGGTGTGGAAAATGGTCGGTTTAGAAAAGGTAAATGGGTGTGTCCTGGAGCTGTTTAGCCCTGCGGGCTTGGGCCTGTCTGGAATGGCGGGCTCGGTCAGCTGGTCCTTTCGTTCTGTGGACCTTTCTTCCGGGTGTTTCTGTGTGGTGTTCGCTCGTGGCTTCTGTGGTGGGCTTCTTGTTCTGGGGCATTTTACTTCCCTCTCCTTCATTATAGGCTCGTCCTCGAGCCTCAAGGGTGAAGTTAAAAGAATCATAGTAATGGTGGGTCATTTTCAGGGTATTTAGAAAGTTCCACCAAACACGAGAGCGACGGTCAGGTTTCTTTTGCAGGTCAATGTATACCTGTAAGAATGTGTCCTCTGTGTTGTGGCGGGCGGCTGCCCGGGCTTGGTGTGGGTGTGGTACACGGGCCAAGTGTCCAGTGGGGGTCTTTACTTTAACCTTTCGTATGAATGGTTTGTAGCTTTCCCCTGTGGGGGTCGGAGTGAGGTGTGTGGGGTTGACAGGAAGTCTGTTTAGTGTGGTGAATGGGTTACTAACCGAAAGGGGATTCGCGCGTGACAACAGGGCTGGGGATGAAGGGGGAATGTGAGTCTGGGTTGTATTTGGTTTTCTTAGGCGGTGTTGTAGGTTGGGAATATATAGTGAGGCAATGCGCAAAATCGGTGTAGGTAAGGTGGGTGAAGGAGGTGTGTGGGAAGGAGGGGGTGTGTGTGTTGTGTGGCTTGGGTCCTTAGTGTCAGAACGGGGTGTTATTTTTGTATCGCTGTCTTTAAATCTGATGGGTCTGTTGATTATTCTACCTCTGGCGGTCCTGGTGGGAAGGTAGATGTTTGTCGTGGGACTTGAGTCGCTCGACGATGTTTTATAGTGAGGGGAAGCATGTTTTATAGGTAAATGACATGTGGGAGTTTTCTCAGGGGTGACTTTGGGGGGGGGTTTCTTAGGGGTTGGTTGGTTGGGGGTTCGGTGAGATGAGGAGGTTGGTCGGTGTGTGGGTTGGGTGGTGGGGATCGTGGAGGGGAAAGGGGCGGATGCAGGGGGTGCTAGACGGGTGGGTAAGGAGTGTAGATTTAAGTTGGAGGGTTGGGGGTAGGGGCGTGTGTTGTTTGATGAGGTTGGTGATTTGCTGGTGATTATTCGTCTTCTTTCCCTTTGTGGGGGAGAATTCGACGAAGAAGAAGAAGAGGAGGAGGAGGAGGGTAGTGGTCTGGCAGCCCTACGGAACTTGGTTAGTAGGGTGTGTTTTCTGGAGGTTTTAAACGATGTTTGTCGTGGGCGTAAGTTGTAGCGTGAGGTTACTGAGGTAGATTGGGTGGTGCGGTTGGGTGTGTACTTGGTTTGGGGTGGCGGTGGTGGTTTTCTCACTGTGGTGCCTGGTGGAGGTATGTCAGGGCTAGACGGGAGGGTTTCTGTTGTGGTCGGGGTTGTGGGTGGAGGTTTTTGTACTTGGATAAGTTGGGGAGGAACTTGACTATCAGAAGTGAAAGAAGGTGTCATGGTGGAAGAGGGTGTGATATTGGGGGCTTGGGGTTTGTGGAGGTTAGTTGGGGGGGTATGGTGAGAAAAGATTTGTCGGTTCGGTGCTGGAGGGCTTAGGTCCTTAGGGGTTTGTATGGGAATATTCGTAGCCTGAGTGAGGGGGTGAGTAGGGGTATTTAATTTAGGGTCGGACGTGTGGGGTGGGGCTTGTGGCTTTAGAGGTTTAAACGCTCGGACGAATCTAGTTCGGAGCGTGGGAGTTACGCCGTGATAGTCGATGGTGACTTGAAAGGCATTTGGGACTTGTATTACGGTGTAGGGTCCGACATAGCGAGGGCCTAACTTGTTGGTGATAGGGAGGTTGGCTACCATTACGGTGTCATGGATGGCGAAAGGGTTTTTTTCATCGATGTTGTCAGTTTTGGTGTCTTGACAGATCTGGGCGGTATGGAGGGTGTTTTGCAGATGTTGCAATGGGTCAATTGTGGAGGTGGTGGAGGGAAGGTGAGCGTGGTGGTGGAATGGCAGTAACAGGGGGGGTACACCGTAAACACGTTCATGAGGGGAAATACCGTCTTCCCGAGGACAGGTGTTCATACCCCACTGTATCATTTTTAGTTGTGATGGCCAGTCTGAGGTATTAAGAGCAATCATTCTTGTACGTAACTGGTTGTTGATGGTGCGATGGCTGCGTTCGCAGATAGCATTTCCTTGAGGCCAGTACGGGGATGAGTGTTTAATCTTGATACCGCATTGTTGGGTGAATTGTTGCCAAACGTGTCCACTAAACTCGGGGGCATTGTCCGATAGAAGAGCAAGGGGAAGGCCGAATATAGGGAACACTTCGGTGGCAAGCAGTGTGGCGACTGTGGTGGCTGTGTGGTCTTTAACTGGGCAGGCTATTAGAAATTTTGAATATACGTCTACAAATGTGACGATATAGCGGTTGCCAGCGTAAGAAGGGAACGGGCCCATGATGTCGAGGGATAGGACTTGGAACGGTTTGTTGGCAGAAATGGTACCAGCTGGGCCTGGGGTGCGTGATCTATCCTTTCCCAATAAACACGGTTTGCAGGATTCTGTCACTCGTTGTGCAATTTTGGAGGGGTTGGGGGTCCAGTATTGGTCTGTGAAGATCTTTAACATTTTCTTTTGTCCAAGGTGTATGCCGTTTCCCTCGTGGATGGCAATCATGTAGTCGTGGGCTATGGTGGGGTCCAAGATTATGTGACCAGTGTCTGTGGCAAGTTGATCTCCCCAGCGAGTCAGTCTCCTGAAGACGTTTAACGGTATCCAGGGGGGTCTGATTCGTGCTTCCCAAGATTGAATTAGGGAGGGGGCTGGGGGGGCATTCTGTCGGGAGGTGGGGGTAGATACCAATTGAGTGTTTTGTAAGGCGGCTAGGTTGGTGGGGGGGTCTTTTGGTACTGGCAAACGTGACAGGGCGTCTGCATTAGTATGGAGTTTGCCGGGACGATATTGTATTGTAAAGTCGTAGTCCTCTAGTGTCTCTCTCCAACGTACCAAAATGGCTGAGTTGGTTTCGCACCTACGCAGCCATTGTAAAGATTGATGGTCGGTAATTATTTCGAGTTTTGCGCCTAACACAAATGACCGGAAGTGGCTGAGTGCCCAAATGATCCCTAAGCACTCTCTCTTGGTGGCTGCGTAATTCTGTTGGGGTGGGGTGAGTGTGCAGCTGGCATACGCTATCACATGTTCCTTTCCATCTCTGAATTGAGCTAATACTGCACCTATGGCGTACAGAGATACGTCGGTATAAAGACGGAAAGGTTTCTGGTAGTCAGGGAAAACGACAATAGGGGCTTGGATTAGCTTTTGCTTCAAAGTGTTAAACGCGAGGTCTCTTTCAGGTGTCCAGGCGAACGGGGTGTCTTTGTGGGTAAGTTGGTGGAGGGGTCTGGCTATGGTGGCAAAGTGGGGGACGAAACGTCTGTAGTACGTGGCTAAACCTAGAAACGAACGTATTCCTTTAACCGTGGTGGGTGGGGTTTGGTTTTGTATGGCTTGAAGTTTCTTTGGGTCTGGCGCAATACCATGTTCAGATATCACGTGTCCGAGAAAATCTACCTTATTCCGGGCAATCACGCACTTTGAGGGTTTTAATTTCAACCCGGCGGCTCGGATTCTTTGCAGGACTTGTCTCAACCTGAGGAGGTGTTCTTCCCAGGTTGGAGAGTACACAATAATATCGTCCAGATAGGCTAGGCAGGTTTCCCAGGTTAGGCCATGCAATACCGTTTCCATCAAACGGGAGAAAGTGGCGGGTCCGTTACAGAGGTCAAAAGGTAGGGCGTTAAATTCATAGTGATGGCCACCACTAGTGGAAAATGCTGTTTTCTTTTGGTCCTCGGCCTTGATAGGCACTTGCCAATACCCTGCTTGCAAGTCGAGGGTAGTGAACCATTTGGATCCGTATAGGGAGTCAAGGGAATCGTCTATTCGGGGTAAGGGCGTAGCGTCTTTAATGGTTATGTCATTTAACCTCCTGTAATCGACGCAAAAACGGGTTGTCCCATCTTTCTTTTTGACTAAGACAACAGGGGAAGACCAGGGGCTAATGGACGGGGTGGCAATCCCGGCCTCTAACATTTCCTGGACTTGGCGTTCCTCTTCCTGACGTTGTATGGGGTTCTTTCTACGGGATGGTTGTCGTATGGGGGGGCCTGTGGTGTTAATGATGTGTTGTTCTACATCCGTCTGTCCGATTTCGGTGGGTTGTTGGGCAAAGACGTCACTGAATTCCATCAGTAGGTCGTACATGCCGTTCTTTTGGTGGTCAGATAGTGTCTCAGGAAGAGGGGGCAATTGGAGGCTGGTAGGGGTGTCGTTACAATGTATGGGGAGGTCATCGAAAGTTTCGAGATCTCCTATAATGAGACCTTTCGGTAATGTCAGGGGTTCCTCTGAGATATTAGCCACGAGAATGTGGTTGATACGAGCGGGAATGATGGCGGGTTGTAAGAGGCAGCGATGGGGGTTGGGGGATGTGTTAGTGGGGGAAAATACCATGTGAGTTTGGGGTATGGGCCGCAGGTTCACCCATTTTTGATGGTGGGGGGGAATTTGGCATTTATCCTGAACTACCGCTGGGCTAATGATGGTGGGGGATTGACTGGCGAGCAGGTGCTTGGTACTTATAAGGGGGGCAAGGTCACTTTGGTGGGGGTCACGCGTGAGGGGGGGATTAACGGCGCGTGTGAGAGGATCAGTGGGGCGCGGTGTGAGGGGGTTAGAAAACGGGATTTGTTGGAGGGACTGCGGAGGGTTGGTGGGGGAAGCGTTGTCGGTGGCAGTAACGGTTTGTTTAGAGGTTATCTGGGGTTGGTGGGTTTGTCTGTCATGAGGGGGAGTCAAGTGTGGGGTTTTGAAGTTTATTAGGGGTGTGAATTGTGGGGGGGTGGAAGGGAGCTACTGACGAAAAACTGTCACAAGGGGGATTGGGGGGGTGGTGGAATAGCTGGGCATTTCTGGGGGCATGGTGGGAACATGGTCGTGTCCCTCGGTCGGCACGCGTGAGGGGGGATTAACGGCGCGTGCGGGCGGTTCAGAAGGGTGCGAGGTGAGCGAGTTAGAAAACGGGATTTGCTGGGGGGACTGCGGAGGGTTGGTGGGGAAAAAGTTAGGTGTAGAACATGGGTTATTGGTGTAGGACTGGTGTATTGATTTGGGGTTGTTAACATTTCTGGGGGCATGGGGGAAACATTGTTGGGTACATTGGTCGGCATTTTCTCTGGAAACATGTGTACATAAACATTGGATAGAATTAGGGTTACATATATCAGAGTCTGTCCTGAAAACATGGGAGGATTTATTCTGGGCAGAGTTACGAGAATTGAGGGGATTACCGAGGGGGAGTTGCTTGGACTTGTCTTCTTTCGTTTGTTGAGGCATTTTTTTACTGAATTGAGTGAGGTTTTGAGAGATCTCGGGGCAAGGGGAGGTTTTAGGAGTAACCTTAGTGCTAGCTGCAACTTGGTAACTCTGAATCAGGAGTTGTTGAGGGGGAGGTTGTTTTTCTTTTTGGGAATGGGTTTCTGCGTGATTGGTTTGTCAGAGGCTTTGGGCTGGAATTTGTTTTTGAATGAGATCAGCCTTTGGCCGCAGTCAATCTGGGCCTCTAGTTTTTGAAGGAGGTCAAGTCCAAGGAAACCATCATAATGTTTACAGTTGGAGGAAAATACTGTAAATGTGTGATAACAACGAGCATGGGGGCCAGGAGTGGTTACTGATAGGGGTAAAGTGTCTCCTAGGAGATTTAAGTAAGTATCAGCAGCTGAGATGAGTTCTGTTTTGGTGTTTAACAAAGGGCCAAATCGTCGGGGATGTTTTTCATAGTAAGATTTGAACAAACATGACTTGGCAGCTCCCGTGTCGATTAGTAAGCGGACAGGAATGTCCTTGATTTTGGCCATGTAATAAATGGGGGCAGTGCGACTAGTTATGGCGTCCCCCGCCGAGCCCATCGTGGGCGGGGGATACTTTAAAAATCCTGGGGGTCGGTATCTACCTCTTCCAGGGTTTCCTCGGTATAGTCTGAGGTCATGGTATGGGGGGCAATTTCTTCCTCTTGTCCCCACTCCTCTTCATTCACAGAAATGCGAGGAGTAGAGGGGCGAGGTTTGGCAGAGTCACGAATTTGGTGGAGGGCACACTGAGCATTACAGGCAGGGAATTCATAGGGGTTGATAATGACTAAGGTAGGATTTTTACTTTGGTAGGTGTTGTAGTTGCTGTTCCGGTTGAAGATTCTGCGTGGCTGGGACGGTTGGAACCGGGGTCTACTGGGTTGGGGCTTGCCGGAAGGGTAGGTGGGTCTGTTGTTGAAAGATGAGGCTGGGTAGGCATTCTTGGGGTTTTGGTGGTTGGTTTGCTGCGGGTGCGTGGGAAACCTCTTGATTGCAGCGATTTGGGTGGGTGCTTCTGTGCGCACGGCCAAAATACGTCGGATCGTGATGAGGTCTTTTTTGTATTCGACGAAATCGTGCACCCGGAAATGGTCTTTTACTGCTGAGGGCAATATCGACACAAGGTTGACCAGAATTTGCTGTTCTTGTTGGATTTTGGTCAACGTGGGGAAAGAATTTTTTATGTTTTGGGCAAGCTTACTGACTGTGGCATCTAGATCGCCTTCGAATTTCGTGTCTAGGATACGGGTGTGGGCCACGAAAACGCCCAACGAAGGTTTAATGGCTTCTATCACTATTGTGCGAAATTCGTTCCAGGTGAGATCAGGGCGCACTTGATAGGCCACCAGGGAAACGGCTTTTCCCAGGTGTGGTAATGTTACGGCTATTTTATGTGCGTCCGTGGTATAAGTAATGTCAACTAAGGGTTTCACTATGTCCATGAATACTTCGATCCCATAATTTGTTTCCTCATATTTTGGGATGAAAACGTGGTTAGGTTGCGCCATGATGTTCTCGTGTTCTAGCTGTTCCAAACTTGCAATGTAATGCAACCTTTTATCCGAATCAAGAACCACCGCTGCCGCCAATGTTATGCCCTGTTTTTCTACAGGTTTAACTTGGGTAATGTGAGTTCTGAATGACTGGGTATAGAAGGCTGCATGCACAATACAAGGTATGAGGAATAGAGAACACAAAATAAACACACGGTAACACGACACAAGTTCACGTTTATTGAAATAAAGAAATAAAGAGCATAGAAAGATAGTTATATTCGCACAAAACAAATGATAGAAGGGAACTGCTAGCATTTGCGGATTTGGATGGAGCCTAGTCTCCCACTTCCAACGTTCAGGTATATTCTTCTGATCACGGGTTTAATTAGCAAGTTTATATTTTACTGGAAGACCTCAATATATTCGTATAATTCAATGTCACTGATTTTACCTCTTGCTGGCTGGTCGCGTGCCCACGTAGCAACTCACAGTTAGGATTAGACGCGTATATTATAGAACACGGAAATCTCTATTAACCTCATGGGGGTACTGAACTAAGTTTGATATTCTTAAGGCAGAAATATGTAGAAACACGAATCAGTGGGCGAACGTTAGATATCACTAGAGTTTTAATATCTGAATAAGGTAATTACGAGAGTCAAGGTCGCCTGTTAATAAAAAACACTGATCGCTTAGTATGTCCCAAATGGAATGGTTAAATATGAATTACACTGGGCAAGGTCTTAGCCACTTTATAGAAAGTTAATAGGTGAGTATCAAGCTAGTACTATAACACTTAGTACTAGTAACATGAATCTTGAATAGTATGGGTAGATCTGGTCCTGGTTATCTTGCTTCCGGTGATGTTGGGGGCTAACGACTGGTTCCTCGGCCGTCCAGATGGTCCAAAATGTAGGAAGTTCTCAAGTCGGATCTCTTGATGATCGTTGCTGGCTACACACTTATATACCCACGAATTTGTGTGAAGGTTATAAGGTGCACGTTAGGACTTGTACATGGACAGATGCTTCTATCAGTCTTCTCTGCCACGGAGTCTGCCGGATCTGGAATCTCTCAACTCCGGAACAACACAAGGGCAGAGCTAGAGGTAAACTGCAGGGTAGTGACCACTGGTTGGTGTCTAGCTTTCAACTGATTTGACTGGGGGCGGGAGTTAGATTTATAGGCTCGGTTCTGGACCCTGCAGACAGTAGGGATCTCGAGTCTTATGGACTTAATTGAGCTCTCAATAGATATGGGGACTAGGTAAGATGGTATTTACTGTTGTGGCACAGGGCGATAGGAAGCCTTTATATTTTCATATAACTGAGCCTTAGTAAGAGGTACTATTTTGGCTATACTGGACGTATTTAGGGGAGAGAGACTGGATCTACTTTGCGAGGAGGATGGGGACAGCTGTGATAGGAGCGTCTCTCTAGATTGTTCAATCTTCATTCTATGGTATAGCTGAGGTGCTAATTTAGTGATCAGAGCATGCAAGAAAGGTAAATGGTTTATTGTGAGGTAATAGAGGTTAGTAAAGGTGTTAGTCATTCATGGTTAGTTCATTGATAGGAAGAATTCCTGTGCTACCTGGCAATGACTCGAGAGTCAAAACAGGGGCCAGGTATACCTCCGCGGGGGTGGGGGTCTCCCTCCTCGGGTGGGCAAAAAGGGGGAGCTGGGCGCCCTCTCTCTGATATAGTCGTCCGGCGGCTGTGGCTAGGGGCTTGCCATATCACCAGTGTTTGTAATAACCCTCTGTGTATGAGACAGATGTGAGTGTCTTTAATACCAAAACCGAAGGTGCCTTAGCTAGCTGGTTTTACTCGGCTGGTTGTTAATTGTAGGGTTTGCTGGATATGGTGGAGACTGGGTTGCTAACTCTGCCACATTTATCTGGAAGTATGACAATAGAAGTTAGTTACTGGCGGGGCGGCTAGCCTCGCACCGACGACCATTGGGTGCAGGGTTGTGAATGTGTTGTAAGAGAATAGATGGCATGCAAGGGGCTAGTAAAGTTCTAATGTTGTTCTGGCCTACTAAGTGAAGGTAGGCTGGATAGGAGTATATATATAAAAGGTTGGAGAGCGTTAGTAACGGACAATTCAAGGATCTTCAAGAGGTATGAGAGAGAGGCTAGGTCGGACAAGAGTCGAGAAGCGCGGGTGTCTTAATGAGAGGGGGGGGGAGAGTTCAAGGGCTACAGGGAAATTTTGCCCCTAAGGTCCCTGGGCGTGGGGGTGGCATTAGGCTACAATTGATATGGAAGTTTGAAAAGGCAGTAGAATACGTTAGCCAAATGCTACCGGGGAATGCAACTATGGGGTGGTATATGAGTCTGGAAAAGATAGAGTTATGTGATCAGTCAGAGGGTTATGGATACTATTAGTTGGCCCTGGGAACTGCATTTTCTATTAAATATAAAATACCACCCACAGCGGCAGTTCGTAGGGGTACTTAGTTATTGTTTCGGGGTACTTATGACAGATACTGGTAACCAGGTTATCTTATACAATCTCTGGTTGGGGTAAGAGGTGTAAGACACGAAATAAATTGGCGTAGTGTGGGCTGTGGATACGAAGGAGGCAAGGGGAAGACGTATGACAATTGTAGAAAGTAAATGGAAAAAGGTGAACACAATGGCGGATAAAAATACTTAACCTAAGGATTGCATACATAGATTTATGGGGCGATGGGTCTTCAGAAGCTTAGTCTGGCAAGACAAGATGTTAGGGAATGTTAATATTAATACTTAGTTACTAGAGGAGCAATGCAAGGGGCGACTGAGCACGGGTTACATATATCTATACTCGTCATGGAAAATGATATAAGAGGTCTAGGGACAAGCGTGGGTGTTTGAACTGCTAAGATATATAACATCTACTTCTCGGATGTAAGAACATACATAGATATATTTATGGCTGTCTGATGTGTTGGCATTGGCTCAACGTCGGGACAGGGCATGGGTGTTTTTAATATGAATGTATATTCCTGTTCATCATCTTTGTAGTTAATAAGTGTAGGACACGAGGGGGTTAGTGTACGTGAGGTGTGGAAAATGGTCGGTTTAGAAAAGGTAAATGGGTGTGTCCTGGAGCTGTTTAGCCCTGCGGGCTTGGGCCTGTCTGGAATGGCGGGCTCGGTCAGCTGGTCCTTTCGTTCTGTGGACCTTTCTTCCGGGTGTTTCTGTGTGGTGTTCGCTCGTGGCTTCTGTGGTGGGCTTCTTGTTCTGGGGCATTTTAATAAGGTATGCTATCACTAGGGAGATTAGCGTAAATCAACTTTGCTTTACCTATGAAAGCAGTTTGGGAAAAGAAACTCCACTGGTCTTTTGGCCATTTAAGCTGGTTTGCAACACGCTCAAAGAGATTGAAGAAATTCTCAACATCTGTTTCATCAAATTTGGGCATAAATTTTAACTGATTTCCTAGATCAGAGAAAGACTTCTTTGTATTCACTTCTCTGTCTTTCACACTTTCTTCACTCTTCAGTCTCAATACTTCAAGTTCATGTAATCTCTCTTGCTCTTGCTCTTTTTGAGCATTTTCTTGGGCTTTCATCCCTCTTTCATGTTCTCTCTGTTTGTCCTCATGTTCTCTGTTTTTCGGCATTCTCTCTGTCTTTCTGCATTCTCTCTTTGATACTCCCTCCTCTAATTCCATCTTTTTAATCATAAGCAATGATGCGCTACCTCCATCACCATCGCACAAACTATAGGCTTCAAGTGATAGCAAATCATCAATTACCAATTTATCAATCACACGCTTCTTTACCTCAGCCTTAGACATACTGGATTTGTGAGCAACTCCATATTTGATGGCTAATGCAATCCAGTCAGTTTTCTTTATCTGGGAAACAGTCAAGGTACTCAAAGAAGGTTTATCAACAAATTCATCGAAATTAAACTCCATATTGAAATCTAAACAGAGCAAACAGTCTTAGAAGGGAGATGTTCAAGAGTGCACAAAACAAAGAAAATCATTCACACCAAAACAGGACACACAAAACCATAAGTATTCATAGTTGACCACTAATAAAATAATTAACTTTTATAAAAGCAAAAAGGTAATCCCGGACAGGCCCCCATATAATGTTACGGACTAGGGCTCAAACCCACAACACCATGAATAAATTATTAACTCCAATGAAAAGGCAACACAACTTATCACCGTGGTATTATAAGAATGGAAGTTAACCACCCAAAACTAGACTGCAAGGTTAATATTATCCTCCAGCGAAACCCTACTATTATATTACCCTATTGCTATACAAGTCAACCAGAATCATATAATTGATATTATTAAGTTTACGTAAAATGTCAGTAGAATAATTTATGCTTTCGTAAATCCTTTAGGATTTATATGTAAGGAACCACAAAACTATCTAAGGTATTTAAATCTTGAAGTTAATTTGAAAGTGAAAGATAGTAGGCTACATGAAAATAAATAAGGTAGGTATGGATGAAAAGATAGTTTAAAAGTATGGATATTATTTACATATAAATTACACTTTATACATCTATCCTTACATTCACACAATACAACATAATCATACAATACAAAATAATAATACTTATCTATAGAGAGATAGTTAAACAAGGCAGGACAAACTCTCAGGATGACCCATGGTGAGGTCTAGGCGAAGCAGAGGCGTGAGGTGAACTGAAGTTTCTCAAATCCTATTTTCTATCGAGTCCTTGCATGGTCAGTAAAGTTATCGTACTGGACTAAAATACAACTACTCGCTCTCCAATCAAACAACTTAATTCAACTAATAATTATATAGAATACTTCATTAAAATATATAAATGAAGAGTAAAACATTAAATCACGACTTATATAAAGACTAATCATACGTCTGCCAGAGAGATGCTTAAACAAGGTAAGAGGGGGGAACGTGTGCGCTTGGCGCCACTTGGCTACAGTACACTCTGAACACAAAGTATGTTCCCCGAAGTTAGTTTACTTCCTAAAGGCCTTCCTATGTACAAATAAATAGTCACATATACCCACTAATAATTATTTAACTGTATCCCACCAGCAATTAGGTTAATTAAGGCAATACATAACAATTGTCGTGAGGGATCTTTGGATGAATTTGAACTAGCCTCAGAATAATTACTTGGAAGAGACTGAGGAGCCGGGGAGAACATAGGATCTGCCAGCTCCTCACTCTGCTCCAAGAGTTCATGTGATGCTAACTCTTGAGAGTCCTCGTGATCCATAGGGGGCCAAGACAAATCAGGCACCGAAGATGGCAACACGTTGGTGTTGCCATCCTCAGCCTGTTCTAGAATGACATTGAGTGATGGTTCTGGATGGCGCCAGTAACCTCCTGCCGCCAAGGGCTGGGGGTCCTGAGTCATCGGAGAGATAATTTGTGCCCCCACCGGATGACCCTTAAATTGATCGGCCAGTACCCTACTATGGCCTGTTGATCTCACACCCCGGGGAACCATAGACAATTTTGGTATTGCAAACGTTACATCAGAAGGTACATGCCTAGAATGTTCTTGACTAGTAGTGGGTGTCTGAGTGTCAGAGGGAGGTGTGGGTGGTGACAGTTGGGGGGTCTCCCGCCGGCTGCTTGACGAGGTATACTCTTCTCTCCGGCGTTTGTGCGACCTCGAAGAGTCCGAGGTAGAGTGGTGAAAGCATTGCCGTGGGGACTTCGACCTGGACCTCGATTTCCGCCACGTGGCACGGGCCGAGGAGGGGACCTCCGTGATGTCGCTCTCGCTACTACTATTGACAAACTCTTTGCATGGCTTTAGTTTTGACCTTAGGTCTGACCGCTTTAGAGGGATCGGGTTTTACTAAAGGTGACTTTATAATGAGCTTTTCCCATAGGACTTCGTCATCACACTGGAGGGCCTAATGGGCTATGTCCTTAGCGTACGTATTGAATGTCGCTTTAACTTCATGCAGAGCCGCCAAACATGAAAGGTCTGTCTTAGCTAACAAGGCAGACTTTAATTCTGAACAGACGGCGCACTTGTTTGACAACCACACGCCGCGTGAGCGGTCGAGGCACTTGACACATTTAGTGCAAAAAGTATGAGCAAACACTGGTAAGAGGGAACAAGTGGGTGTAGCGCAAAGATCAAATCTAGGCATAGTGCCGTTCAAAAAGAGGGTCCCCTCCTCCGCCAGAGAAGTAGCCTGGGGGCCTGGAAAGAAAATTTCCAGGAATCAATGATCATAAGGATAACCTGCGAGGTATTATACATCCTATCTCAAATCCGCCGGAAACTTAGTTAAAAGTGCACCACTATTCTAACCTTCCGCATGATCTGTCTAGCTGAGTTTTTCAAAAACTTACCTGTGACAAGCGTCACAGGTCCCTTGACCTTGTTAAGTTGTGACTCTATTGAACCAGTTTGCAAAACTAATATATCACGTAGTGAACACTTGACTGATGTCGCCGCGGGCGATGAAGTCGTCATGTGTCACTAGGCCAGACAGGGTGAGTTTACTCGGCGAGCCGAGATGGTAGCCCTGGTAGGAATGCAATTCCGCCGGGAGAGTGTGGTTCAGCCAAACCACGCCGGGATCTTCTGAATGTTCCTATCCGCCAGAGGCGGACTACTTGGACCCACCGCACGGGGCCGCCGGAACAGACAAAAACTGCCGGGAAACAGGGTTGGCACAGCCCTTTTCCTGCAGTCCCACACACATAAATAAAATGCATCATTTTATTACATATAGGGACGTCTCCCATGCCCCAAAGGCTCGAGCTAGCATGCAAGAACCAACACAGGGGGAAAACATACGTAATCAATAACAGAAAAATGTAGACACCTAAATTACCTGTAGCCTATGATGGAGACCCCTAATTATGACGACCACGTGACCCGAAAACATCCCAGCCGATGACGCTCCGGAACCCGCAGCCGCACCATGTAGAGGTAGGCCCCCATCAAGGGGCCTAAGCAAAACACGAACCCTGGAAGGTGGAGCACCACGTGCAGACACCCTTAAACCAGAGCATTTACTGATAATTGTAGAAAGTGGCATGTACTATCCTCAATATTGACAGTCTGTATCATGCCTTGTAGCGTGGTCGCCTTCTAGCTAAGTAAACACAACAGCTAAGGCGTCATACAAAAATAGAACAACACACGCGGTCCACCCATCCGGGACTCCTGGATGACTGTGACAATGGTATCCTATTTTAACACACTTTTCCTGCGGACCGACCAATCTGGCAGCCGTGCTAGCTAATCTAAACCCTGTTACTACAACACAGATATATACAAATGAGTAAGGACTCACTAAAAGCTCTGCGAACGTCGAATGAAGCGGACACGGGGCGAGCCCTGTGATCGGGAGGGACGCGGAGGAAGGAAGGACGAAGATGGCCGCTAGGGGGCCTGGTATCAGGGAAGCAAAACATGAGAAATCCACGTATATGGCAAGTCATATGATAACAGATATTAAATTATCTTTTCTTTTTTCTTTTTTTACAGAGTTTTTTTCTGTAGGGTACCCAATCAAAATGACGATCCAATAAGGGAATTAAGCATGCACTTATGATGAGTACATCATGATCTTCCGCGCGGGTTATTCAAATTGCTGGCGCAGGATGTTGAATGGAGACTATTAATGTTAATAGGCGAAGTCGTCAATGATGAAGGAATACTATTAAATACATACATACACAAATACCTATACATACACACACATATATATATACATATATATATATATATATATATATATATATATATATACAAACTATCGAATTTCGCCTGCCTTTGATTTTAGAGCTATATTAGCGGCGTAAACTGACCATTTCACAAACCTCTCACAAACCCCTCGAAAATTATAGAAAATAGCCTATAGCCAATTGATTGACTTTTTCGAATAAGGAACTGAGAGGTATTATGGTAGTGAGACGGTTGTGGACATGTTGTGAGGTTATTTGAATGCATTAATGCATTCAAATAACCTCAAAACATGTCCACAACCATCTCACAACCATAATACCTCTCAGTTCCTCATTCGAAAAAGTCAATCAATCAATCGGTTATATTTTCTATACTTTTCGAGGGGCGGAATTGAAACATATCTCAAAAGGAAACTGACACATTCAGCTTTCGAATACACCCACCCTCGAAAATTATAGAAAATATAGCCGATTGATTGACTTTTTCGAATAAGGAACTGAGAGGTATTATGGTTGTGAGACGGTTGAGGACATGTGAGGTTATTTGGATGCATTTAATGGTTGCATTCGAAAGAGGAATGTATCAGCTTCCTTTTGAGATATCTTTCATTTCCGCCCCTCGAAAAGTATTGAAGATATAGCCCAGAGTTTAAATTTTCCGAATAAGGAACAAGGAACCGGGAACCAAATTCAGCCGGGTGTCGTGCGGACTATATGGGGAAAAATATGGCGAATCTATTGGTGCCTATTTTCCCTAATAAATTGTTTCTCATAACGTCGCACTAGTGTCCTTGAATATTATCATTATAAGAACAAATAGAGACTAATGTGTATGTCAAGTACAATAGTATTTATTGCATTACTAATCCCTAAATTGAGGTAAACAATGGGCTCAGTGTTACCAAACCACTGCACTCTATGTTGTAAAAAAAATCCTTTATAATTGTATAATAGTTGTTCTATGTTACATATTAGTATTATCAGTTAATATTAGCATCTAAATTATACATCTATAGGAAACCTAGGGACAACATCTATTATATTTGTGTGGTCTTTGCATAGTGTACTGCTACTTTACGTAGCCTATTCATTTTATTATTTGACAACACTGTCGTCGTTGACAATGTGGTGGGAATGTAAGTAAAAAAAGGTGGACATACATTAATAAATTAAGGAAAAAAGACACAAAAGAAGAAAAAGAATTGAAACTATATAATGAAGAAGGAAGGAAATTGTCTGATAGGGAAGCTAGAGAAGAAATAGCAATATATTGGAGTAGTAAACTATATATAAGAAACATAACAATGACATAAACGAAGTATGGAGCCGAGAAGACGAGGAAAGTTATAGAAATACAGCAGAGGAAGAATATAGGTTTGACTCCTGTAAGGAGATAAAGAAAACCTAATATTTAGTAGTGGCCCCGTAATCATTGACGAACATGCCTATTACATAAGGCATCCTCTTCAAACACTAATCCGCCGTAGTTTGAATCTACCGCGCAGAGCATTTAAAAACTGAGGAGCCTTCATCATGAGCGCACGCGACCTCACTCATGGCTTCAGTAATTATGAATTGGGTTCTCACTACGAAAAAACTTCGTAAAAAATAAAAACAAAAAGAAAATAAGAATAACTATCCAATAAGCTTTCCATCATATCGTGGATGTACTTGTGTGGATTTCTGACCAGACGCTGATTCAGGCGTCATTCCTCCTTCACTGACATATCAAGTAAACCAAAATCCTTAATACATCAACGAATGGGAAGGGGACGGTCGGGAGGGCCCCAGTCGTCAATGATTACGGGGCCACTACTAAATATTAGGTTTTCTTTATCTCCTTACAGGAGTCAAACCTATAATTTATTAGTGGCCCCTCCATCATTGACGAACATGCCTGATATCTAAGACTGGAGGGGGACATTCGTAATCATATCATAACTCTAGAAAAGCAGATAATAAAAACAACCACATAGTATTCTTACTTTTGAAAAATGTATTTAATACGGCGTAGGCCGGAAATATACAAGAAAAAGGGGTTCAGGCAGGTGCGTGCTTCAAAGAAGCCTGCCCGACAAAAATGGGTAACCCTGAAGATTCTGAACACAGATCTGTAGTTACAAAAGGCACCCCACTCAACGAGTGGTGACAAAAATAATAAGTTATAAGTTTATATGTGCACATCATAAACCCCAAAATACATGTGGAGATCAATTGCAAATGAACTCCATTGAACTAATATTACATTGCTTTCGCAGCTAAAACTACTATAACAACACCGTTGTTTTGTACTAAACCTTGTACTAGCACAATTTCTCGCAGAGAAATTTTCATATCACATTTTAACCTTAAATTGTATCACAGCTCTCATACTCCGGCGGGGTCTAGGGTGTCCTATGTCAACTGACTGCACCCCCCCCCTTCCGTGAAAGTAAACATAAGTGACTGCAGGGCCACCTAGACCCTCTGCCTTAAAGCTATACATGGTAAGGAAGGTTTGTCTAGAGCAACTGACAAGTATCTAGAGAGAAACGTATGATTAGACGCCCACAAGTGTGTGGACGCAATATCTTCAACTGAAAAGTTTTTCAGGAAACGTAAAGAGGCCGCCCACTTGCGTAAATCGTGGGCCCTACCCACAACGCCGGGATTACTCTCTTTAATGACTTCTACCAGAAGAGAGGCTAATCGCCGTTTAAGTAAGCGTTTACCCGTACTCGCTACCCATAAAGCACCTTGGGGGTTTTGAGGAGCTATTCTCAAATATTTGGTTAGAGCTTGCACTGGACATAAATTATGATGCACCTTTCCCCTTTTTAACGCCGGCACCGTGAACTCAGAAAACACGTGTGCACTATGCTCATTCTTGGCTACAAACGCCGGGGAGGGTGCAATGGAAATTGAATCATTAAGTCTACCAAACCTAAGACAATTAGGTGTGTTGCTCATCGCCGCCAGCTCAGACACTCTGTTTCCGGTGGCCAAAGCCAAAAGGAAAACTGCCTTCTTTAAGATTAAAGCAAAGTCTGCAGTATTTTGATACAGACGAGAATGAAGTAAAGACAAAGCTTTGTCCAGAGACCAAGTAGGCATGAGCTGACGGGGAGGTGGGCGGAGTTTAAAACACGCTCTCATAAATCCTGTTTCCTCCGCCACCGGTATGGATAGACCTGTAAGGTCGAAAAAGGGCACTCTAATCGCAGTTAAGTGATTCTTCAAAGTTACCACAGATAAACGTTTCTGCTCAAACAGATAGTTCAAGTAATTAAAAACCAATGCCACTGAGGGTACAGTTTGTTCCGTTCTAACAATCCAAGAAGTAAAAGCTTTCCAATGTGATTGATATTGTCGCTTAGTAGACTGAGTATATTGATTGAGCAATTTATTGGTCACATCCCTACCGTATGGTGCTAGCCACTTGGCCTCCTGAATGCCCATAATGCAAAAGTCAGCGAGGTCGCTAGGTTGCCAATCGTGTCTAAGTGGAAGTACCCGACCGGGAGCGATACCGGGTCCGGGCACCACATTATTAATTGCTGGTACCAGACCTGCGCCAGCCACAGAGACGCGATTAGCGAGACTAAGCCTCGATAAACTCGTAGTATGTTCACTACGTGGCACATTAGTGACGCATCTGGTGGCGGAAACAGATAGATGGAGCTCCATCTGTTCCAGTCTGTCACTAGGGCGTCTGGCCCCCCTGCCGGCGTTATCGCCCGGCGGGTGAGGTATAGAGGGAGCTTGTGAGTCTCGTCGGACGCAAAAAGATCCACTTGTGGATGGGAGAGCTCCGCAATCATTAGGTCGAAAATGGGTTGCTTGAGCTCCCATTCTACTGTCGTGCTCTGTCTCCGGGACAGAGCGTCTGCCCAGACGTTCGCTACACCTGGGAGATAAGATGCGTGAAGATAAATATCTAGACTGCTGGCTAGAACAAAAATCTCTTCCGACACGAGTAGCAACTTCCTTGACCTCGTTGACCCTTGTTTCTGAATACAGTGAACTGCATTCAGATTGTCCATTCTGAAGGCCACCGACTTGCCCCGTAACGCCGGGCCGTGAGCCTGAAGGAAATACAAGGGGACTAGTAACTCTTTGACATTTATGTGAGAGATTTCTAAGTGGGACCAAAGCCCCTGACCCTGGTGCCCCTGATTTGACTGAAATCCCCACCCTATGGTGCCTGACGCATCCGTGTCTACCCATACCGTTGGAGGAGGAGAGGTCCATGACATGATTGAGTGCAATGTTTCCCTCTTCGCCCAGACCGCTAGTAAGGTGTGGATTAATTTTGGTATGGGCCATAATTTTCCCGCCGGTAAGAGTGGGAAATATTTGTTGCCTTCCAATATTAATCGTTTTACTTTCAACCGGCCCAACTTGACAGTTAGCTGAATCCAGTTGAGAGAGCCGACCAGAGACTCCCAGACTCTTCGTGTCGTAGTCAGACTGTGAAGAAACCTGAACAGTTTCCTGCGAAACCTGTTGCGATTGTCCACACTCTGACTCAGAGTGAGAGCGGCGGTGTCCCAGACCAGCCCTATCCACTGAATTACTCTTGAGGGAACAAGGTTTGACTTTACCAGATTTACCTTGAAGCCTAGAGTTTTGACATGATTTAAAATGATATTGACATGTTTTATGCATAATTGTTGTGTCTCTGCCACCACCAGCCAGTCGTCTAGATACCACAACACTCTGATTCCCTGTTTTAACAACGGCATCAGGGCTTGCCGGACTAGTTTCGTGAATAGTCGAGGTGCTAGGTTCAAACCGAACGGCATCCTCTGAAAAACAAAATTTTGGTGCCTGATCCTCAAGGCCAGAAACCTTTGAAATCTTTTGTTGACCGACACGTGCCAATAGGCGTCTGTCAGGTCTAGGGAACACATCCAGCCTCCCGGCGGAAGTGTTAGCCTGATTTGATGAACTGTTAACATTCTGAAAGACTCGTTGTAAATGTGAAGATTCAGATAAGACAGGTCTACGACCGGCCTCATCTGAACACTGTCCCGTTTGGGAACCAAAAACAGTTTTGACGTGAATACAGGGTAATCTGGAGGGACCGGGATGATGACATTCTTGGCAATCATCTCCTGGACCAGCGACTCCACCTCTAATGAAACACAATTTGCCGTTGTCGTCTGACGTAAGCGAGGTCGCCGGAGCCACTGCCAAGTGATGCCTTTGCGTGCCACCATCCGTGCCCAGGTTTTTAACGGCCATGCTTGGTGACACGTTCGGAACGACCCAGTTAGCAGACAAGGGTTCGCCGGCTGTACTTCCCTCGGTTCCTCCGGCCTTAAGATAGGCACTGGGAGTGAGAGAGACTTTAGTTTTTTGATGGTGGGTTTGGTGGTGTTGGACGCTTCGCCGGCTGGCTGGTGTGGGCCGAAGACTGGCCCTGCCCCGGCTTATACTGGCCGCGTCCTCTCTGTCCTGAAAACCCTCTCTGTCTATGCCTGTACTGACCCAGGGGGGATTGGGAGGACTTAGGCGGAAGAAAAGGCTTAGAACCCCCTGGCTGAGCTTTAGTAGGAGGCTTAGGTTTGGGGAAGTTAAATGCAGGTTTCTTAGCCTGTGCGGGACTGTGCTTCACGGCCTGTGCCATGTTAAACACTGTTCGCCATACATCAGGGGACATTAAAGAAGGAGTAAGTACTGGGGACATTACCACCTGGTTAGCAATGCGATCAGGCAGCTTGCGAACTAATGACATCCTAAGATCCTGTCGTGCTCGCACCGCCTCAAGTAAGGCTGTGCGTATGTCACCTAAGGATTGAATCGACGACTGAAGAATCAGACGCCGGGATAACTCAACTGATCTTCGAGCATCCGCGTCTGCGATTGCCTGAGTAGACCGGAGTAAAGACTTAGCCACCTGCTGAGAAACTATGTACTGTGAAAACAGGCGGAAAGCTTTTCCCCTTAGCCTAAATTCTCTGTCTAGGTGAGTAGGGGTAGGGGTAGTGAATGGGTCCTTTAGTTCACAAAGATTAATCTTAGGGGCAGCTAGAAAAGAAAATAAAGCTGACGGAACTCCGCCGGCAGAACCTACCGGCATGGAGAACCATGAATGTGTATCCTGAGGGATCTGGTGGGAAGATTTAGAAGTGAAAGTGGTTGCAAAGTTTTGAGCCTCTACCTCCCAATCCACCCAAGGTCCTGGTCCCAACTGTCCCACCTTCAACACTGGATTAGCTGTCTCGTCTGTGACGGTCTGTAAATCTAGTTCAGGAGTAAGAGCCGACAGAGCCTTAATATCATTAAACCCATCCAGCTTAGACCAGTCTGAAAATAGTTTTGAAGCTGAGGCAGGGGGTAAAGCAGGCTTAGATGCATAAACAAAATAATCCTGATGATAATAACTAGGTATAGCCTTGATATTTACGTCCAAAACATTACCCAAGGCATCCAATGCCCTTAATTTCTTTGACTTATTTCCCTGGATAAACCACTCACGTGGTACCGGAAGTTCCCCTGACAAGGTAGGCTGGGCAAGCTCTGGCTTAGAGGGGTTCAAAAGAACCCATGACTCGTCTGGCCCATAAAGCAGGGGCATAGCTACCTTTCTAAGAGGCGCTTTGTCTAGAGGGGGTGGATTAACATCCGTGATGACCCTGACATTTGACGTAGTGAATGCCGCCGTAGCTGGCTTAGAGCTCCCTGCCGGTGACAGAGTAGGAGGGTTAGGAATCTTAGATAAATCGATTGACGTTATCAGAGGCCGTACCGCAAGGGAGCCCCCAAGTCCATTGTGGGGTTTTCTCGTTGTTGACTAAAGAATTTAGATAGAGCATGAGTAAGTAACCCATCAATTTCTTGTGCTGTAACAAACTGGTTAGATGCAGAACTTTCAGGTGAATCAGTATTATCATGGGCGGCGTCCAAGCCTGAGCCTGACCCTTGTCCTTCCCTATCTGAAATTATTGACACTTCATCTCGTTCCTCCCGATCCTCCTGAGAAGACCCCGCCGAGGCAGGGGTACCTTGTTTCCAAGATAAGTCAGGGATAGAGGATGGGGTCGCCGCGTCCCTGTGGACATCGGCTACTGTGTGACTCGTATGAGTCGGACGTGGATGGTCAGACCCTGGTTGAGCAAACCGCCAAAGACTGAGGCTCTGGCCTACGCTCTCTTGAGAGTCTGAAACATTCTCAATTATTGAATTTCCTGAACTTTCCATTTCTAGGGTTAAAATATCAATAGGTAAATCTTGTTTAGGGACAGGCGCTTCACTATACTCTGAGGCTGTAACAGAAACATTTTCAGGTGTAGAGGTACGACGAGATGCACTAGACTTAGGAGAATGTCGAGAGGACTTCCTATGGGAATCCTTTTTGGAGGATTTGTGGCTACGGTGTGACCGCGAACTAGACCTAGATTTGGAAGAATCACCACCATGACCACTGGTGGAAGCTTCCGTCTTACTCTTCTTACTCGCCAGGGAAGAGGCACGACTTGAAGACTGCTGTCTGAGAGGTGACCTTGACCTCGATCTCGCCTGCGACGAGGAGGTGGCTGCCGGGGGAGTAGGCTCTCTCGGGCGTTTAGACGTATCCACAGACGATACAGAACCCTGGCTAGTCTCTGTCGGCTTAAAACCCGTTACTCTAGAGGTACGTTTAGGGGGAGGGTGCTCTGACAGCAACTTATCCCAAAGTGGGACGTTGTCACATTGAAGTGACTTATGTGCGACAATGGTAGTGTAGGCCGACATTTGTTGTCTGACCTCTCTCAACGCTACCGCCGCGGTCTTGTCATTGTCACACAGGACTTTATTGGCTAATTGGGAGCAAAAGGAACAATTAAGTGTAACCCAGAGACCCCTTGAACGGTCTAGACATTTAACACACCTTATGCAAAGGGTATGCGCAAAAATCGGGAAACCCGCGCAAGTAGGGGTAATGCACAGGGCAAAAACTGGGGCCACAGTAGCCATGACAGAGACTGGTGTGAGGAAACTACCGCCGGGTCTGTATTGGTCCGCCGGAGCTCAGCTCTGGAAAAATAAAGAAAAATTTCCAGGAATTAATGCTCATAAGGTTAACCCAAGTGTTCGCATACAAGTGTGAATAACCCGCCGGGTAACGGGATGCAAAGACACAGCTAACACATCTCGCTACGCGGCGGGGTGTAAAGAGGCTAAACAAATCTTTTTAGCTAAAGAACATGAAGAATACCCTCTGATATAATGGTCCAGCATGGCACTTATAGTCTGTAGGAGGTGGTGACTGTCTCAAGATTCAATTTTGTAACAAAGCCCCCCTCATAAAGACGCCGGCCCTTGAAATATTTTAGTAGAATAGCCCAGGGCAGGAATATACGAGATCTGATTTTTTAACGAATTGTCCCAAAAGATCGTCGTAAAAATAGAAGGCGGCGATACTGAATGTATCACCAAATTAAGGTTAATCGAAATTGAATTTGTTATAAATTCCTTAGTTCCTCCACTTAGGAGCACCCGCCGGGTGTGGGCATCGATTTGGTTAAACCTCATTGAACCTTCAATTGCCGTAAGAGTAAAGGCAGCGATACACAGAGTATCACTAAAATGGATTGGTTAACTATATGAGACCTAAGTCGTTTATCCCACCCTGCTCAGGTGCACCCGCCGGGTGAGAAGTCTAAAAGTTAACCCACAAGTTCCTGACCCCACTTTTTTGTAAAAGATCGCCGGGGAGGAACGCCTAAACAACAGCTAGGTTTTCCATGTGGTTGTCGTAAACCAGGTAGAAAAAACCTATAAAAACGAATGTTCGCAAGAACGTCGTTTTTTATATATATATATATATATATAAGGATGGGTACAGCCATCCCGCCGGGAATTAAAGGAGGCCTGAAACCAGGCACCCACAGAGACGCAGTCCTGGAGAGCCACAGACACCTCCCCACGCCGGGGAACCAGCCAGAGTTAAAAACCACGTGTGGCCCAACACTGCTCATCGGTCAGGATTTTTCATGGTGAAACCGAGAAAAAACCCGCCGGAAGGCAAGCCCCACCCTGAACAGACACCATCTGAACAATACGACACGAGGAGAGTCACGCACGACTAACCAAGGTCACAACATAATCCGTGGAATTAGCCAATACACAACTAAACCAGGAAACAATTATAGTCCGAGGAATTAGCCAATACACAACTAAAACCCAGATACACATGACACAGTAGGGCATATTTATAAAATAAATAATAACACTAGACATGTGGCAAAGCTACGAGCGGCTGGCTAGGCCTAGGTAGACGGCATGAAAATAGTTGAAATATAAACACACACTGGAATATCACAACAGGAACCACCGCCAACACACCACCGTAGCGACAACTTCCCACCCCGGGAAGCCTGACAAGGACCCAGAAAAAACTTCACTAAGTGAAGAAAAATACGCTGGGAACGTCAGAAAAACAGCTTACCTCATCAGAAGGATAAAAGGCAGCAATAATTAACGCGTAATGAAAGCCGCCTGCATCACAAACTAACACAACTGTGAAAAGTTCACGTGTCCACAACAGGACCACGAGGGTACATCCGAAATAGATGCCCCGTACACGACCCAAAATACACTGCACTGCGGGCAACCAGCCCAGGACACTCCTGCTACGCCTATCCTAACCTTACTCGATACATCCTAGAGTAAACAAATGAGAAAAAACTCACTAGGGACGCAACGAATGCGGAACCAGCGGAGCGTGGAAGGTACGTCCGGGCAGGCTGAGCGCAGAGCAGAGAAGGAGGAATGACGCCTGAATCAGCGTCTGGTCAGAAATCCACACAAGTACATCCACGATATGATGGAAAGCTTATTGGATAGTTATTCTTATTTTGTTTTTGTTTTTATTTTTTACGAAGTTTTTTCGTAGTGAGAACCCAATTCATAATGACTGAAGCCATGAGTGAGGTCGCGTGCGCTCATGATGAAGGCTCCTCAGTTTTTAAATGCTCTACGCGGTAGATTCAAACTACGGCGGATTAGTGTTTGAAGAGGATGCCTTATGTAATAGGCATGTTCGTCAATGATGGAGGGGCCACTAATAAATACAGGAATACTAAATAACATAACAGTAGACATACCCCCAGAAAACCAGATAATAACAAAACAAGTATTACAAGAACACATGGATATGATAGGTAAAACAAAAACAATTCTAGAACATATGCAAAATCCAATAGTATCAAAAACAGAACGGGAAAAAAATCTAAGAAAACTAAAGAACAAAAAAGCAGCTGGGCCAGATCAGTTAACCTCTGAAGTGTGCATGGGGGGACACCACACTCCTGTGCTGACGTATTTGAGCTGTTCCCATCACTAACATCGTTATTTTATCATAAATAGCATTAATACTTATCCATATGTGCCTACTATAGGTTGATTATAAAGGAATTAACCTGTTACAACAATAAAACAAGTGGAAACAGCGTTTGCATGGTCAAAATCAGCGATACAGGCCGGGAGTTACATAATGTATGGCTGAGGCAACCTCCCTTCCCACCACTTTTCCCCACGTCTGGAGAGAGACTGTCGATCGATACTCTCTCTCTCTCTCTTGCACTCGCTTGCTAACAGTGACGACAATGCCCTGCTTGCAACTCGCTCATGTTAGCACGAAAATATACCACAGAATAAGGGAATAACAGGGAAAATAGGTGATAATTGAAGGTGAGGAAAGTGGGGAAGGAGGGGAGGTGGAGGAGTGATATTTGGCATGGCCCAGGGGCAATAAAAAAAAAAAAAAAAAAACATTTGGGGGTGTTTTAAATGGATTTTTTAATAGCCTTACTCTTAACCCGGGAACTGCAGGAAGACTCTTAAGAGTTCCCCCGGCGGACTGCGGGAAGACTCTTAAGAGTCAGGGGAAAAAAAAAATCAATTTAAAACCGAAAAAAAAAAAAAAAAATTGCCCCTGGGCCATGCAAAATATCATTCCTCTACCTCCCCTCCTTCCCCACTTTCCTCCCCTCCTTCAGTTATCACCTATTTTCCCTGTTATTCCCTTATTCTGTGGTATATTTTCGTGCTAACATTAGCGAGTTGCAAGCAGGGCATTGTCATCACTGATAGCAAGCGAGTGCAAGAGAGAGAGAGTATCGATCGACAGTGTCTCTCCAGACTTGGGGAAAAGTGGTGGGAAAGGAGGTTGCCTCAGCCATACATTATGTAACTCCCGGCCTGTATCGCCGATTTTGACCATCCAAACGCTGTTTCCACTTGTTTTATTGTTGTAACAGGTTAATACCTTTATAATCAACCTATAATAGGCGCATATGGAGAAGTATTAATGCTATTTATGGTAAAATAAATATTTTAGTGATGGAAACAGCTCAAATACGTGCGCACAGGCAGAGGTGTCTCATACCCCCCATGCGCACTTCAGAGGTTAAGAGTCTTCCCGCAGTTCGCCGGGGGAACTCTAAAAAGTCTTCCCGCAGTTCCCGGGTTAAAACCTGAACTATATAAAGCACTGTTGAACAGTGATAAATGTATGGATATAATGATTAAATGCTTTAATAAAATAGTACAGGAGGCAGATATACCAGAAGAGTGGAAAAAATCTAAAACAGTCATGATACCCAAGAAAAGCAAGCCATGTGCTAAAGATCTGAGACCAATAGCACTTGCTAACATCTCGTATAAATTGTTTATGTCCCTAGCAGTAAAAAAACAAAATAGAAAAACATTTAACCCGGGAACTGCGGGAGACTCTTAACCCTTAATTAGCGGCGAGCAACATAAGTCGAGTTAAATAAAGCTGGACTATGTGGCGGCGCTCGACATAACTCGAGTGGCAATTTCAGCACGTAATGTGGCTGAGAGAGAGAGACAAGTGGTGGCAGGAGACTAGCGAGCGTATGACTGCTCCAGACCACCGCGGCGAACCTACTGACACAAATCTCAGCTCCCTCCTCCCTCTCTCACTCGCTACATACTCAATTATGTACTGAAAGTACCGAATTACCTGCTTTTTGCACTCGCGTTGCACGGTTATTGCAAGAAAACTATCCATCATACAAGGATCGTTATGGTGTCATTCGAAAGCTCTGTTTATGCCCTTTCAGGGATAGGTACTTGTTTACGTTCTGGGTCTTATTTAGGCATGAAAATGATCACGTAAACAGCCCTATTTTGGCTAAAAACACCCCGCTGTGCGGTACACATAAATAAACCGCATAGGCCGCTCGTAAGGTGTTAACCCTTATTTAGCGGCGAGCAACATAAGTCGAGTTAAATAAAGCTGGACTATGTGGCGGCGCTCGACATAACTCGAGTGGCAATTTCAGCACGTAATGTGGCTGAGAGAGAGAGACAAGTGGTGGCAGGAGACTAGCGAGCGTATGACTGCTCCAGACCACCGCGGCGAACCTACTGACACAAATCTCAGCTCCCTCCTCCCTCTCTCACTCGCTACATACTCAATTATGTACCGAAAGTACCGAATTACCTGCTTTTTGCACTCGCGTTGCACGGTTATTGCAAGAAAACTATCCATCATACAAGGATCGTTATGGTGTCATTCGAAAGCTCTGTTTATGCCCTTTCAGGGATAGGTACTTGTTTTACGTTCTGGGTCTTATTTAGGCATGAAAATGATCACGTAAACAGCCCTATTTTGGCTAAAAACACCGCTTGCGGTACACATAAATAAACCGCATAGGCCGCTCGTAAGGTGTTAACCCTTATTTAGCGGCGAGCAACATAAGTCGAGTTAAATAAAGCTGGACTATGTGGCGGCGCTCGACATAACTCGAGTGGCAATTTCAGCACGTAATGTGGCTGAGAGAGAGAGACAAGTGGTGGCAGGAGACTAGCGAGCGTATGACTGCTCCAGACCACCGCGGCGAACCTACTGACACAAATCTCAGCTCCCTCCTCCCTCTCTCACTCGCTACATACTCAATTATGTACCGAAAGTACCGAATTACCTGCTTTTTGCACTCGCGTTGCACGGTTATTGCAAGAAAACTATCCATCATACAAGGATCGTTATGGTGTCATTCGAAAGCTCTGTTTATGCCCTTTCAGGGATAGGTACTTGTTTTACGTTCTGGGTCTTATTTAGGCATGAAAATGATCACGTAAACAGCCCTATTTTGGCTAAAAACACCCCGCTGGGCGGTACACATAAATAAACCGCATAGGCCGCTCGTAAGGTGTTAAGAGTTCCCCCGGCGGACTGCGGGAAGACTCTTAACTCCTTGCGACATATATGACGCGATCGCGTCATATGGAACTTATAACCAAAAACTCATATGACGCGATCGCGTCATATGGACTTATCTCCATGCCTCTCTAATAAGTTATATCACGCACTAGCGTCATATGGAGCTCAGTAAGTCCGATAAGTTAGCTTACGATAAAACCGTTGGTGGCAACCTCAGCCTCCTCCGATAATTCTAACGGCCGCAGTGTTGTTGTGAGTGTAGTGCGAGGCAGTGGCAATGATCCCGGGGCTCCCGCCTCCTCGGACTTATTGGAACATAATATGTCTGAAGGAGTTAAGAGTAAGGGAGAAAAAAAAAATCAATTTAAACCCCAATTTTTTTTTTTTTTTTTTTTGTCCCTGGGCCATGCCAAATATCACTCCTCCACCTCCCCTCCTTCCCCACTTTCCTCCCCTCCTTCAGTTATCACCTATTTTCCCTGTTATTCCCTTATTCTGTGGTTAATTTTCGTGCTAACATTAGCGAGTTGGTAGCAGGGCATTGTAATCACTGTTACCAAGCGTGGGAAAGAGCGAGAGAGAGACTATTCCGGAACAGTGTCTCTCCAGACAAGGGGAGGGGTGGAGGGCAGGGAGGTTGCCTCAGCCATACATTATGTAACTCCCGGCCTCTATCGCCGATTTTGACCATCCAAACACTTTCCACTTGTTTTATTGTTGTAACAGGTTAATACCTTTATAATCAACCTATAATAGGCGCATATGGATAAGTATTAATGCTATTTATGGTAAAATAATGATGTTAGTGATGGGAACAGCTCAAATACGTCAGCACAGGAGTGTGGTGTCTCATACCCCCCATGCGCACTTCTTAGGTTAATAATCAATAATGAAGTTAAAGAGGTGCAAAGTGGCTTTACAGAAGGAGGAAGAATAGAAAATAACTTATTTATACTGAAACACTGCATAGAAAAATCATTTATTGTAGGAAAACCGCTAATTGTAATATCTATAGACTTCAGTAAGGCATAGGATATGATTCAGTAAAAGGAAGCTACCTAATAAATGTAATGAAAGAATATAAAATCCACCCCAACATAATTAGTACAGTAGCTAATATTTATACTGATGACCACACAGAAATTGAGCTAAAGAAAGGAACAAATGTAGAAATAAAAGTAACAAGCGGCATTAGGCAGGGGTGTACAGCATCAACCACACTATTTAAACTAGTAACTTATATTATAAAACTTATGGAAGAAACAGGAGATGGATATGAAGATCAGGTCTTTAAACTAAGCGTGCTATTTTTTGCTGATGACGGATTAATTTTAACACAGAACATAGACAAGGCAGAGAGAACCATAGATAACCTGATAAACATAGGGAACATGTGTGGTCTAAAAATAAACAAAAAGACAAAAGCAAAATATTAATGTTTAATACAAAACAAGAACCAGATACAATTAGAGACATAGAGGTAACAAATTAAATTAAATACCTAGGCATTAAAATTGAAGACAAAAGAAATTGTTTTAAAATCCAAAAAGAAAGCGCACTGGCAAAAGCAGAACAGATGGCAAATTTAACATTTCCAATAATATCCCAAAGCTGTAACAAAATACTCATAGGGAAAGCGTTCTGGAAAAGTGTCGCTTTACCAACAGTTTTATATGGAGCTAGCGTGTTAGGTTATACTAAAACAGATATTAATAAGCTGCAAAGAGTAGAAAATAAAGTCTATAGCTGGTAGCCTACATTTTAGGAGCTCCAAGGTATGCCCAGGTTGAAACATTAAGGGGGGAAATAGATGCATCGTCAATGGTAACAAGAATCATGGGAGGACAAATAAAATATTTAAAATATATAGAATAAAATAACGGATGTGAACTATTACAAAGAATAGTAGCCTACAAGAAAAACTAGAATTTGCAAATGACCCCTGGTTCGAATCAACTAAGTACCTCCGAGAAGTAAAAGTTAAAGATGAGGAACTAATAGAAATGAGTAAAGTAGAGATAAAGAAAAAGTTAAATGATTGGGATACTAAAACTTGGAAAGAGGAAATGAACAGGAAAACAAGTCTAACCATTTATAGAAAATGGAAGAAAGGAATAGAAGGAGAAGAACTAATATATGATAATAGGCCAGCGTCAGTAATCTTATACAAAGCTAGAACTAATAACCTAAATTTAGATGATAGATAGAGATTTGTAGAATGGGATACAGTGTGTGAAATGTGTGAGAATGGGATAGATTGATTTTGATTTTGCCCCGAGGGGCGAGTTTATTGAGCAGCGCCCCCCATCCTGTGAGGGGACAACCACTAGTAAGGCGATACATACTGCTCAAAGAGCCATTATTCCACTGAAACAACAGCATCGTCGTCTGGTTACATTCATATTTGTGTTTATAAGTCAGGTTGGCATTATTCAGATGTGTTATTATAGTTTCCTCATTTAATTGTCACATGGTCTGTATAAAAAAAAAAGAAAAAAAAGAAAAAGCAAGCAAGCTTGTAGTGACTGAATTATTAATTGACAGGTTGTAAATAATAGCACTACAGAACTAGTGCAATCGTATGAGGAGACTATTCATATTTTCATTACATCAATGATTATTGAGATCATAGTTAGCTGAATACAATTATTACAAAAATAGGCAATGGTATAAATCAACATAATACATAATTTAATACAGGCGGACATAATCATGATCCGGTTTCGTTGTGCACTGGGAGCTAAGGTGTCTTGAGATCGCCTCGTACCCATACACAACGAACGTATTATAGTCTGCATGGTTGGTATCTAATTGAATATACTTAGTGGGTATTTCAAGAATGTCAGGGGGTAAGGAAATGTGATTTGTATATTAGAAGACTGTGATTAACGAGACGTGTAACATGTGGAGGGAGGTGGTAGAAAGAGAGGGATCTCGTTGGGGGTGGAAGTTTCGCTCCCAGGAATTTTCGTTCCTGTGGTATTTCAATAATAATAATAAAATAATAATAATAATAAGGGGACAACCACTAGTAAGGCAATACATACTGCTCAAAGAGCCATTATTCTACTGTAACAACAGTATCGTCGTCTGGTGTTATTATAGTTTCCTCATTTGATTGCCACATGTGCTGTATATACGTGATCATGAGAGAAAAAAAAAAAATGTGACTGAATTATTAATTGACAGGTAAATAATAGCACTACAAAACTAGTGCAATCATATGAGGAGGCCATTCATGTTTTCTTACATCAATGGTTATTGAGATCATAGTTAGCTGAATACAATTATTACATACATGATGTGACTGATATTTCGAACTACATTAATTATTATGCAATAATAGTACAACAAATATATTACAATCATATGAGGGACACTTCACATTCTTCATTACATCAACGGTTATTGAGGTCATAGTTAGCTGAATACAAGAGTCACATACATAATGTGACTAATATTACCAACTACCGAAGTTATAATGGAATTATAGTAATACAAATATTTTACAAAGATGAGTTACATGGTTCAAATTCTTATTACAATAATGGTTATTGAGGGGATAGTTCGCGCAATATGACCAGTGGAGAAGTTTACATGCCGATAGTAATATAATATTTAGTAGGGTGTGTGGTTATGGGAGAGAGGGAGGGGGGTTGTAGGAGGTAGAGGAATGGGTGGGAGAGGAGGAGGAGTAGGGGGGGAGGGGAGGAGGAGGAGGAAAGTGTGAGAGGGGAGGTGTGTGTGTGTGTATGTCCCTTCTTAAACATCCTAGAGGGACCCTACCCGTCGTGACCCAGTCACCAGACCCCAGCCAATGCCTTCTCTATACATAATTATGTATAGAGAAGGCATTGCCCCAACACCCAAAACACACAGCCATACAGATTCAGATTCAGATTCAAATTATTTGATTTCCATAAAATAATATTCGGAGGGAAGGTGCAAGTGGTCCTCCGGGAGGGACAGTGCCGCATATCCGGAGGTACTTGTACATCAAACCATTAGCCGAGAATATTGAGGACAATACAGCAGTATGGTTAGGGGCTTTGTAGGAGGTAGAGGAATGGGTGGGAGAGGAGGAGGAATAGGGGGGGGGGGGGAGGAGGAGGAGGTAAGGTACTCCAGGGAGGAGGAAAGTGTGAGAGGGGAGGTGTGTGTATGTGTTGGGGAGGGTGGGACATACTACATATAAATAAGTTGTTTAAGGCCAGCGATAGTACTGAAGATAAATATGGTAGTAAAAAAAAAAAAAAAAATCAAATCTTAAAAGGGAAAGTTTGAATTTCAACGCAAGTCTACAGATATCAGCAGTATCGCTTCATCGTACCTGACACAACATATCAATAAGTAGGGAAGGAAACTGTATACGTGCAAAGATCAAGATTCAATTAAGTTTAGTAGCAAAACAATTTTCAGAAGGAAGATACTAGTAGTCCTCCGGGATGGATATGCCACATATCCGAAGGTACTTAATTGTATATCAAACCATTAGCAAAGAATATTGAGGGCAATTATGTTGCTTACATATGCAAGGGTCATGTATATTGGCTTGCAAAAGGATATGAATTGGCACTTAACAGATTATTTAAATAAAAGCTGTGTTAGAGGCTCGGAGGGATATGTATATACTGTACATTGTCAATCTATTAAATGAGAATAGCAGTGATAAGTAAAGAAATACTGACTGATATTATAAGTGTGACATGATCAATGAAAATATGAAATCGTGTAGAGGGCGTTACAAAGGGTTTAAGTGTGACCTTGTAAGAAAGAAGAGATGTGTGGTGGGCAAGGGGTGCATACTTATAAGGTTCATGTTTCATGTTTACAGTACATATTATTGTGGGGGGGCAAAGTTCCTGTGTTTTTTTTAGTATTTTATTGATTACGTTATTCTTTAGCATGTATATTGCTTGATCCTCAATTGTGGTTAACTTATTATTCCTGTATTCCCTAATCATTGGGCATTCCAAGATATAGTGCTCGAGAGAGTGTTTGTTGGGAGCTCTGCAAACCCTACATTGCCTGTGCTCTTCTACCTGCCAATTCAGCTGCCTTAGATAACAATAGCCAAGCCTTATTCTTGCATGTACTGAGTCTACCCACCTACTCGTTGTACGTTTACCATAGGTGTATTTGGTCGTAAATGCTACTTTATTGTAGTAGTTTATAGATCGGCTGGTATTATGATGTCTAGCTCTGTCTTCATCCACTCTTTCTTCTTGTGTCTTTTTAATTATAGTTCTCATTTGTTTCAATGACAGTTCAAGAATATGATCAGGTTCTTCTTTCTCTGAGGCCTCCTTGGCATGCTTATCTGCCCTTTCATTGCCTGGGATGCCTACATGTGCAGGAATCCAGGCAAATTTGACCCCTAGCCCCTTCTCCCCTACACATTTTATCCCCCTTCTGATATCTTGTACAAGGAAAGGATAGGTGGGTTGGGGGCTAGAGATAGCTTCCAAGGCCGCCCTGCTGTCAGATAGGATAAGAATATTCTTTCCCCTTCGAAAGATACTCCCAATTCCCATCGCTATTGCCACCAGCTCAGTTTGAGTGGAGGAGGCCCAGTCCTGTAGCCTGGATAGTTCATCGTCTTCCTGAGCAAAGTTGCCACCACTCATAATAGTGATGGCAGCGCCTGCCCTCCCAGTTACGGTGTTAAGTGAGCCGTCACAGTATACCTGATCAGTGTTCTCATCTGTCATATCTTCTATTAGTGACATAAAGTTTGTCTTCAGAGCGTAGGACGGGATCTCAGACTTTTTTGTGTCGAGTTGAGTCACTATAATCTCAATAGTGGCCTCTTCCCAGGGCGGAAGGGGGACACTCAATTGCCGGTCATCTGGATGGTAGTCTGTAAGCTGGGTGGGCGGGGTGGGGTCAGTCAGTTGCCAGTCACCGATATAGTAGTCTGTAAGCTGGTAGTCAAGAATGTCAGCAGCAGTTACATGTGGCCAGTCCCTGCCTTTTAAGTCATCTATTCTAAGTAGCTCCATTAGTGCAGTCTTAGGTCGTGTTTCTCTGTCGTCTCTCAGTGTTCGTATGCCTATTATCATATTTGTTTCTTTTATTCTATCAGTGATGGACGATAGATTTAACTCATATCTAAGATTTTTTACCTTGACATTTCTCGGACATCCAAAAATAAGTCTCATGGCCTCATTTTGCAGTTTGTCAAGTTTTTCGATCTGATTAGCAGGTAGACAGGAGAGAGCAGGTGCATGGTAGTCAATTACTGATCTAATATAGGCAATGTACATGGTCCTGAGGATAGTGATGGAGGCACCCAAGCCTTTCCATGACATTACTTTAAGGGGCCTTAGTCGTCTTTTACAGGTGGTCATGAATGGGATAGAGGACCTAAAACATTTCATTCTGTGGTGCACAGCATACACAGAAGAAAGAAAAAAGGAACCTCTATTCCAGCAACCATACATAGAAGAAGAAGATAAATTGTTAGGACATTTGCTATTTGATAGACAGAACATAGATAGTGTAAAGAAGAAAATATTATAGGTTTGACTCCTGTAAGGAGATAAAGAAAACCTAATATTTAGTAGTGGCCCCGTAATCATTGACGATTATGCCTATTACATAAGGCACCCTCTTCAAACACTCATTTACCGTAGTTTGAATCTACCGCGCAGAGCATAACAAATTGAGGAGCCTTCATCATGAGCGCACGCAACCTCACTCATGGTTCGTCATTATGAAATTGGGTACTCACTACGAAAAAACTTCGTAAAAAATAACAAATAAAAAGAAAATAAGAATAACTATTCATAAGCTTTCCATAACTTCGTGGATGTACTTGTGTGGATCTTTAACCAGACGCTGACTTCAGGCGTCATTCTTCCTTTACTGACATATCAAGTAAACCAAAATCCTTAATACATCAACGAATGGGAAGGGGATGGTCGGGAGGGCCCCAGTCGTCAATGATTACGGGGCCACTACTAAATATTAGGTTTTCTTTATCTCCTTACAGGAGTCAAACCTATAATTTATTAGTGGCCCCTCCATCATTGACGATTATGCCTGATATCTAAGACTGGAGGGGGACATTCGTAATCATATCATAACTCTAGCAAAAGCAGATAATCAAACAACCACATAGTATTCCTACTTTGTAAAAAAGATATATTTGTGTGCATAATACTTTATACAGCATAAAAATATACAAATAGGTGACAAGCAGGAGCGTGCTTCGAAGAAGCCTGCTTGGACAAAAAGGAGTTAACTCCGAGACACTGTACACAGAGCTGGTAGTTAAGAAGGCACCTCACTTAAAGTAAGTGGTGAAAAACAAAAAACATCAAAGTTTACATGTGCGCATATAAACCCCATTAACTCTTGGATATAATTTGAAAAATATACCGTAAAGAGGAACTTACATTACACATACCAGCTGCGGTCACAACTACTAAGATTTACTTAAAATTATATTGCTTCACAGCCAAAACTATTTACAACAAGCATTGTCTTTGAACTATGATTGGACGTTAGCACAATTTCCTGTAATGAATACTACAGAAAATTCTTTAAAATCACAGCACCTACACCTTGTAACACAGCTCGTAAGCTTCGCACACGTCCTCCGGCGGGGTCTAGGGTGTCCTATGTTACACTGACTGCACCCCCCCCCCCTCTCTTTTCCTCATCTAAATAATAAGTGACCCAGAGGCCACCTAGACCCTCTGCCATAAAGCTATACATGGCATGGAAGGCCTGTCCAAAGCTACTGAAAGGTATCGAGTCAAAAAAGTATGATTAGAGGACCAGAGGTGCGTGGCTGCTATGTCCTCAACAGAAAAATTCTTAAGGAAACGTAAAGAGGTCGCCCATTTGCGTAAATCGTGAGCTCTACCCACAACGCCGGGATTACTTTCCTGAATGACGTTAACTAAGAGAGAAGCTAGTTTACGCTTCATAACGCGTTTACCCGTACTAGATACCCATAAAGCACCTTGTTGATTTCTAGGTGCGACCTTTAAATATTTGGTAAGCGCTTGCACTGGACATAAATTATGGTGCACCTTTCCCCTTTTCAATGCCGGCACTGTGAACTCTGAAAACACGTGATCACTGTGCTCATTCTTGGCGATGAACCCTGGGGAAGGAGCAATATGAATACAATCATTGAGTCTACCAAACCTGATGCAATTAGGTGTGTTGCTCATCGCCGCCAGCTCAGACACCCTGTTCCCGGTAGCTAAAGCCATAAGGAATACTGCCCTTTTTAAAAGTAAGTCAAAATCTGCAGTATTTTGGTACCGCCGGGAATGAAGTAATGACAACGCTTTGTCCAGAGACCAGGTAGGCATGAGCTGACGGGGAGGTGGGCGGAGCTTAAAACATGCCCTCATGAAGCCTGTTTCCTCCGCTAGTGGTATGGTTAGACCCGTAAGGTCCAGGAATGGCACCCTAATTGCTGTTAAGTGATTCTTTAACGTTACTACTGATAGCTGTTTCTGCTCAAACAGATAGTTTAAATAATTAAAAATCAAAGCTACTGACGGCACGGATTGTTCTGTTCTGAGTATCCAAGAAGTAAAAGACTGCCAATGCGAATGATACTGTCTCTTAGTAGATTGTGTGTATTGATTCATGAATTTATCGGTCACGGTTCTACCATACGGAGCTAGCCATTTGGCCTCCTGAATGTCCATAATGCAAAAGTCAGCGAGGTCTCTAGGTTGCCAATCGTGTCTAAGTGGAAATACCCGACCGGGAGCGACACCGGGTTCGGGCACCACGTCTTTAATTGCTGGTACCACGCCTGCGCTGGCCACAGGGGCGCGATTAATGAGATGACGCCCCGATAATCCTGTAGTTTGTTTACTACTTGGCACATTAGAGAAGCGTCTGGCGGCAGAAACAGATAAATGGAACTCCACATGTTCCAGTCTGTCACCAGTGCGTCGGGTCCTCCCGCCGGCGTGGTTGTCCGGCGGGTTAGGTACAGCGGGAGTTTGTGAGTCTCCTCGGACGCAAATAGATCCACTTGTGGACGGTAAGGCTTCGCAATCATTAGGTCGAAAATGTGTTGCTTGAGCGCCCATTCTACTGTTGTGCTCTGTCTCCGAGACAGAGCGTCTGCCCAGACGTTCGCTACACCGGGGAGATAAGAAGCGTGAAGCTGAATGTCCAGCTTGTCGGCTAGTACAAAAATCTTTTCTGACACGTTTAGCAACCTCAGAGATCGCGTTGACCCCTGTTTCTGAACGCAGTGAACTGCATTCAGATTGTCCATCCTGAAGGCCACCGATTTGCCCCGCAAAGAAAAGCCGTGAGCCTGAAGGAAATACAAGGGGACTAGTAACTCTTTGACATTTATGTGGGAGGATTCTGAGTGGGACCAGAGCCCTTGACCCTGGTGCCCTTGGTTTGACTGAAAGCCCCAACCTATCGTGCCTGACGCATCCGTGTCCACCCATACCGTCGGCGGAGGAGAGGTCCAAGACATGACTGAGTGCAATGTTTCCCTCTTCGCCCAGGCCGCTAGTAAGGTGTGTATTAATTTTGGTATGGGCCATAATGTTTCCGCCGGCAATAGTGGAAAAAATTTGTTGCCCTCCAAAATTAAACGTTTGACTTTCAACCGGCCCAACTTTACAGTTAGTTGGATCCAGTTGAGAGAGCCGACCAGAGATTCCCAGACTCTCCGTGTCGTAGTCAGACTGTGAAGAAACAGAAACAGTTTCTTGCGAAACCTGTTCCGATTGTCCACACTCTGACTCAGAGTGAGAGCAGCTGTGTCCCAGACCAGCCCTATCCACTGAATTACTCGTGAGGGAACAAGGTTTGACTTTACCAGGTTTACCTTGAATCCTAGAGTTTTTACATGAGTTAATGTTATGTTGACATGACTTATGCATAATTGTTCCGTCTCCGCCACCACCAGCCAGTCGTCTAGATACCACAAAATCCTGATCCCTTGTTGCAACAAGGGCATCAGGGCTTGCCGGACTAATTTCGTGAATATGCGAGGTGCTAGGTTTAAACCGAACGGCATCCTCTGAAAGACATAAGTCTGATGCATGATTCTTAACGCTAGAAAACGTTGAAACCGTTTGTTTACCGGGACGTGCCAATACGCGTCCGTCAGGTCTAAAGAACACATCCACCCTTCCGGCGGAAGTGTTAGTCTGATCTGATTCACTGTCAGCATCCGGAAGGATACGTTGTAAAGATGGAGGTTCAGATAAGACAGGTCTATGACCGGCCTCATCTGAACACTGTCCCTTTTGGGTACCAGAAAAAGTTTGGATGTAAAAACTGGGTAATTTTGGGGGACCGGGATGATAACATTCTTGGCCACCATCTCTAGGATCAGTGACTCCACCTCTAATGAAACAAAATTTGCCTTTGTCGGCTGACGTAAGCGAGGTCGCCGGAGCCACTGCCAGGTGATGCCTTTGCGTGCCACCATCCTCGCCCATGTGTTTAAAGGCCATGCGCGATGATTCGCCCGGAATGACCCAGTTAGCAGACAAGGGTTCGCCGGCTGGACTACCCCCTGATCCACTCGCCGGGAGATCGGCCCTGGGAGTGAGGGAGACCTTAGTTTTTTGGTGGTGGTGGTGGTGGTGGAAGTTTAGACGACTGGCCGGGTTTGGCTGGAGACGGGCCCTGACCCGGCCTTTGATACCTCTGTCCTTTATGGGTACCTGAAGACTTTCCTTGCTTGTATCTGTACTGACCTTGGGTGGAAGAGGATTTAGGCAAATGAAAGGATTTCGCCCCACCAGACTGAGCTTTAGTGACTGGTTTGGGCTTGGTAAAAGTGAAAGCAGGTTTCTGAGACGGGGCGGGACTGTGCTTCAAGGCCTGAGCCATGTTAAACACCGTCCTCCACACCTCCGGGGACATTAAAGAGGCAGTTAGAACTGGGGACATTACTACTTGATTAGCAATCCTATCCGGGAGCTTTCGGACTAGAGACATCCTTAGATCTTGTCTTGCCCGCACCGCCTCTAACAAGGCCGTGCGTATATCTCCTAGTGACTGAATAGAAGTTTGGAGAAGTAAGTGTCTAGATAGTTCGATTGCCTTTCGAACTTCTGTGTCCGCTATAGTCTGAGCAGATCTTAGCATAGATTTGGCTACTTGTTGCGTAACAATATACTGAGAAAATAGTCTGTACGCCTTACCCCGTAGCCTAAACTCCCGGTCTAGGTGAGCAGTGGAAGGTGTAGAGAACGGATCTTTAAGCTCGCATAGATTAATTTTAGGGGCAGCTAAAAAGGCAAAGAGAGCAGAGGGAACTCCACCGGCAGAGTATACTGGGAGAGAGAACCAAGAATGGCTCTCTTGTGGAATTTGGTGTGAAGCTTTAGAAGTGAATGTGGTTGCAAAGTTTTGCGCCTCGACTTCCCAGTCCACCCAAGGTCCCGAACCCAATTGCTCCACCTTCAAAACTGGATTCGTGGCTGAGTCAGTAAATGTCTTTAATCCCAACTCAGGGGTTAGAGCTGACAGTGCTTTGATATCATTGAACCCATCATGTTTTGTTCAGTCCGAAAACAGTTTTGAAGCTGATGCAGAGGGTAGGGCAGGTGTAGAAGAATATACAAAATAGTTATGAGTATAATAGTTGGGGATGGCCTTAATACTAACATCAAGTACATTTCCCAGCATATCAAGAGCCCTTAACTTCCTAGATTTATTTCCTTGGATTACCCACTCTCGTGGTACCGGAAGCTCCCCTGACTAGTGGACTGTGCTGCCTCTGGCTTTGTTGGTACCAGTGATACCCACGAATCGTCTGGCCCGTATAAGAGAGGCATAGCCCCTTTTCTGACCGGGGCTTTGTCTAATGGGGGAGGATTTATGTCTGCTACTACTCGCACATTGGAAGTAGTTAGTGCCGCCGAAGTTGGCCTAGTAACAATAGTAGGTGATACAAGTGAGTGGAGTTTGTGTCAAAGTAACAGAAGTAGTCAGAGGTCGAACAGTCGATGTTGGCGTGGGAGCTCCCAGACCAACCATAGGAGGCTCCGGTTGCTGGCCAAAAAACTTAGTTAAAGCACTCACTAATAACCCATCAATCTCATCCGCCGTGACAAAATGAGCAGATGAAGAACTATTAGGTGAAATATCCCTATTCTGAGAGTTATCTTCATTACCCACCTCAGAAATAATAGACCCATCATCCCCTGCCTCCGGTCCCCCCTGAGAGGATTCCGCCAAGGCGGGGGCCCCTTGCCATGTTAAGTCAGGGATGGAAGACGGTGTCTCCGCGTCCCGGTGGACGTCAGCCTCTACCTGAGTTGCCTGAGACGGCAGAGAGCTTTCCCGCCATGGCTGGGAGAACCTCCAAACTCCACGGCCTTGGTCGGAACTTACTTGTGAGCCAGGCCCCACCCCAATGACTGAGCCCCCACTCGAGCCCTCTCGCGGGTTATCACCGTCGGGAGAACCCTCTAAATCTAAAGTGAGAATATTATTATTTGGGGACACTATGTCCGCCGGAATATCCCCGACCACAGTCTCTGACTCCACTTCCGACCTGTCAGATTGGACTTGAGACATGTCGGGAGTAGAGGCAGAAAGCGAGGTTCGAGGCTCCGGCGAACGCCGGGAGGACTTTCGTACATGAGACTCTTTTTTAGAAGACTTGTGACTCCGCCTCGACTTTGATGTATCACTAGAACTATCCTTGGTCTTGTCTGTCTTGCTCTTCTTCCGCGAAGGTGAAGTCGAGTGACTATGTGTCTGCTTTCTGAGAGGAGACCGTGACCTGGACCTAGCTCTTGATTCCGAAGTTGTCGCCGGGGGAGACGGCTCTCGCGGTCTCTTTAGATGTGCCGGGGGAGGCAAGAAGCTCTTTAACCAGCCCAGCCTCTGCCGGCTTAGTGACTTTACTTCGGGAAGGAGGACGTTTAATTGGGGGGTACTGAACTATCAAACGGTCCCACAGAATTACGTTATCACACTGCAATGCTTTATGAGCCACTGCAGTCGCATAATTAGTAAGAAGTTGTCTGACCTCGCGTAATGCAACCGCCGCGGCCAGATTATAGGTTTGACTCCTGTAAGGAGATAAAGAAAACCTAATATTTAGTAGTGGCCCCGTAATCATTGACGAACATGCCTATTACATAAGGCATCCTCTTCAAACACTAATCCGCCGTAGTTTGAATCTACCGCGCAGAGCATTTAAAAACTGAGGAGCCTTCATCATGAGCGCACGCGACCTCACTCATGGCTTCAGTCATTATGAATTGGGTTCTCACTACGAAAAAACTTCGTAAAAAATAAAAACAAAAAGAAAATAAGAATAACTATCTAATAAGCTTTCCATCATATCGTGGATGTACTTGTGTGGATTTCTGACCAGACGCTGATTCAGGCGTCATTCCTCCTTCACTGACATATCAAGTAAACCAAAATCCTTAATACATCAACGAATGGGAAGGGGACGGTCGGGAGGGCCCCAGTCGTCAATGATTACGGGGCCACTACTAAATATTAGGTTTTCTTTATCTCCTTACAGGAGTCAAACCTATAATTTATTAGTGGCCCCTCCATCATTGACGAACATGCCTGATTTCTAAGACTGGAGGGGGACATTCGTAATCATATCATAACTCTATAAAAGCAGATAATAAAAACAACCACATAGTATTCTTACTTTTGAAAAATATATTTAAATATGGCGTAGACCAAAAATATACAAGAAAAAGGGGTTCAGGCAGGTGCGTGCTTCAAAGAAGCCTGCCTGACAAAAAATGGGTAACCCTGAAGATTCTGAACACAGATCTGTAGTTACAAAGGCACCCCACTCAACGAGTGGTGACAAAAATAACAAGTTATAAGTTTATATGTGCACATAATAAACCCCAAAATAATCGTGGAGAGAAATTGCAAAGGATCTCCACTGTTCTAATATTAGACTGCTTTCGCAGCTAAAACTACTATAACAACTCCGTTGTTTTGTACTAACATTGTACTAGCACAATTTCTCACTGAGAAATTTTCATATCACATTAACCTTAAATTATATCACAGCTCTCATACTCCGGCGGGGTCTAGGGTGTCCTATGTCAACTGACTGCACCCCCCCCCCCCCCCCCCACCCATTCTCGTGAAAATAAACAAAAGTGACTGCAGGGCCACCTGACCCTCTGCCTTAAAGCTATACATGGTAAGGAAGGTTTGTCTAGAGCAACTGATAAGTATCTAGACAAAAACGTATGATTAGACGCCCACAACTGAGTGGACGCGATATCTTCTACTGAAATTTTTTTCAGGAAACGTAAAGAGGCTGCCCATTTGCGTAAATCGTGGGCCCTACCCACAACGCCGGGATTACTCTCTTTAATGACTTCGACCAGAAGAGAGGCTAATCGTCGTTTAAGTAAGCGTTTACCCGTACTTGCTACCCATAAAGCACCTTGGGGGTTAAGAGGAGCTACTCTCAAATATTTGGTTAGAGCTTGCACTGGACATAGATTATGATGCACCTTTCCCCTTTTTAACGCCGGCACCGTGAACTCAGAAAACACGTGTGCACTGTGCTCATTCTTGGCTACAAAACCTGGGGAAGGTGCAATGTAAATACATTCATTAAGTCTGCCAAACCTAAGGCAATTAGGTGTGTTGCTCATCGCCGCCAGCTCAGACACTCTGTTCCCGGTGGCCAAAGCCATAAGGAAAACCGCCTTTTTTAAGAGTAATGCAAAGTCTGCAGTATTTTGGTACAGACGAGAGTGAAGTAAGGACAAAGCTTTGTCGAGAGACCAAGTAGGCATGAGCTGACGGGGAGGTGGGCGAAGTTTAAAACAAGCTCTCATAAAACCTGTTTCCTCCACCACCGGTATGGACAGACCTGTAAGGTCTAAAAAGGGCACTCTAATCGCAGTTAAGTTATTTTTTAATGTTACCACAGATAAATGTTTCTGCTCAAACAGATAATTTAAATAATTGAAAACTAAAGCCACTGACGGCACATTCTGTTCCGTTCTGATGATCCAGGAAGTAAAGGCTTGCCAATGTGAGTGATACTGTCGTTTCGTAGACTGAGTATATTGATTGATTAATTTATTGGTCACATCTCTACCGTATGGTGCTAGCCACTTGGCCTCCTGAATGTCCATAATGCAAAAGTCAGCGAGGTCGCTAGGTTGCCAATCGTGTCTAAGTGGAAATACCCGACCGGGAGCAATACCGGGTCCGGGCACCACGTTTTCAATTGCTGGTACCACAACTGCGCCGGCCACAGGGGCGCGATTAGCGAGACTAAGCCTCAATAATCTCGTAGTTTGTTCACTACGTGGCACATTAGTGACGCATCTGGCGGCGGAAACAGATAGATGGAGCTCCATCTGTTCCAGTCTGTCACTAGGGCGTCTGGCCCCCCTGCCGGCGTTTTCGCCCGGCGGGTGAGGTATAGAGGGAGTTTGTGAGTCTCCTCGGACGCAAATAGATCCACTTGTGGATGGGAGAGCTCTGCAATCATTAGGTTGAAAATGGGTTGCTTGAGCTCCCATTCTACTGTCATGCTCTGTCTCCGGGACAGAGCGTCTGCCCAGACGTTCGCTACGCCTGGGAGATAAGATGCGTGAAGGTAAATGTCTAGTCTGTTGGCGAGAGTAAAAATCTCTTCCGACACGTTTAGCAACCCCCTTGACCTCGTTGATCCTTGTTTCTGAATACAGTGAACTGCATTCAGATTGTCCATTCTGAAGGCCACCGACTTGCCCCGTAGCGCCGGGCCGTGAGCCTGAAGGAAATACAAGGGGACTAGTAATTCTTTGACATTGATGTGAGAGATTTCTAAATGGGACCAAAGCCCCTGACCCTGGTGCCCCTGATTTGACTGAAATCCCCACCCTATTGTGCCTGACACATCCGTGTCTACCCATACCGTTGGCGGAGGAGAGGTCCATGACATTATTGAGTGCAACGTTTCCCTCCTTGCCCAGACCGCTAGCAAGGTGTGGATTAATTTCGGGATGGGCCATAATTTTCCCGCCGGTAAGAGCGGGAAATATTTGTTGCCTTCCAATATTAATCGTTTTACTTTCAACCGGCCCAACTTGACAGTTAGTTGAATCCAGTTGAGAGAGCCTACCAGAGACTCCCAGACCCTCCGCGTCGTAGTCAGACTGTGAAGAAACATGAACAGTTTCCTGCGAAACCTGTTGCGATTGTCCACACTCTGACTCAGAGTGAGAGCGGCCGTGTCCCAGACCAGCCCTATCCACTGAATTACTCGTGAGGGAACAAGGTTTGACTTTACCAGATTTACCTTGAAGCCTAGAGTTTTGACATGATTTAAAATAATATTGACATGTTTGACGCATAATTGTTGTGTCTCTGCCACCACCAGCCAGTCGTCTAGGTACCACAACACTCTGATCCCCTGTTTTAACAATGGCATCAGGGCTTGCCTGACTAATTTCGTGAATAATCGAGGTGCTAGGTTCAAGCCGAACGGCATCCTTTGAAAAACAAAATTTTGGTGCCTGATCCGTAAGGCCAAAAACCTTTGAAATCTTTGTTGACCGAGACGTGCCAATAGGCGTCTGTCAGGTCTAGTGAACACATCCAACCTCCCGGCGGAAGTGTTAGCCTGATTTGGTGTACTGTTAACATTCTGAAAGATTCGTTGTGAATGTGAAGGTTCAGATAAGACAGGTCTACGACCGGCCTCATCTGAACACTGTCCCTTTTTGGAACCAAAAATAGTTTGGACGTGAATACAGGGTAATTTGGGGGGACCGGGATGATGACATTCTTGGCAATCATTTCCTGGACCAGTGACTCCACCTCTAAAGAAACAAAATTCGCCGTTGTCGGCTGACGTAAGCGAGGTCGCCGGAGCCACTGCCAAGTGATGCCTTTGCGTGCCACCATCCGTGCCCAAGTGTTTAATGGCCATGCTTGGTGACATGTTCGGAATGACCCAGTTAGCAGACAAGGGTTCGCCGGCTGTACTACCCTCGGGTCCTCCGGCCTTAAGGTTGGCACCGGGAGTGAGAGAGAATTTATTTTTTTGATGGTGGGGTTGGTGGTGCTGGACGCTTTGCCGGCTGGCTGGTGTTGGCCGAAGACTGGCCCTGACCTGGCTTATGCTGGCCGCGTCCTCTCTGACCTGAAAACCTACCCTGTCTATGCCTGTACTGACCTTGGGGGGAGTGGGAGGACTTAGGCAGAAGAAAGGGTTTAGATCCCCCTGGTTGAGCTTTAGCGGTTGGCCTGGGTTTGGGGAAGTTAAATGCAGGTTTCTTAGAAGGGGTGGGACTGTGCTTAACGGCCTGTGCCATATTGAACACCGTTCGCCACACTTCAGGGGACATTAAAGAGGGAGTAAGCACTGGTGACATGATCACCTGATTCGCAATGCGATCAGGTAGCTTGCGAACTAAAGACATTCTGAGATCTTGTCTTGCTCGTACCGCCTCAAGCAAGGCGGTGTGTATGTCACCCAAGGATTGGATTGACGACTGGAGGAGCAGTCGCCGGGATAATTCAACCGATCTTCTGGCATCCGCGTCTGCGATTGCCTGAGTGGACCGCAGTAAAGACTTAGCCACCTGTTGAGACATTATGTACTGAGAGAACTGGCGAAAAGCTTTCCCCCTTAGCCTAAATTCTCTGTCTAGGTGAGTAGGGGTAGGGGTAGTGAAAGGGTCTTTTAGCTCACAAAGATTAATCTTAGGGGCAGCTAGGAAAGAAAACAAAGCTGACGGGACTCCGCCGGCAGAACCTACCGGCATGGAGAACCATGAATGAGTATCCTGAGGGATCTGGTGGGAAGATTTAGAAGTAAATGTGGTTGCAAAGTTTTGAGCCTCTATCTCCCAATCTACCCAAGGTCCTGGACCCAACTGCCCCACCTTCAAAACTGGATTAGCTGCTTCGTCTGTGACGGTCTGTAAATCAAGTTCAGGAGTGAGAGCTGACAGAGTCTTAATATCATTAAACCCATCCAGCTTAGACCAGTCTGAAAATAGTTTCGAAGCTGAGGCAGGGGGTAAAGCTGGCTTAGTAGCATACACAAAATAGTCTTGGTGATAATAACTAGGTATAGCCTTGATGTTTACGTCCAGTACATTTCCCAAATTATCCAGGGCCCTTAATTTCTTTGATTTATTGCCCTGGATGACCCACTCACGCGGTACCGGGAGTTCCCCTGACAAGGTAGGTTGGGCGAGCTCTGGGTTAGTGGGGGTCAAAAGGACCCATGACTCGTCTGGTCCATAAAGCAAGCGCATAGCCACCTTTCTGAGAGGCGCCTTGTCTAGAGGGGGTGGATTGACATCCGTGATGACCCTGACATTTGAAGTTGTCAATGCCGCCGTAGCAGGCTTAGTAACCACTGATGGTGACAGAGTGGGTGGGTTAGGGATCTTAGATAAAGCAATCGAAGTCATCAGAGGCCGTACCGTAGAACTTGTCGTGGGAGCCCCCAAGTCCATTGTGGGGTTTTCCTGTTGTTGGCCAAAAATTTAGATAAAGCATCAGTAAGTAGCCCATTAATTTCTTGCGCAGTAACAAATTGGTTAGATGATGAACTTACAGGTGAATCATTAATATCCTGCGCGGCGTCTAAGCCTGAGCCTGACTCTTGCCCTTCCATCTCCGAAATTATTGAAACCTCGTCTTTCTCCTCCTGATCCTCCTGAGAAGACCCCGCCGAAGCTGGGGTACCTTGTTGCCAAGATAAGTCAGGAATAGAGGATGGGATCGCCGCGTCCCTGTGGACATCAGCTACTGTGTGACTCGTTTGAGTCGGACGTGGGTGGTCAGACCCTGGCTGAGCAAACCGCCAAACACCGAGGCCCTGGCCTACACTCTCTTGGGAGTCTGAAACATTCTCAATTATTGAACCCCCTGAACTTTCCAATTCCAGGGTTAAAATATTAATAGGTAAATCCTCTTTAGGGACAGGCACCGCACTGGACCCTTGAGACCTAACACAAACTTTGTCTGGGGTAGAGGTACGATGAGAGGCACTAGAAGCTGGTGAATGTAGGGAGGACTTTCGTTTCTGGGAATCCTTTTTGGAGGATTTATGGCTACGGTGTGACCGAGAACTACTCCTAGATTTGGAGGATTCATCGCCGTGACCACTGGTGGAACTATCCGTCCTACTCTTCTTACTCGCTGGTGAAGAGGCAAGACTAGAAGACTGGCGTCTGAGAGGTGACCTAGACCGAGATCTCGCCCGAGACGAGGAGGCGGATGCCGGGGGTGTAGGCTCTCTTGGACGTTTTGGTGTAGTAGCAGAAGATACAGAACCCTGACCAGTCTCCGCCGGCTTATAACTCGTGACTCTAGAGGAACGTTTAGGGGGAGGGTGTTCAAATAGCAATCTATCCCAAAGAGGGACGTTGTCACATTGAAGTGATTTATGCGCAACAATCGTAGTGTAGGCTGCCATCTGTTGCCGTACTTCTCTTAAAGCTACTGCCGCGGTCTTATCATTGTCGCAAAGGACCTTGACAGCTAATTGGGAGCAAAAAGAACAATTGCGCATTACCCAGAGACCCCTTGAACGGTCTAGACATTTAACACACCTTATGCAAAGGGTATGCGCAAAAATAGGGATACCGGCACAAGCAGGGGTAGTGCATAAAGCAAAGACTGGGGCTGAGGTAGCCATGACAGAGACTGGTGGGGAAAACTACCGCCGGGTCTGTATTGGTCCGCCGGAGCCCAGCTCTGGAAAAAAAGAAAATTTTCAGGAATTAATGCTCATAAGGTTAACCCAACATGTTCGCATACAAGTGTTAATAACCCACCGGATAACGAGATGTAATGACACAACGATCACAGCTCGCTGCCCGGAGACACGTCCGGGCAGGCTGAGCGCAGAGCAGAGAAGGAGGAATGACGCCTGAATCAGCGTCTGGTCAGAAATCCACACAAGTACATCCACGATATGATGGAAAGCTTATTAGATAGTTATTCTTATTTTCTTTTTGTTTTTATTTTTTACGAAGTTTTTTCGTAGTGAGAACCCAATTCATAATGACTGAAGCCATGAGTGAGGTCGCGTGCGCTCATGATTAAGGCTCCTCAGTTTTTAAATGCTCTGCGCGGTAGATTCAAACTACGGCGGATTAGTGTTTGAAGAGGATGCCTTATGTAATAGGCATGTTCGTCAATGATGGAGGGGCCACTAATAAATAAGGAATTTACAAATTCAATTTCGATTTAACCACTTAATTTAGTGATACAATTAGGTATCGCCGCCTTCAACCTTACGGCGATCTTTTTGTGACAATTCGTTAGAAATCAGATCTCGTGTCAGCCTGCCCTGTGTTATTCTACTAAAATATTTCAAGGGCCGGCGTCTTTATGGGGGGTTGTTTTTGTTCCAAAAATTGAATCTTAAGACAGTCACCACCAGAAAGACTATAATCGCCATGCTGGACAATTATATTATGTCAGAGGGTATTCTTCACTTTCGTCAAAAAGATTTGTTTAGATATTCTGAACCCCGCCGCGTAGCGAGCTGTGATCGTTGTGTCATTACATCTCGTTATCCGGTGGGTTATTAACACTTGTATGCGAACATGTTGGGTTAACCTTATGAGCATTAATTCCTGGAAATTTTCTTTTTTTCCAGAGCTGGGCTCCGGAGGACCAATACAGACCCGGCGGTATTTTTACCCACCAGTCTATGTCATGGCTACCTCAGCCCCAGTCTTTGCTTTATGCACTACCCCTGCTTGTGCCGGTATCCCTATTTTTGCGCATACCCTTTGCATAAGGTGTGTTAAATGTCTAGACCGTTCAAGGGGTCTCTGGGTAATGCGTAATTGTTCTTTTTGCTCCCAATTAGCTGTCAAGGTCCTTTGCGACAATGATAAGACCGCGGCAGTAGCTTTAAGAGAAGTACGGCAACAGATGGCAGCCTACACTACGATTGTTGCGCATAAATCACTTCAATGTGACAACGTCCCTCTTTGGGATAGATTGCTATTTGAACACCCTCCCCCTAAACGTTCCTCTAAAGTCACGAGTCATAAGCCGGCGGAGACTGGTCAGGGTTCTGTATCTTCTGCTACTACACCAAAACGTCCAAGAGAGCCTACACCCCCGGAGTCCGCCTCCTCGTCTCGGGCGAGATCTCGGTCTAGGTCACCTCTCAGACGCCAGTCTTCTAGTCTTGCCTCTTCACCAGCGAGTAAGAAGAGTAGGACGGAAAGTTCCACCAGTGGTCACGGCGATGAATCCTCCAAATCTAGGAGTAGTTCTCGGTCACACCGTAGCCATAAATCCTCCAAAAAGGATTCCCAGAAACGAAAGTCCTCCCTACATTCACCAGCTTCTAGTGCCTCTCATCGTACCTCTACCCCAGACAAAGTTTGTGTTAGGTCTCAAGGGTCCAGTGCGGTGCCTGTCCCTAAAGAGGATTTACCTATTAATATTTTAACCCTGGAATTGGAAAGTTCAGGGGGTTCAATAATTGAGAATGTTTCAGACTCCCAAGAGAGTGTAGGCCAGGGCCTCGGTGTTTGGCGGTTTGCTCAGCCAGGGTCTGACCACCCACGTCCGACTCAAACGAGTCACACAGTAGCTGATGTCCACAGGGACGCGGCGATCCCATCCTCTATTCCTGACTTATCTTGGCAACAAGGTACCCCAGCTTCGGCGGGGTCTTCTCAGGAGGATCAGGAGGAGAAAGACGAGGTTTCAATAATTTCGGAGATGGAAGGGCAAGAGTCAGGCTCAGGCTTAGACGCCGCGCAGGATATTAATGATTCACCTGTAAGTTCATCATCTAACCAATTTGTTACTGCGCAAGAAATTAATGGGCTACTTACTGATGCTTTATCTAAATTTTTTGGCCAACAACAGGAAAACCCCACAATGGACTTGGGGGCTCCCACGACAAGTTCTACGGTACGGCCTCTGATGACTTCGATTGCTTTATCTAAGATCCCTAAGCCACCCACTCTGTCACCATCAGTGGTTACTAAGCCTGCTACGGCGGCATTGACAACTTCAAATGTCAGGGTCATCACGGATGTCAATCCACCCCCTCTAGACAAGGCGCCTCTCAGAAAGGTGGCTATGCCCTTGCTTTATGGACCAGATGAGTCATGGGTCCTTTTGACCCCCACTAACCCAGAGCTCGCCCAACCTACCTTGTCAGGGGAACTCCCGGTACCGCGCGAGTGGGTCATCCAGGGCAATAAATCAAAGAAATTAAGGGCCCTGGATAATTTGGGAAATGTACTGGACGTAAACATCAAGGCTATACCTATTTATTATCACCAAGACTATTTTGTGTATGCTACTAAGCCAGCTTTACCCCCTGCCTCAGCTTCGAAACTATTTTCAGACTGGTCTAAGCTGGATGGGTTTAATGATATTAAGACTCTGTCAGCTCTCACTCCTGAACTTGATTTACAGACCGTCACAGACGAAGCAGCTAATCCAGTTTTGAAGGTGGGGCAGTTGGGTCCAGGACCTTGGGTAGATTGGGAGATAGAGGCTCAAAACTTTGCAACCACATTTACTTCTAAATCTTCCCACCAGATCCCTCAGGATACTCATTCATGGTTCTCCATGCCGGTAGGTTCTGCCGGCGGAGTTCCGTCAGCTTTGTTTTCTTTCCTAGCTGCCCCTAAGATTAATCTTTGTGAGCTAAAAGACCCTTTCACTACCCCTACCCCTACTCACCTAGACAGAGAATTTAGGCTAAGGGGGAAAGCTTTTCGCCTGTTCTCTCAGTACATAGTGTCTCAACAGGTGGCTAAGTCTTTACTGCGGTCCACTCAGGCAATCGCAGACGCGGATGCCAGAAGATCGGTTGAATTATCCCGGCGACTGCTCCTCCAGTCGTCAATCCAATCCTTGGGTGACATACGCACCGCCTTGCTTGAGGCGGTACGAGCAAGACAAGATCTCAGAATGTCTTTAGTTCGCAAGCTACCTGATCGCATTGCGAATCAGGTGATCATGTCACCAGTGCTTACTCCCTCTTTAATGTCCCCTGAAGTGTGGCGAACGGTGTTCAATATGGCACAGGCTGTTAAGCACAGTCCCACCCCTTCTAAGAAACCTGCATTTAACTTCCCCAAACCCAGGCCAACCGCTAAAGCTCAGCCAGGGGGATCTAAACCCTTTCTTCTGCCTAAGTCCTCCCACTCCCCCCAAGGTCAGTACAGGCATAGACAGGGTAGGTTTTCAGGTCAGAGAGGACGCGGCCAGCATAAGCCAGGTCAGGGCCAGTCTTCGGCCAGCCGGCAAAGCGTCCAGCACCACCAACCCCACCATCAAAAAACTAAAGTCTCTCTCACTCCCGGTGCCAACCTTAAGGCCGGAGGACCCGAGGGTAGTACAGCCGGCGAACCCTTATCTGCTAACTGGGTCGTTCCGAACGTGTCACCAAGCATGGCCATTAAACACTTGGGCACGGATGGTGGCACGCAAAGGCATCACTTGGCAGTGGCTCCGGCGACCTCGCTTACGTCAGCCGACAACGGCGAATTTTGTTTCTTTAGAGGTGGAGTCACTGGTCCAGGAAATGATTGCCAAGAATGTCATCATCCCGGTCCCCCCAAATTACCCTGTATTCACGTCCAAACTATTTTTGGTTCCCAAAAAGGGACAGTGTTCAGATGAGGCCGGTCGTAGACCTGTCTTATCTGAACCTTCACATTCACAACGAATCTTTCAGAATGTTAACAGTACACCAAATCAGGCTAACACTTCCGCCGGGAGGTTGGATGTGTTCACTAGACCTGACAGACGCCTATTGGCACGTCTCGGTCAACAAAAGATTTCAAAGGTTTTTGGCCTTACGGATCAGGCACCAAAATTTTGTTTTTCAAAGGATGCCGTTCGGCTTGAACCTAGCACCTCGATTATTCACGAAATTAGTCGGGCAAGCCCTGATGCCATTGTTAAAACAGGGGATCAGAGTGTTGTGGTACCTAGACGACTGGCTGGTGGTGGCAGAGACACAACAATTATGCGTCAAACATGTCAATATTATTTTAAATCATGTCAAAACTCTAGGCTTCAAGGTAAATCTGGTAAAGTCAAACCTTGTTCCCTCACGAGTAATTCAGTGGATAGGGCTGGTCTGGGACACGGCCGCTCTCACTCTGAGTCAGAGTGTGGACAATCGCAACAGGTTTCGCAGGAAACTGTTCATGTTTCTTCACAGTCTGACTACGACGCGGAGGGTCTGGGAGTCTCTGGTAGGCTCTCTCAACTGGATTCAACTAACTGTCAAGTTGGGCCGGTTGAAAGTAAAACGATTAATATTGGAAGGCAACAAATATTTCCCGCTCTTACCGGCGGGAAAATTATGGCCCATCCCGAAATTAATCCACACCTTGCTAGCGGTCTGGGCAAGGAGGGAAACGTTGCACTCAATAATGTCATGGACCTCTCCTCCACCAACGGTATGGGTAGACACGGATGCATCAGGCACAATAGGGTGGGGATTTCAGTCAAACCAGGGTCAGGGGCTTTGGTCCCACTTAGAAATCTCTCACATCAATGTCAAAGAATTACTAGTCCCCTTGTATTTCCTTCAGGCTCACGGCCCGGCGCTACGGGGCAAGTCGGTGGCCTTCAGAATGGACAATCTGAATGCAGTTCACTGTATTCAGAAACAAGGATCAACGAGGTCAAGGGGGTTGCTAAACGTGTCGGAAGAGATTTTTACTCTCGCCAACAGACTAGACATTTACCTTCACACATCTTATCTCCCAGGAAAAGCGAACGTCTGGGCAGACGCTCTGTCCCGGAGACAGAGCACGACAGTAGAATGGGAGCTCAAGCAACCCATTTTCAACCTAATGATTGCAGAGCTCTCCCATCCACAAGTGGATCTATTTGCGTCCGAGGAGACTCACAAACTCCCTCTATACCTCACCCGCTGGGCGAAATCGCCGGCAGGGGGCCAGACGCCCTAGTGACAGACTGGAACAGATGGAGCTCCATCTATCTGTTTCCGCCGCCAGATGCGTCACTAATGTGCCACGTAGTGAACAAACTACGAGATTATCGAGGCTTAGTCTCGCTAATCGCGCCCCTGTGGCTGGCGCAGTTGTGGTACCAGCAATTGAAAACGTGGTGCCCGGACCCGGTATTGCTCCCGGTCGGGTATTTCCACTTAGACACGATTGGCAACCTAGCGACCTCGCTGACTTTTGCATTATGGACATTCAGGAGGCCAAGTGGCTAGCACCATACGGTAGAGATGTGACCAATAAATTAATCAATCAATATACTCAGTCTACGAAACGACAGTATCACTCACATTGGCAAGCCTTTACTTCCTGGATCATCAGAACGGAACAGAATGTGCCGTCAGTGGCTTTAGTTTTCAATTATTTAAATTATCTGTTTGAGCAGAAACATTTATCTGTGGTAACATTAAAAAATCACTTAACTGCGATTAGAGTGCCCTTTTTAGACCTTACAGGTCTGTCCATACCGGTGGCGGAGGAAACAGGTTTTATGAGAGCTTGTTTTAAACTTCGCCCACCTCCCCGTCAGCTCATGCCTACTTGGTCTCTCGACAAAGCTTTGTCCTTACTTCACTCTCGTCTGTACCAAAATACTGCAGACTTTGCATTACTCTTAAAAAAGTCGGTTTTCCTTATGGCTTTGGCCACCGGGAACAGAGTGTCTGAGCTGGCGGCGATGAGCAACACACCTAATTGCCTTAGGTTTGGCAGACTTAATGAATGTATTTACATTGCACCTTCCCCAGGTTTTGTAGCCAAGAATGAGCACAGTGCACACGTGTTTTCTGAGTTCACGGTGCCGGCATTAAAAAGGGGAAAGGTGCATCATAATCTATGTCCAGTGCAAGCTCTAACCAAATATTTGAGAGTAGCTCCTCTTAACCCCCAAGGTGCTTTATGGGTAGCAAGTACGGGTAAACGCTTACTTAAACGACGATTAGCCTCTCTTCTGGTCGAAGTCATTAAAGAGAGTAATCCCGGCGTTGTGGGTAGGGCCCACGATTTACGCAAATGGGCAGCCTCTTTACGTTTCCTGAAAAAAATTTCAGTAGAAGATATCGCGTCCACTCAGTTGTGGGTGTCTAATCATACGTTTTTGTCTAGATACTTATCAGTTGCTCTAGACAAACCTTCCTTACCATGTATAGCTTTAAGGCAGAGGGTCTAGGTGGCCCTGCAGTCACTTTTGTTTATTTTCACGAGAAGGGGGGGGGGGGGCAGTCAGTTGACATAGGACACCCTAGACCCCGCCGGAGTATGAGAGCTGTGATATAATTTAAGGTTAATGTGATATGAAAATTTCTCAGTGAGAAATTGTGCTAGTACAATGTTAGTACAAAACAACGGAGTTGTTATAGTAGTTTTAGCTGCGAAAGCAGTCTAATATTAGAACAGTGGAGATCCTTTGCAATTTCTCTCCACGATTATTTTGGGATTTATTATGTGCACATATAAACTTATAACTTGTTATTTTTGTCACCACTCGTTGAGTGAGGTGCCTTTGTAACTACAGATCTGTGTTCAGAATCTTCAGGGTTACCCATTTTTTGTCAGGCAGGCTTCTTTGAAGCACGCACCTGCCTGAACCCCTTTTTCTTGTATATTTTTGGTCTACGCCATATTTAAATATATTTTTCAAAAGTAAGAATACTATGTGGTTGTTTTTATTATCTGCTTTTATAGAGTTATGATATGATTACGAATGTCCCCCTCCAATCTTAGAAATCAGGCATGTTCGTCAATGATGGAGGGGCCACTAATAAATTATAGGTTTGACTCCTGTAAGGAGATAAAGAAAACCTAATATTTAGTAGTGGCCCCGTAATCATTGACGACTGGGGCCCTCCCGACCGTCCCCTTCCCATTCGTTGATGTATTAAGGATTTTGGTTTACTTGATATGTCAGTGAAGGAGGAATGACGCCTGAATCAGCGTCTGGTCAGAAATCCACACAAGTACATCCACGATATGATGGAAAGCTTATTAGATAGTTATTCTTATTTTCTTTTTGTTTTTATTTTTTACGAAGTTTTTTCGTAGTGAGAACCCAATTCATAATGACTGAAGCCATGAGTGAGGTCGCGTGCGCTCATGATGAAGGCTCCTCAGTTTTTAAATGCTCTGCGCGGTAGATTCAATCTACGGCGGATTAGTGTTTGAAGAGGATGCCTTATGTAATAGGCATGTTCGTCAATGATTACGGGGCCACTACTAAATATTAGGTTTTCTTTATCTCCTTACAGGAGTCAAACCTATAATTTCTTCCACCTAGGAGCACCCCCCGGGTGTGAAAAACGATGTAAACCCTAATTGAACCTTCAATCGCCGTAAGTATAAAGGCGGCGATACATATAGCATCACTTAAAATGGATTGGTTAATAAACTAAATGACTTAGTTGTTCATCCCACCCTACCAAGGTACACCCGCCGGGTGAGATGTCAAAAAGTTAACCCCATAAGTTCCTGTCCCCACTTCTTTGTAAAAGATCGCCGGGGAGGAAAGCCCTTAACAACAGCTAGGTTTTTCATGTGGTTTTGTAAAACCTTGTAGAAAAACTACATAACGTATGTTCGCATGAACAACGTTTTATAGATGGGTACAGCCATTTACGCCGGGAATCAAAGGGTGCCTGAAACCAGGTACCAACAGAGACGCAGTCCTGGAGAGCCACAGACACCTCATCGCCGGGGACACCAGCCTGTGTTAAAACCACGTGTGGCCCAACACGGCTCTCGGCCGGGTTTTTTTCATGGTGAAACCGAGAAAAAACCCGCCGGAAGGAAACCCACCCCGATCAGACACCATCTGAACGTACAACGGACACGAAGGAAGCCACGCACGACTAACCTAAGTCCACACAATAATCCGTGGAATTAGCCAATACACAACTAAACCAGGAAACAAACATAGTCCGAGGAAGTAGCCAATACACAACTAAAACCCGGATACACATGACACAGTATGGCATATTTATAAATAATAAACAATAACACTTGTACATGTGGCAAAGCTACGAGCGGCTGGCTAGGCCTAAGTAGACGGCATAATAAAAGTTGAAATATACACCAAACACTGGAAATATCACAACAGGGACCACCGCCAACACACCACTGTAGCAAATACTTCCGGCAAAGGGAAGACTGACACGGGACCCAGAAAAAACTTCACTAAGTGAAGAAAAATACAAAGGGAACGTCAGTAAGCAAAGCATACCTCATCAGAAAGATAAAAGGCAGCAATAACTAACGCGTAATGAAAGCCGCCTGCTACACAAGCTAACTAACTGTGAAAAAGTTCACATGTCCACAACAGGACCACGAGGGAACAACCGAAATAGATGCCCCAAACACACGACCCAAAATACACTGCACTGCGGGCAACCAGCCCAGGACACTCCTGCTACACATATCCTAACCTTACTCGATACATCCCGGAGTAAACAAATGAGAAAAAACTCACTAGGGACGCAGCAAATGCGGAATCAGCGGAGTGTGGGGAGACACGTCCGGGCAGGCTGAGCGCAGAGCAGAGAAGGAGGAATGACGCCTGAATCAGCGTCTGTACAGAAATCCACACAAGTACATCCACGATATGATGGAAAGCTTATTAGATAGTTATTCTTATTTTCTTTTTGTTTTTATTTTTTACGAAGTTTTTTCGTAGTGAGAACCCAATTCATAATGACTGAAGCCATGAGTGAGGTCGCGTGCGCTCATGAAGAAGGCTCCTCAGTTTTTAAATGCTCTGCGCGGTAGATTCAAACTACGGCGGATTAGTGTTTGAAGAGGATGCCTTATGTAATAGGCATGTTCGTCAATGATGGAGGGGCCACTAATAAATTGTCGTGCTGTAATACTTTAACACCCAGCTGACTACAAAAGGTACAATTCTTTGTGACCCACAAACCCCTTGATCGGTCTAAGCATTTGACACAACGAATGCACAGAGTGTGCGCAAAAATATGGATTCCGGAACATGAGGGTGTTGAGCAAAGAGCAAAAACAGGGGCTAGAGCAGCCATGGCAGAGACTGGTTAAAAGCTAACTCCCCCCGGGCCTCACCTGGTCCTCTGTGGACCCGCTGGAACTCCGCCCTGGAAAAAAGAAAATTTCCAGGAATGAATGCTCATAAGGTTACCCCACAATGTTCTAACACAAGTGTTAATGAACCGCTGGGCAACGAGACGTAATACCCCACCATTACCTCTCGTTACCCTGTAGGTTCGTATGTAAAGATTTGTAAATAACTTTACGTGTCCAAAAGATTTAAGAATATCCTCAGACATGATATAAAGATGAGCAGTTCTTTATAAGTGACGCAGTCTTCCCTGTGATATAACGTTCACCGGAACATACTAAGACGCCGGCCTCCTTATTATAACGCAGTTAGCCAGGTTAAGCCCATCTTAATCATTAGATCGCCGTGAGTTGAATGTCTTGATACCTAAATGTATCCCTCAATTGTTAGGCTAATCCTACCGAATTGCAAATCCGTGATTCCCACCCTCCCGAGGTTCAACCGCCGGGTGAAAAATAATAGAAAAGTTAACCCCAATTGTTCCTATCCCCACTTCTTTGCAAAAGATCGCCGGGGTGGAAAGACTACTCAAAACAACACAGCCCAGTTCTTCAACAGCTTTGCAAAACCGGGAAAAACTATCGTCAACAGGTGTCCGCATGAACCCCTAGTTGAACCGGGTAAAGCCCTTCCGCCGGGAAACACATAGTAAGCCTGAATACAGGCCCCACTACAGAGACGCAGTTCTGGAGAGCCCTCAAGCCACCACTCGCCGGGGGAAACTAGCCTATTTTAACCACGCGTGATAAAAACTCGGCAACCAGCCGGATTTTCTCGGTGCAATCGAGAAAACCCGCCGGAAAAGGCAACCCACACCCACCAGACGCAATCTGAGAACCAGCCGGGTTTTCACGGAGCAATCGAGAAAACCCGCCGGAAACGGTAACCCACACCAACCAGATGCAATCGGAGGTACACAAATAGTGCCTGGCATAAGCCAATACACAACTTATCCAGAACACACATGACACAGTAGTACATATTTATACAATAAATCAATAACACTTGTACATGTAAAAATGCTACGAGAGGCTGGCTAGGCCTAAGCAGACGGAGTATCGCTTAAACATGTGGTAATAAAACAAAAAGCACTGAATATTATCACAACAGGAACAGCAGCCAACACACCTCGAAGAAATATACCCGGGAGAGGGAAGCACTGACACGGAACCTAGAAAAAACTTCACTAAGTGAAGAAAAATACGCTAGGAACGTCAGAAAACAAACAAATAAGGCAACTTCATCAGAAAGATAAAAAGAAGCCTAATCACACGTAGTTAAAGCCAACTAAATAACTAGGCTAGCTAAACCGCGAAAACGTTTCACGCGTCCACCCCGGGACCACGAGGGTACGCCCGAAATAGGCGTCCCAAACACACGACCCAAAATACACTGAACTGCGGGCAGCCCGCCCATGACACCCCTGCTACGCATATCCTAACCTTACTCGATACATCCCAGAGTAAACAAATGAGAAAAAACTCACTAGGGACGCAGCAAATGCGGAACGAGCGGAGCGTGGGGAGACACGTCAGGGCAGGTTGAGCGCAGAGCAGAGAAGGAAGAATGACGCCTGAAGTCAGCATCTGGTTAAAGATCCACACAAGTACATCCACGAAGTTAACATTATTCTTATTTTCTTTTTATTTGTTATTTTTTACGAAGTTTTTTCGTAGTGAGTACCCAATTTCATAATGACGAACCATGAGTGAGGTTGCATGCGCTCATGATGAAGGCTCCTCAATTTTTTATGCTCTGCGCGGTAGATTCAAACTACGGTAAATGAGTGTTTGAAGAGGGTGCCTTATGTAATAGGCATAATTGTCAATGATGGAGGGGCCACTAATAAATATACATTTTGGAGGTTAAGAGAAAATTACACCAACAACAATTAAAGAACCAGCAAACAAAAGAAGACTAAGAAGAATGAAGAAGAACCAAGAAGAAAGAAGAACAACCAAGAAGAAAGAAGAACAACCAAGATGAAAGAAGAAACGTAAAACACAAAAAAACCCGAACATAAACAAAAGTAAAAAGCACACGACAAAAGGGAGGCGCCGTTGTAGAGGCCAAGCTTCCCGCCCAACAACTGAAGGTGGGGGAGCAGGTCTTTCCCGCCCTCAGACCATTCCGACTAGAAGATCCCGCCCGCTTAGCTAGGTCCATCCCGCCCGAATGTTGTGGGCGGGAAGAGCCAAGCAATCAATACTTCCTTGGCTGATTCAGCCCTCTAAGATTAGACCGTCCTGCCCATTTGTATGGTTGATTCCGCCCTCTAAGATTAGATCGTCCCGCCCATTTGTATGGTTCACACCACGATATAGTAACAAATGCTACTATACCGTGGTTCACACAACCTCAGCTGATCTTCCATAATAACCTTGTGTGTATGAGTAACGATTAGATTGAAACACATCATTAAATTACACCAACACACACGCTCATATATATATATATATATATAGCCTATATATCAGAGTTGGGTCAGTTTAGTTAATCAACTAGTCAACTTAGTTAATTAATGTTTAACTTAACTCCTTGCGACATATTATGTTCCAATAAGTCCGAGGAGGCGGTTGACAAGTATTTTGGGTCTTGAATTTGGCTCATGAGTGTTGTCGAAGCCTTATATTTTTCGCGATTTCCATCCACCAGAATGCTGTTTATTGTGATGTATCATATATCAGTGGAAAGAGGAATATTTATAGTACATGATAAAACAAAACAAAATGTAAATAAATCGAAATATGAAAGTGTAAATGAGTCCGGAATACAATTATTTCCCATGCAATTGTCTTCACACCGTCCTAGCTCTAAATTGTGAGTGATGACCATATATTTTTTTTTGCTCAAATAATAGTATTTTTTCTCCTCTTTCCAAATCTGAAAACAGAAATTGTTTATCTTCAATAGTTCTCAAGCAGTGACCGAAAACAAAAAATATATGATTTTGATTTATATGGTTTATAACATTTTCGATTTATTTCGTTGCTACGAAGTGTATGGTTTTAAATTTAGGCTGTATGAATTCGGCAAATAATGCTGATGAGTATAAAACAAACTAGAAGTTCCTAGGACAAATACTTTTTGCGCTATGAATATTTGAAATGAAGAGCCAAAATGCGAATATTTACGCTTCACCCATCTCTGTTCCGGCGATGGTAGCCGGGTTCCGAGCTGTTCCCCACCTCGTGGTTGCATTATTTGCTCGGATATGTATATAACTGTATATATCACCGGAATCGGAAAATTGTGCTCTTTCCAATGGTGAAAACAAAAATAATATAGCGTAATTGGTTCGCGAGCTATGCACAATTGTTTCCATGCAGTGACCGAAAAAAAAAAATATATGATTTTGATTGATATGGTTTATAACATTTTCGATTTATTTCGTTGCTACGAAGTGTATGGTTTTAAATTTAGG